>OX030948.1:131466974-131856974 GCA_943735915.1 Pherbina coryleti | reverse complement strand
TGGGGATTTCGCGGAAAAAAGTCAAATTGTCAACATGGTCTTCATGCAACATGCAGTGGTATTTTGATATTAAAGACTAAATGGTACAGTCAAATCAAAAAGAATTACTTCAATCTGACTGGTAGTTTTATTTTTATGCCGTTTCAAACTCCGAACTTGTATGTTTTACCGAACTAACTTAATATAAACCTAAGAATTTCAAGACGAATAATATTTTACTATGTGAGCTAACGTGTTTTTTTTTTATTTTTTATTTAAAGTAGGATATATCAATATACTAAAATTTAAAAAATAAACTCTGCAGAGACTTAATTTAAATGTTTTTTTATTTTTTTATGAACTTATAACTAAAATCCCGTTTTTTCCAAACATTTGGATCTGAAATTTTAGCTGTACTTGCCTATGTTTGGAAATCACTACTAATACATTGCCTCATATCTGTTCCTTACATTTTTAATCAATTTCAACTGCAGCCAGGTGCACCTTTCAATAAAACTTATATTTTTATCCGTCCGTCCGTCCGTCTGTGTGATTATATCTTGCAAGGAATAAAGAGAACCAGGTAAAATATTTGAATGAAATTTGGCACACATATTGATATGGACCCGGAGATGAGCCCTATGATTTTTTTTTGGATACGCCCACAATTACGCCCACCTCCCATACCACCAACTATTGAGAAAACACAAAAAATGGGCTAATAATTGAGCTAGAAAGACAAAATTTTGTATGTGTATATGTTATCTCAATTCTGAGTCGAGTATAAAAAATGGGCGTGACACGCCCACAAATACGCCCACAATAGAGAAAACTCTATAAATTTGCTAATAATTGAGCTAGAGTGACAAAATTTAGTATGTGTATATGTTTTATCAATTCTTAGTTGAGTACCAAAAATGGGCGCGATACGCCTACAAATACGCCCACCTTCAATACCACCCACAACACTCAAATTTTATATAAACACACTAAGTGTAGGGTATTTCATAGTCGGGCTCGACCGACTATAGCTTCCTTACTGGTTTATATTGTATATTATATTTTTATATCTTTTTTTTATATTTATTTTATTTTTTTTTTAATTCAAAGAGAACGTGTTAAAAGAAGTTGAGTTATTAAAAGAGTTTTACGACTGTTCGTGATTGCGCTAATTTTTTGCCCCATGTCCGTTGCTATAAAACGTTCACACAGCTGTAAACTATTGACAGCAGTTGATTGACATACATGCAATTTTTTTCTCTCCCTTCTTGAAGTGTGTGATAAGTAACAGTGAAAAGAAAATTGAAAGTAAAACAGAATCTAAATAGTTACAAGTGTTACAACTAAAACAAATAGTGATTTCGAAATAAAAATAATTTACATTATAACAAACAAAAAACAATTAACAATACCTAAACAACGACAATGGAAACTTTTTCTATTTCACATGGGGTTTTATGCTCGATGCTTCGGGAATTTGACAAAAACAGAACAAAATTAAAACAGTGTTTGCAACAATCGTACATTGGCTTAAACGAAAATAGAGCATGTGAAATTTTGGATGCAATATATAAAAGATTTTACTCTGTATTTTAACAGAAATGGCAGGATTGTTATCGTATGATCTCCCGATTTGAAACAAAATATGCAAATTGGCTTGAAGGCACATTTACAATTAAGTTTTCTAAGGCTGAATGTTCTACCAGCTCGGGACTTGGTCGGCCACGCAAATCGTTTGAGGAGTGCTGTGATCGCGCCAAACGATACAAAAGGGATGAAGTACGTGCTACGTTTCCTCGAGAAGTAATTGATTTTGCTTCTAGTATTTCAAAATCTAACCACAAAACTTGTGCATTAAAAACTTTGGGGATGTTTACAAAGCTTGAACTTACAAAAGAGAAATACGAGTATCTAATGCATTGGTTACAAAGTGAAGGGTATAACATACTTGTACCATACAAAGAACTCACGAACCAAAAAACTAACAGTTATCCTCAAGGAATTTCTATTACTGAAAGTTCAGGTAGTGTACCTCTGCAAAATTTGTTGGACCATACCGCTAAAAGAATCCTAGAGACCAAGTCAGTGCAAGAAATAAACAAAATTGAAAGCGGAAATCTAACAATATACTGTAAATGGGGCTGTGATGGGGCATCTAGTCAAAGCGAATACCAACAGACCTTTTCAGATGATAAAATTTCTGACTCCCATTTATATATGACATCAGTTGTACCACTTAAATTATAATTAAGTGATAACATTAATAAAGTAGTATGGAACAACAATAAACCTTCTTCCACACAGTATTGCAGAACACTACAGTTTGCATACATTAAAGAGACACCTTAAGTTATAAGAGAAGAAAAGAGAAGAGTCGATGAGGAGATATCGCAACTACAACAATTTGAGTTAACAGTAAATAATCGTAACTTTAAGGTAAAACATCAATTATATTTTACAATGATTGACGGCAAGACAGCACAATCAGTAACAGAAACACCAGCAGCATCTTCTTGTTTTATTTGTGGAGCCACAACATCCAAGATGAATAAAATCCAAGAAGTTCAAGCTATGCCCGTAAATGAACAAGCACTGCAATTTGGTATGTCACCTCTTCATGCGCGTATTAAGCTGATGGAGTGTCTTTTGCATGTAGCTTATAATATTGAATTTAAACGTGGGAGAGTCGACCTAAATACTCGTCCGATAAGAGAAGCCCGAAAAGATTTTATAAAGCGTGAACTTAAAGATAAAATTGGAATACAGGTTGATACTGTTAAGCAAGGCACTGGTACGACAAATTCAGGAAATACGTCACGAAGATTCTTTGGTAATCCTGCTTTGATTTCCGAAATCACGGGTCTAGATGCAGGCATAGTCAAAAGGTTTTCAATAATTCTCGAAGCAATAACAATCACCGAGTCAGTGGATCCCAAAAAATTTGGTGATTTTTGTCTGGAGACGGCAAAAGAGTTTGTTGCACTGTACGAGTGGTACAATATGCCAGCTACACTCCACAAAATTCTCATTCATGGGAAAGATATAATTGAAAACTGTATTTTTCCTGTAGGCTTACTATCCGAAGAGGCTCAGGAAAGTCGTAATAAAGACTATAAAAAATATCGCCTCAGACACTCCAGAAAATGCAGTCGAATTGCCACGAACACAGATATTATGCACCGAATGATGCTAACGTCTGATCCCATGATCTCACATTTGACTCCTTCGTTTATCCACAAAAGGCATAGTGATGTAAGCGACGAAGTTAAGGCTATGTTAGAATAATAATACATAATAATAATAAAATTTATATGAAAAATTCGTTTGTTTTTATATGGGCGGTATATGATGGGCGTGGCCGATTTTAATGAAACTTTCACAACTTTTTTATTTTGTTAATGGTAATGTTTGTGCTAAATTTCAACATGTTCGGAGCAAAAAACAAAATGTTGTATGAATTATTCATTTTGAGTTATATGGGCGGTATATGATGGGCGTGGCAGATTTTTATGAAAATTTATATTTTTCTTAATAACGTTAATTAAGTGCTAGGTGCCAAGTTTTATCACTCTACAAGCACTCCTTATAATTTTTTCCCAGAAATGTATGAAGCCATCCCCACTGTGGGACGCCACAGCACAACATAGTTATAAAAAAATTTAACTTTGGTTTTATCTACCGATTTAAATGCTTTTATTTTACGTAGACAATTTTAAGATTTGGGCTAGCTTCATACTGGAAGCTTAATATTGAAATTTGTATCTCGTTTAAAAAAATGTTCTAAAAAAGATCATAATAATATACATATATACACAATCAAAAATATATATAATAAATAATTTATTTAATAAATAATATATATAATAAATAAAACTTATAATAAATAACATAACATATATAACACGGTACAAAGGTAAAAAAAGTTCAGAGTTTTGATAGCCGTTGCTACTTATATATAAATCGAAGATGCTAAGCAAATGGCGTACTCGGGTTTTTTCCATCACGTCTTAATTTCGTGTAAAACCACTTTGAAAATGCAAAAATTACATAAGTTTAAGTTTAACAAAATTTTATAGTCTAACTGTTAAAAAAAAAAATTAAAAAAAACAAGGTGGCGTATCTGCTTTTTTCCATTACGTAGAAATTTTTAGTTTTAACAACTTGAAAGTTGCAAAATTTAAACTTTTTTGTTTTTATAACCTCAATTTTGATGTGATGTGGAAAAACCGGATACGCTATCTTATTAAGCGTACTTCATATATATAAGAACTGATATTTGGAGAATTAGTAGCTTTAGACTTAGGTGGAATCCAGAGTAGCTCGGAATAAAAAGAAAAAAAATGGAAGGATTATTGTTTCATATAAAAGGTGCACTTTATTTGTTTTCTGGTGGGTTGTTATTAGTTGGTGCTTATACCTACCTTTACACTTGCTTGTTCACTTAAAGACTAAAAACTAAGCAAGATAAGCTTGGCTCATACGCCTATCTTACTAAGCTATTGATAACTTAAAAACTAGAATAAAGTTTTCGAATTTGCCGAAAGCTCTTATTACGAAAGATGGTTGCCACCTCAGGATGTTTGGGGATTCTTATAGTTTTGGCATAAACAAGAACCTTTTGTAAATTTGTTGAACAGTAAAAATATAACATTTTTTTTTTAAACTAAAATTATACACTATATATACAATTAATAATATGTGTATACAATTAATAATATATACAATTAAAAACATGTATAATAAATAATATATATAATTAATAATATTCATAATTAATAATATAAATAATTGTTATAGATGTATATGTATGATAATGATAATGATAATGATAATAATAATGATAATGATAATGATAATGATAATTATAATGATAATGATAATGATAATGATAATGATAATGATAATGATAATGATAATGATAATGATAATGATAATGATAATGATAATGATAATGATAATGATAATAATAATAATAATGATAATGATAATGATAACGATAAGGACAATGCTAATGATAAGGATAATGATAATGATAATGATAATGATAATGATAATGGTAATGATCATGATAATGATAATGATGATGATGATGATAATGGTAATGATAATGATAATGATAATGATAATGATATAATTATAATGATAATGCTAATAACAAAATAAATGAAATTTATAAAAATTTTAATAAGAGTTATAATCTTATCTTACTTCTTACTATTATATAAAAAGGAAACTTGAAATATTGCCTTTTTGGCGTTGATGCAAGTAAACTCAAGAACGGCAGAACGGATTTAAATGAAATTTTCACTATTCAAATCGTAATTAATTGTAAATTGACACCGTATACTTAAAATTTTTAAATATTTCAAAGCTTAGAAGTTATTAGCTTAGAAACTGGCAAAATTCGGTATTTTTGAAAAAATTTGGCGCTTTTTTCCATTTTCTGCTTAAACCGTAAAAAATAAGTGAATATGATATATGGACAAATGAATGATCTTGCCGATTCCACCAAAAAAGTCAATTGTGACGTGCATCTAAGATCAATAGTTTGGTTGTAAAATTCATATTTTATTGAATAATTAAATCATTTTCTTGAAAACATTGATTTGTTGATTGGCTTCGACGCTGTCATTGCTTGCAGCGAGCAGAATTTTGCTTTGGTTTCGCTACAAAATGCTGCTCAATGCTCAGAAAAGAGATTCTCTGCATGGAAGTAGAGAGAGATAGCTCTTTGTTCGCGAACAGCAGAATGAAAAATTTAAAGCATTTTCTTTAAGCGCGTCGTTTGTTGCTGCTGCTTCAATGTTTCATTGTTCAGAGAGAGTTTTTAAATTCAAAATGTTGAATAGCTGCGTGCAGAATTCTTAAGCTGCAAAATTTAAGTGCATTTAAGTGTTTATAACTCATGTAAACTGGTGCGAGCACGACCTACGAAAACATGATGTAATATTATATGTCTGCGCATATAATAAACATCTGCTTTCAAAAAAAAAACCTTCTTCACGCCTTCTATGGTTTAATACCAACAAAATGTTGGAACCTAGATTGATACGTGATAAAGAAGTAAACAAAAAAGCGCAACAACAAAATCTTTGCAGAATCAATGCAGTCAACTTTTTGAAATTTTGCGACTAGCAAAAGAGTAGAAAAACATTGCTTTGACAAAGTATAGCGCTTCTATAATTCCTCTTTGGTTGTATTGATCTTGCGCCTATTAGCTTGTCAAAGTTAGTGGACTGCTAGAACCACTGAGACTACTGATGAGTCGGAGTAGCGTCCGACGAAACCATGGTCTAGTCAGCTTGGTTTAAGTTCTGCAAAGAACTTTGTTGTTGTAGCAACCTGTTGCTTCATGAATTATTTGGCATTAAGCTCACAATATAATTCTTAAAAAATATGTTTTTTAAGAATTATAAAAGAAATATATTAAGTGCATGAAATATATGGTAACCAATTTAAGCTTAAATTGAAACGCCGTGCGATGCAAATTACATCACTTTGAAGCTCCGCATTGGTATGGCTTGAATTGCTTTTTTAGCATGTTTTTACGGCATTACATAGCGTAAGTGTATAATTTCGTCACTGAAATAAGACCTATGAAAATATTTTAACTTAATTTGATTTTATTTATTGAAAGTGATAAGTATTTTTAATTCATTCCATAAACATAAATCTACATTTGAAAAGGTAAGGACTTATTAAAACCAATATTTTTCCAAAACAATTCAAATTATCGAATACAAGTTTTATAGAATTGTGTTAATTAGCCGAAGTGCATTGCATAAAATGTATTTTCATACCATAATATGGTTAAAAAATTAGGGGAATGTCTCCGGTTAAGAGCAATGTTTCCTTAAATCGACATAAAATTGTCTGTGCTTAATATTTTTTCGTGGTTTTTATGTCAAAAGAAAGTTAATTATTTAAGCTTACTTTTCCCCAAGGAGACCCTATCGATTTAGTTACAAGCAAACAAGTTATGAACGATTGCCTAAAACTTTCTTTTTTTTGCTTAAAAAAAATTTGAGCCCGGTTATGAGCCACCCCAGAAAATCGGTTGGAAATCAAAAAACTTGATGTGAGATCGACACAAATGTTAAGACTATGAATGCATTTAAATTTTTTACGAGTTAGCTGCTTTTCCCATGGGCAGTTATATGTTGGTTTTTCTAAGATAGGAAATCCATCAAACTAATTTATTCTTACGAATAACACAAACACATCAAAAAACAATGTGTGAAATTCTTACATGATTGCAATTAATATGTCATGGAAAAAATAAACCTTTTAAAATGATTATAAGATAAATTTTTTACAAAAAATGCGTAACTTTATTTTAAGATACAGCGCGGGTAAGGCCGCGGAGGGTTGCTAGTAATAACATAAATCGTACTTTCATGATTTTGTTTATTTCTTCAAAAGCTGTTTATAAAAAAATATATTTACATCATTTGTTCTTGTATCATCTTGTATTCTAATACAATATTGTTATCAATGCAATATATAAATGTGCGGTTCGAAGATTGATTTCTTTGAGATAGGAAGCTTTGAAAAATTTCTCTCAAAAAATTGAAAAATAAATTTCCAAAAAGTGAAAAATTTTAAACATATATAAATTATAACAAAAACATACAAATCCATTTATAACTGCATCATTGCTGATATTTAAAATATGGAAGTTAAGGATTTCCCTTGTGGAAACCCAAAAAATAAGGCCGCGTTGGCTAGCACTAGGCTAGCCAACGCCAACGGGCCAACCTGTAAATTTATAAATTGATTTCAAAAACAGGAGTATCCAAATTGAAGAACTTATTTATTTCGTCACCAAAATTAGACTGCCATAATAACATTCTCAACTTATGCTTATTCCCTAAAGCCTAGCTTAGTTTCTACCCTATAGCTGCTGACTAGCCAGTTCCCACGATGTGCCAGATTCACTGCTTCGTTCCAACGGCGCGTGGACTACGTCAGCACAATTAAGCTCATTTACCTGCATGTAATATGATCGGAGTGCAGGCGACAGTGGGAACGCTCGTGATAACTCCTCCCCCTTTAAATATCTGCGTCCCGCAGATCTAAGGATGTTTGACAACGACGAACTGGTTTTGGTGGTGGAGACATCTGCGTAGCGAACTGCTTCAATGGAGGCAAGTTGACCCTTCGTAGTACCCTGTACCAAAGTATGACCCCAAAGGACATTACTAAAACAATGATGACAATATCAGTGGTGAACGAAATGTCCACTATTCCTTGCAGGTTGCTCAAACGTTTGATATTTGTCAAACTGAGACTATGCACGTATTCCAGATCCACTTTTGGTCCTTGAATGGTGATATTAGTTAGGACGGACGGTAGTGCTTGTAGGTGAGACCCACTTTTGCTAGTAAACGTTTGATTTCTTATTAATATACTTTCATTATCTAGCTGAAGTACATATGTCCCATTGAGGAAAGTGGTCTTATTCGCTGCTACTATTTCGCCCATGAAGTTTGTAAGAAAAATAGTATTTTCGCTAATTATTTCAACTATCTCTTCATTATTTGCTCGGAATTTGCAATTAGCATGTCCACCTTTTAATAGCCTAGGCACGCAGCTTTCTTCCTCGAACTTCTTCAGTGAGCTCATTTCACAGATGGTAGAGTTGTTGATAAGAAGGCATTCTTTTTCCACACCAAAGGTTTCCTGTTGGTTAACGAGCATCTTGTTAAATTGAAAGTCCAATTGCCTACCTGCAATTATTGCCGCTCTTGTCCTCAGTAAGTGGTATTTGCGTTCACTTAATTTTGGCATGGAGAGAACATATAAGAGAAGCGTTCCATTTGTATACACTGAAGGTTTTCCATACTCTGTTGCTTCAATAGCGTTTTGGTAGGGTAGTGTCTCTATCTCGCTCAAAAGATTATTTATTTCTTCCTTATCAAGTATATTGCTGTTGACTATTCCTACTTTCGCCATCTGACATGCACGAACAATCTCACCTATTTCAGCCCGTAGTACTAGTATTTTACTCAGGATATCGGTTCCCTCCTGTTCTTCAACAATTGATTTTGCTATAGCATTAGTTTTGCCAATTATTTGGTTAACTTTTTTGACGG
Source organism: Pherbina coryleti (assembly GCA_943735915.1). Taxonomy (NCBI): domain Eukaryota; kingdom Metazoa; phylum Arthropoda; class Insecta; order Diptera; family Sciomyzidae; genus Pherbina; species Pherbina coryleti. The sequence continues at coordinate 131,847,900 of OX030948.1, read as the reverse complement.
CTTCCTGCGATGAGCGAAAGATTTCCTCATTTATTTTATATTGGTGGTTATTATTTTTGATAATTTCGTCTTGGCTCTGCAGTATCGTGTTCCAGTCAGTTGCATCTGGTGATCCAGCGATCCACTTCCAGGCGGAACCAATCCAATCTATTGATCGTGTTTTCCTTCGTTTGGGGGCTCCTAGCTCGTCTAATCGGTCACTTATCCATTTGAAGTGATAGTCCAATAGCAGCTTCTTCTCGTAAGTATGAATGCTCGCATTTGCACACTCCAGTATATCTTCTAGCAGGGAGTTGAATTTCACTAGGTCCACGATGTGTACAAGCTTAAAGTATCCACTGATGATCCATCCGTTACCATCGAACACTGATACGATGGGTGCTTTGTAGTTGAATATGTGAATGCTTTGTACAGCAGCTATGCTAAATAACAGCCCTAGTCTGTAAAACAGTAAAAAGTATATAATTTTCATATGTGGTATATTGACCCTTCCCCCTTCTTTTCTATATTTTATGTACTTGACCCTATGTCTAAAGCAAGTTATAATTAGATACTAAAATAAAAGTTATGTAATGCTAAGTACAGAAATATGTTAAAAAGGAATATTTAAAAATTAACCAATTTATTATATTTTATGCTTATATATAGTGTTTACAAATTTATTTTTATTGCGAGCCTTTACTCGACGGGAGTTAAACCCTGGCATTCTGCGTTATTAGCAGGCTTTATACCAATTTGTCATTAGAGCTGTTTTTAAATAACTTTCTCATATGATTTTCATTTTTTCTTTTGTGCAATATTTGGATTTTATTTGAGCTTTATTGAATTAGTGCAATTATGTTGGAGATGTGTAAGATATACGTGCTTTATGAATTTTATTGCCAATCAGTCATTCTCATGCCCTAACTAACGATCTAACCAATTAACCTAATTAATGAGATAACAAATTATAATTTCTGTTCCCCCTTTTTTTCCCTAGGGTGGAACGTTTTTAACATGTGCCTTATGAAATCTTTTCCCCGTTTCGGTTACAATTGTGACTTTATTATCCCTTGCCACAACCTCTTTTTTGAAAAGAGGTTTCTGTTTTCCCTTGATTTGCCTGTCGGCAATATAAACTTGGTCACCTTGGTTAAATTTCCTGGGAATGGATTTCTTCTTGTTAAACCTTAAATTTCTCATTTCCTGGTTTTTTTCAATTTGTGCTTTTATTTCTCCATGTACCTTATCGCGAAAGTTCACTAAATTTTGATAATTAACCCTCTGTGTCCTATCGAAGAAGATATCGTTGGGTTTTTGGTTCGTCACAGTATGGAATGTATTGTTGTATCGATCCACAGCAATGTGGATTAATTCTTTTGGTGTTACATTGCGCATTTCCTGTTTTAGGCATCTGTAAATTTCCAAGAGGGTTGAATGGAGACGCTCGACTTGACCGTTAACCTCACTACGCTGAGAAGGCGTCTGGTAAATTTCTACCCCCAGGGACCTAATGTAGTTCGAAACAATTGGGCTCAAAAAGCTCCTTTCATTATCTGTAACGATAATCTTTGGAATTGTAAAGTAATGGAGGACCTTGGTTAGCTTGGTACGTAGGTGAATCGCAGATTTGTTTTTGATATGAAAAAGCTTAGCGAATTTAGTAAATTTGTCAATACAGCTCAAAAATTTTTCTTTTTGTAGTTCAAAAATATCAATGTGTAATATTTCGCATGGATAGGTAGGTACAGGGGTTTGTTGTAGCTGTGGCTTAGCGGGGTGTCGGTCATACTTACTAACTTTACAAATTTCGCAGCTTGAGGTATACCTTGTGATGAGTGCATTCATTCGCGGAAAATAATATTTCTCGAGGACTTGCGCTCCATTCTCTCGCGGGTTTCTATGAGCACGCTTGTGTTCTTCCTCAATTATTTGACAGACTCTTTCCGCATTGAACACATCTTCAACAATTCTCTGGGTGATTCTTATTTTGTATTTGGAAAAATTGTTGACATATACCTCTTGAAGCAGTTGTAAGAAGGCTTCGGGTATCTTTATACCATTAATTACAGAGGGGTTTAAAAGTTTTTTTAGGTTAGAAGTTAAATTTTCCCTATTTATTTCCGTATTAATATAATGGCGTTTATAGCCAGGATGAGGTGATTCCCAGCTATATAAATCATTTCCTTGTCTAACGACTATCTGGTTCTTAAATACATTAAGAGGAGCCTCAACATGGGGAATAAGATCTGAACTATCGATTTCTGCGCTATGTATTGTAGCTCCAGATGACCGATTTCCTTCGCTTGCCGTATCTGTACCCGAATCGTCACCTTCTGCACCTTCGCTCGCTGTATCTGTAACGGAATCACTTGAGCTAGTCAAGTGATTGAGTTCAGTCTTCAGCCTTGAGAGAGCATCAGCCACTAGGTTAGATTTACCGGGTTTGTAAACCAACTCGTAGTTGTACTCCTCGATTCTAGCTTTCCACCGTTTAAGTTTTGCATTGTAATTTCTGTTTCCTAATGCAAAAGTTAACGGCTGGTGGTCGGTGAAGATTTTAATTTTTTTTGTACCATACACATAGTTCCGAAGATTATCTAGGGCCCAGACTATCGCCAACATTTCTTTTTCGTTTGTGGCGTAGTTCTCCTCAGTCTTATTTAGGGACCGTGAAACGTATGCAATGGGTCTGTCCTTCCCTATCTCACCCTGCGATAGGACTGCTCCGATCGCAAAATCAGAGGCATCTGTTGTCAAATTGTAAGGTTTTTCAAAATCTGGGAAAGCTAATACTTCGTACGATGCTAATAAGGTTTTCATATCCTGGAATGCCTGAAGGGCTTGGTCATCTAATTGAATTGGAACCTTCCTGGACTGGTTGGCTTTAACTTGGGCGTTCTCTCCTCTTGTTAGGTTCGTCAGAGGCTTAGCCACCTTAGCATAGTCACGTATAAATCTTCGATAATATGAAGTCAGTCCAAGAAAGCTTTTTAAATCCTTTAGATTCTTTGGTGGCAGAATGTTTTCGATAGCCTTTACCTTGTTTGCGTCGGGTTTGATGCCATCACGTGTAACAACATAGCCGAGAAATTCCACACTCGTTTTCATGAACTGTGTTTTTTCGAGATTGACTTTAAGGTTTGCCTCGAGTAATCGCGAAAAAACAGTCTCGACATTCCTAAGGTGGTCTTCCTCGTCATTGCCGAACACAATAATGTCGTCAATGTATACGTAGCAGATTTTACCAATATATGCCTTTAGAACATCATCAATCATTCTTTGGAAAATCGCTGGCGCATTTTTTAACCCGAACGGTAGCCTCGTGAACTCGAATTTACCGTTCATGGTTGAAAATGCAGTCTTCGGTATGTCTGATTCCTTCATAGGAATTTGGTGAAATCCTGATGTGAGGTCAAGTGTGGTATAGTAACGAGCTTTGCCAAGACTGGCGAGAGTGGAGTTAATATCTGGTATTGGATACGCATCAGATATCGTAACGCTATTTAGACGCTTGAAATCTACCACCATTCTGTATTGTTTTTCTCCCGATGATTTGGGCTTCTTAGGGACAACCCAAATGGGAGAATTATAAGGGCTCTTGGAAGGTTGGATTATACCCTCTGACAGAAGTTCTTGAACTTGCTTCTCTACCTCATCTCTCATAGAAGCTGGGTATGGGTAGCTTTTAGTGTATATTGGCTCGCTTGTACTGGTTTTTATTTCTGCCCGTACGTTCGTCTCAACACTGTCTCCAGCCTGTAAAGGTCCAAAAAGACGCTCGAATTTTTTCATTAACCTACTTAATTTTGCCTTTATCGTACTTGATGCCTCATCATCTGTCGTTGGCATAAAACTAATTTGCTCTGATACCTTATTTCTTAACGCTATTTTAATGTTTGGTTCTATTGTTAGTGTGTTCAGGTTTCTATCGATTACTGCTTTTAACATTTTCAGTGAGTCGTCACCAATAATGCCATCAAACGCAACCAAGCCAGGCAAAACATAGAAAGTTAAAACCAGGCTATTGCCCATTTTTTCGAAAAATTTGCCACTAATTTTTTTATGAATTCTTATATTGCCTCCGGCCGATTGGACACTAAATGGTTTGGACAGAGAAACAGTATTTTTGCAGACGGCCGGATTTATAAAGTTCTTGTTGGCACCGGTGTCAACAAGAAATTCAAGACGTTTTCCGTCCGTCGTAACATACTCTAGGTATGGTACGCTGGACAGGCTCCCGTCATAAAATTCAGCTGTTCATCAATATGTTCATTTGAATCTTCAACTTCTTCTGGGTATTGGTCATCGATGGCTTCAGTATTATAGAGTCGTTGCTGCTTATTTTGTTGGTAATTTCCCGATCCGGCCTTCCTCTTAAATTGGTTGCTGCTTCGTGGTCGATTCATGTAGTTGACACGTCTCGTTTGGAAAGAACCATCTACCTCCATTTTTTCATGAGGCTTTGGGCCGGTTGGTCTTTGAGGGTGAAAGTGACCCACCTGCTGGTAATCGTTCCTTGGGTAGCCTCGACCCGGAGGATGGTATGGTTTTCTGGGCGGCAATATTGGTCTAGGATCAACTCTTAAATGTTGATTGATAGGGGCAGTGATTGTATTTGGGGTCTTTATGTGTATAACATTATTTCTGAAATTTAAATTTTGCATTTCCAGGCAGGCTGAGTAAGCCTCAGGCAAGGTCTTTGGCCTTTGCACAATTAACATTCTGGAAATATCGCCATTTAAACCACGCACAAAGACATCAAGAGCACGATTTCTATACGTTTCCACCAGAGCGGTCATAGTTTCTGTGGAGTAGGTTTCTGCTTTTATTTTATTAATAATAAGCGAAAATTGGTGATTTATCGTGGCATAGAACTCGTCCAACTTAGAGCCACCCTGTGACAGTTGGTTGAGTTGGTGCTCAAGTGTCCTTATGTCTCTCTTATCGGCATAATGCAGAGAAAGCACCCTCTTTATTTCCAACCAATCGTCGCTGAAGACGTTGTAGGACACAAGTGCGGTGTCCGCGCTTCCGCGTACCTTCTGACGTATGTGTTGAAGGATTGCCCTATATATGGGCTTGCTACGAACGATTTCGAAATCTTTCAGGATTATTTCGACATTATGAATCCATGAAATATACTGGACGGGATTCCCGTCAAAAACCTGGAGCTCCTTAACACTATCAGGGAGCTTACAAATGTCCCTCAGGTCTTGTTCAGTCCTGGGACCCTGCAACGGTTCAGACTCTTGAGCTATCAGTTGTCTATCCCCAGCTTGCTCTACTCGGTTGATACGATCCTCAATTCTTTTGATTTTTGCCGAAGTAAGCAAATCATTGGCTGTTTCAGCCGGTCTACATTGTTCGATTTTCGAAAGGCGTCCGTCAAACCCCCTAAGCTGCTCTAGAATCTGGTTAACTGCCCCAGTCAGGTTTGTCACGGAGGTTGTTAAATCTTCCATAATCTTATTGGCAATAAATTCAGGCACTTACCTTACTTACAGTATCTCGCGTATGAGTGTTCCTAGAATTTTTAGAACTCAAAATTTTTCCTCTTTTTTTTCTGAAGCTTTGGTTTACAATTTTATATTAATTTTTTATAAAACTACTTGTTATTTGATTTTTGCACTTTAGCTTAATGTGAAGCTCTTTTTTCTTAATTATTTATTTGCTCTATATTTGCACTTACAATTTTATATTAATTTTTTATAAAATCACTTGTTATTTGATTTTTGCACTTTGGCTTAATGTGAAACTCTTTTTTCTTAATTATTTATTTGCTCTATATTTGCACTTACAATTTCATTATTACTTGTTATTTAATAATAAACAACCAAATTTTTATTTAAAATCGCACTTTATTTTAATGTGATGCTCTTTTTTATTGCAGTTTTTGTGCTTTTGTGCTTTTGTTTTTTTTCTTTTCTTTTTTTTTCTTTTTTTTTCTTTGCACTGAATTTTCGAAATTGCTATATCTGTAAAAGGAAAGGCAATTAGCTTTTATTTCAGAATAGTCTTGGAAGGATCGCGTTAGTCCCGTTTGGTCGTTGGCGTTAATAATTGCCAACAACCTACTAATGGCACGATTAACTTCACCAGTACGTCCCTTATCTTGTGTGATCTCCAAGAAGGAACAAGCGTGTATAAGTAAATGATTGGATAACCGTGTTCCCATGGTAACGGCATCGTGCACCCCATAGGGCGTACAAATACTTTTAAACACAATCACTGGATTAAGGAACGCACTATTGTTCGACTAGTCCCCAATAACAAGAAGAATTTTAAGGACGAAATCTAGCCATGACTTGATTTTAGTGCTCGCAGATATAATCCTTTTTTTCTTATTGAAGGAGACCCGGCAGTTTGCCGATTCCTACTTTATGTTTGCTGACGGGGAGTCGAAACCCCAATCCCATTTTGTCAGAAACTTTTTAACTTTTTATGTGTAGAGGTCCTGATCACTGGTTTGGTACTATTTTAAGGTACTTATTTTTGTTTTTTCTCTCTTTTTTTTTTTTTTTTATTTACAGCACAGGAGGGTCCCCCCAAAGGTGGTGAATCGCTGCGCTTTATAATAATTTAAGAACGTTTTAAATTTTCATATAATTTTTTTTATTTATTTTTTGTGCAGGAGGGTCCCCCCTAAGGTGGTGAATCGCTGCACTTTTTCTAGTTTAAGTATGTTTTTAATTTTTCATATTATTTTCTTAATTTTATTTTTTTGTGCAGGAGGGTCCCCCCTAAGGTGGTGAATCGCTGCACATTTTATTTTAATTCAATAAAGCTTTTTTCACAGGCCAGGACCTCAACATAGAAACTTAGAGGGTTTTTCGTTAAGTGTTTATTTAGGGAATTTTTCTTTTTATATTTTCATTCCTTAAGATTTATTTCCACTTTTGATACAAAATTATTTTTGTTTCTTTTGTTTTATTTTATTATTTTTTTCTCTTTCACTTAGATTTTTTCTTTTTATTCTCTTCCTCTAAGTTTCACTTTATTATAATATTTTTCAAGGAACCCGTATTTTAAACGGGTCCCTGCTCGGGCGCCAGTTAAGGATTTCCCTTGTGGAAACCCAAAAAATAAGGCCGCGTTGGCTAGCACTAGGCTAGCCAACGCCAACGGGCCAACCTGTAAATTTATAAATTGATTTCAAAAACAGGAGTATCCAAATTGAAGAACTTATTTATTTCGTCACCAAAATTAGACTGCCATAATAACATTCTCAACTTATGCTTATTCCCTAAAGCCTAGCTTAGTTTCTACCCTATAGCTGCTGACTAGCCAGTTCCCACGATGTGCCAGATTCACTGCTTCGTTCCAACGGCGCGTGGACTACGTCAGCACAATTAAGCTCATTTACCTGCATGTAATATGATCGGAGTGCAGGCGACAGTGGGAACGCTCGTGATAACTTGGATGCTAGTGTTCCTTATCACTTGGACCCAGGGGAATTCGTGAACGGATGTACTAGCAACATCGCAATACCGGATGTGCCAAGGATCGGCGCTGCAGATAGATTTATAAAAAAAACGTGTAACGATGATCAAAATGCATCTTTAAATGCATCCAACCTTCATATTGAAGATAAATATGCATATCAAATACCTCAACCCCAACCTCAACCTCTACAGAGCACAGACATGGATACAGAATTATCTACAGACTTATTAGATAAAGATTTGCCAGATTCCCCGATAGAAACGCAATACAACAAGACCGGATTCCAATATGTGTCTCCACGCAACAAGCGTACGAAAAGATCCCAAGACGGAGATTTCATTCAAACCGACGTTTCAAGTTTGCAAACCAACCAGGAAAATCTGAGGAGTTCAAACCGCTATGCTATTTTAGGCGAAATAAATATTGAAACAACGCAATCAGAGTCTACAAATGTGGTAAGTTCCGGTCGAAGCAATGTAGCTGAAACCAATCATATTAAAACTTCCAAATTTTGTCCACCTATAATATTATCCTAGGTCGTAGCAGTCGCTTAGCAAACACTTACGCGTTTGCTAGCTAGCCACATAAATTGGTACGTTGTGGAGGCAATTTAGTTAAGTTGCTAGCTCCAATAGATTTTTCTAAAAACTATATAAGCAAAGATATTAAATAGGTTTTGTTATTTCAATTAAATGGGGATTCTACTTTTTGTCAATAAAATTACCAGATCTCAAACATTCAATTACAAAAAAATGTTAATATATTTTAGTTGAAATACAATATTTTATTGTATTCTTGGCGTTTTTGAACCAATCCTTTCTTTTTATTTATTTTCTTATCGTAAGGAATAGCCTATCACAAGGAATATAACCTAAATTCCCTTTCTCTTATATCGAAAACTGCTTGATTGAGAATTAATCTTTGCAATTTTTAATATTAATGGCATACGCAAGTTATAGTGAAAATTTCTTGCGAGTAAAATTGGTTGATCCTTTTTTGAATGATACCACTACGGAATAGATAAGTAGAACATTTAAATTGTTGTATTTTGGTCCAGAATAATTGGGAAACTTGATCATAATGCACAGAGGAAATTCTTCTATAAATCGGCCACTTTCAAAATTGTTATAGAAAATTTCAACAACCTCACCTGTGGCCCATTGCACAGTCCCACTAATAGAAAAAGATTTTGACTCATTAATTTAAGTCTCAATTTTTGGCTTAAACCTCTTGCATCGTCGAAGGAGTCTAACAACGCTCGTGGGTGTGTAAAGCATTGATGATTGTCACAGCATTGCCAACATTTTTCAGCTTAATGTTGTATTCTTCAATTTCAGCGCTTTTTGTGATTATTCACGTTAAAAATTTTCAAAAATGTGTCTAAAAATGTACCGGAAGTTTACCGTTTACATACAATTTGGCCACAAAGTGACAAATGGTAACATTGATAACGCAAATGGTAACATGCGTTAACGCAAATGGTAACAAATGCGGTAAATGTGCGTCAAACGTGATCAACTGCCACCCCAGAGGTCCCGGGTTCGAATCCCAGCTAGGACATGATCTTACGCTTTGACCTTTCGCGTTTGCAATTTTCTTTCATTAAGTAATCAGCTGAAATTGAAAACTCATCAATATTTACGACTTGGAGTCGTAGTTTGTGGATGAGGTTGCCTTATTACTTGAATTGAATTGAATTGAATTGATTGCCCCTTCGCTCACACTAATCTACCACCCCATTTCGAAACAAAGCAGACTTGACTGAATAGGTATTACACCTAAAAACCTTGGTTCAAAGCTTAAAAAAAATGATAAGGTTATGTATGTTATACTCTGAAGTACAAATCATACTCCATTATGTGTGTCAAATTAAGTACATATATTAAACAATACAATAGAAAGCTTACGTTTTATTATAAAATTGACGTTATTAATGCAATAGAACTTACAAAAAATAATAACTTTACATTAGGAAATAATTGTGTACAAATAAATGTACATACTAAAATAATCAAAAAGTATGAATAAAATCATAATATATATCAATAAATACAAGTACAAGTAAGTAACCTGTTCAATAATGCATTATCTACATTAGCGAAGATTGTCAAAAAAATATTCAATAATAATGGAAATATTGGATTACAGGGGGTGCCGAATTAGTCAGGGGCCGGATTACCGGGGGTCCAGTGTAAAAAAAAGATAAACGTTGATTGTTGATTAAAAATTTGATTTGTAGACAGTTCTTCTAATGATACTCTTAATAAACATTCCCTGAAATTTTGTTGTTCTGTCCAATTTGACTCATTATCTGGTTCATTACGAACACTTTCCTTATTTAATTTAGTATTGCTAATTATTGTGTTAAATTGTTGTTTAAAGCAATGTGAACAAAAACCAAGACTCGACTTTCATCTCTATTCAAATGCTGAGTGCTCCCTCTTGATGCTTCTGAATATACGAAACCGTCTAGTGGAGTTTTAATGAACTAAATGTTGACAATATTTAGAAACATTTCTAAGTCTATATTTCAATTCATGTCGCGATCAATATCACAATATCCTAGATCCTAGGACCTACAAATTAGAATATCGTGATATTGATCGCAACATGGATAGGCGTGGAGGCTTAGAATTATTTCTAAATATTGTCGAAAAATTCATTTTATTAAACCTGCTAAAGACGATTTTATAACATTTATTGGTTTTTTTGTTAATTATTTGAATTTAAATCTATTGGTGTTTTCGTTTCTACAAAAAAATGTTGCCCTACCACAGTGCAACATTTTTCAAGTGTTGCACTCAACCCTCAAAAGTGCAGGCGTTGAACACAAAACACTACCCTGCTTACTCAATCAGCTGATATATTTGTGTGCGCCAAAAATAAAAATTTGCTTTATTAAAAATATTATTTAAGTGTCAAATTATGAATGCATATATTTAACCTTGTCTAACACACGCATTTCATAATATTTTCGTTTAAAGCAATCAGCTAATTTTCAGGGCAACATTCTCCCCTCAAAAAGTTTCGCAGGGCAAGAAATGTGCCTTTTTTGCCCAATATAAATGTAGCATTTTAAGAAACGAACACAGATTTTTTTCACCCGTTTGCACTTATTTAACAATCGAACACGAAAAAAGAAGAGGGCAATGAAAAGGTAACATTTTCTGGTAGAAACTAAAACACCATAAGTTATAGTCATGAATTGATAGAATCTGATAATGGTTTGATGACTTGGTGTTAAAATCAGCACATTATTAGGGGAAGCAATGAAAGCTTATAAGCCTACCAGTCACCAAATAATAAAAAATTAAAAAAAATTGCAAATTTCTTTTATTTTACAGGGTTTACCAACACATGAAAGTAAAAACATTAAACAATTTAATTTGAATGTATTTGCATCCATTTACAAATTTCAGCATAGCAGTTATTTATTTTAGTTAGTAATAAACAGCTGTTGCAGCGAACAACATTTGCTTTAATGTTTTTGTTGTTGTTGTTGTTCCATGCTGTTCGGTTATTTATAGCGAGCGAGCGAAGCGAACGACGTATACATACAGAAGCAGGCAAGCAGCAAACTGAATTAAGCGAATATGTATCAACAAAGAAAGATATGGAAATATTTTTTTCAATAAATTTTTAAACTAAACAGAATTTCCAAATTTGGGCTTCGCAGGCACCTAATTTAAGATCAGTAGAACAGTTTAGAAAAAGAAATATTAAAATCGGTCAACCCATTTCAGAGTTCTGCTCCTTTAAACATTCTTCATGCAATAATGTCAATATAAAAAATTTGATTGACCAATTAAAATTAAAAATACCTAAAATTGACTTTAAAATTATAGACAAAACAAAATATAAAAGTAAACTTTACTTAAGAGATCATACTACTCATTCTGAGATGATGTCGCTTTTGAAAGAAAAGAAAATAGAGTCGTATTCTTTTACTCCTAAACACCTTAGACAAGTTAATCTTATCATACGTGGGTTACATTTTTTGTCAGACGTCACTGAAATAAAACAAGAACTTGACATGAAATTTCCAAACACCGTTCAACGAGTATCAAAATTCACAACTCCAAACTCGCAAAAAAATAACTTCGAAACAGGTTTATTTTTGGTCACCCTCTTCCCCGGTAAAAAATTCAATGACGTTGCAAAACTACGTGCTTTATTGCATCAAACAATAATATGGGAAGCTCCAAAATCTTGAAATAAAAAAAACTCAGTGCAAGCGATGTCAACAGTGGGGTCACATTGCAAAAAACTGCAATAGACATTACCGTTGTGTAAAGTGCGAAGAAGATCATGATCCTGGAGCTTGCATGCTGAATAATACTCCAAATTCAAAACCTTACTGTATAAACTGCGGAGAAGTAGGGCACCCAGCTAATTGGAAGGGTTGTTCTTTTTATAAAGAATACATCAAAAGGAAAAAAGTATTGATAAGTGATGCTAAAGTTAAAAATTCTGTGGCATTATTAAACGTTCAGAACGTCTTAAACAAACATTCGTTAGTAACAGAAGCCAAAACATATGCAAGTAACTTCTATAAACCATCTCTTTATAACCACTCTAGTACCTCGAAACCCACTATTATAGATGAATTTTTAAAAATTGCAAATATTATTTGTTACCCAGAGCAACTCACGCTTGAGCAAAAAATTGAAAATTTTTTGAAAAATTTTAAGACAATGTCAAAAGACGAAGCTAAAAGCAATTGCATAAAACTTTTAAAAGAAATTCAAAATAAATATGGTCCATAGACAACATAATTTTTTATCTTTTAATGTTAGATCTCTAGTCGATAGCAGTAGAAAAATTGAGCTTAATAAAGTTTTAAATTTTAATAATATTGATATATGCTTTTTACAAGAAGTACACATTTCTGGTCAACATAATATACGCTTTATTAACTACAATTTTTTTAAAGATAATAGTTCGCAAGGAGTTGCAATTGCTATTAAAAAACAATTTCTATGTTCCGTAGTAGAGATTCCTGACATTAAATTTCCTCATATTCTCCTTGAAATCTGTGTTTCAATGAGTAATATTCAAAAAAGATATTAGTGGGATCAATTTACATTCCGTGTAATTACTCATCAGAAGATTTAACTGGTGGTTTGATTAAAATAACAAATCGTGCAGCAATGTATGATGGCCTTATTGTAGGTGGTGATTTTAATTCAAAGCACATTTCTTGGAATGATTTAAGTAATAACTTGAATGGCAACACATTGTCTTATTGGTTAGATAATAATTCTCAATATATTACTAGAATCTGTGATAGAAACCCATCTTATCCAAATGGTTCTTCTTTTCTTGATCATTTTTTAATTTCAAATAATTTATTTATAATTTGACAGTATTGACTCAAATTATACTATAAAAACTTTATCATCATTTTCGGATCACTTTCCACTCCTTTTGCAAATTGAGCTTAAAAATATAAAATTTACCTTAAATCAACCAAGGCTTTATACATCGTTTAAAAATACAAACTGGACTAATTTTAGAAGAGATTTACATGCTCGTATTGAAAACAACATTCCACCTAAAAATTATAACTTACAAAATTCTGAAATTGACTCATACATAGATATTTTAACTTCTTCTATAAACGCAGTCAAAGGCTCACACAGTGAAACAATTGAAATCAAAAATGAAAACTATATTTTCCTCCCCGATTCAATTAAAACTCTTTTTAGAATTAAACATCAATGGCAAAGAGAGCTCAAAAGAATATTTAACAGAAATTTTAACAAAGTTACTTTAGAATACAAGTTGCTTGCAAAACAACTCTCCCTTTTGAAGATAATTATTAAAGAACAAGTGGAAATCCAGCAAACTCAAAATTTTGGTGAAAAATTAAAAGTTATTAAACCTGGCCCTAAAGCATATCAGCAAATTTTTAGTTTAATTCGGAAAAGAGGAGGAAAATTTTGTACAAAAATTATACATAACAATAATATATTCACAAATGATATAGACAAAGTTTACATTCTAAAAAATCATTTTGAAAGAATTTATGAGAGAACTGTTCCAGAAAGACCTGATTTAAATGATATAGAATCTTATGTTCAGAATACTCTTCTATCATATCCTTTAACCATTACCAATTTCAGCACTGATTTTAACTCTCTTTCTAATACAGATGATACACATTTTATTAACTCCATCTATTTACAAAGTTTTCTAACCGAAATGAATGCAAAAAAATCCTTTGGATCCGATAACATTTTAAATTATCTGTTGAAAAAGTTACCAGAACTTGCAATTGATTTTTTAACAATAATTTTTAATAATTGTGTTAACAATGGATATTTTCCTAGGTCCTGGAAAATTGCAAAAATTATTCCTATTCAAAAAAAGCCTCATTGCTATGCAGTTAATAATTTTAGACCTATTTCTCTATTATCAAATCTTGGGAAGTTTTTTGAAAAAATTATTCAGGCTCAAATTGAAAAAAATTTAAATATTCAATATATTCCCGATTTTCAGTTTGGATTCAAGAAGCGACACTCTACTGTGCATGCTCTGCATAAATTTGAAAATGATATCATTTTAAATCTTCGCCAAAAAAAGTGCACAGTAGCTGTATCATTAGATATTGAAAAAGCATTTGATAAAGCTTATCATATTGGTATTTTATATAAACTTATAAGCATCGGTTTTAGCCCATGCTTAATCAAAATTCTGAATAGTTTCTTGAGCAACCGTAAATTTTTTATTAACATCAATGATGCCAAATCAGAATATGGTTTTATCAAGAGTGGAGTCCCACAAGGAGCAATAATGGCACCACATTTATATAGTATACTAGCTGGTACCCGACGCGTTGCTGTCGTAGCGGAAATAATTTCTATCTCTATCTGAATCTCAAACTCAGTCTCAATCTCAATCTCAATTTCAATCTCTATCTATCTCTATCTATATCTCTATCTCTATCTCTATCTATATCTCTATCTCTATCTCTATCTATATCTCTATCTCTATCTATATCTCTATCTCTATCTCTATCTCTATCTCTATCTCTATCTCTATCTCTATCTCTATCTCTATCTCTATCTCTATCTCTATCTCTATCTCTATCTCTATCTCTATCTCTATCTCTATCTCTATCTCTATCTCTATCTCTATCTCTATCTCTATCTCTATCTCTATCTCTATCTCTATCTCTATCTCTATCTCTATCTCTATCTCTATCTCTATCTCTATCTCTATCTCTATCTCTATCTCTATCTCTATCTCTATCTCTATCTCTATCTCTATCTCTATCTCTATCTCTATCTCTATCTCTATCTCTATCTCTATCTCTATCTCTATCTCTATCTCTATCTCTATCTCTATCTCTATCTCTATCTCCATCTCCATCTCTATCTCTATCTCTATCTCTATCTCTATCTCTTTCTCTATCTCTATCTCTATCTCTATCTCTATCTCTATCTCTATCTCTATCTCTATCTCTATCTCTATCTCTATCTCTATCTCTATCTCTATCTCTATCTCAATCTCAATCTCTATCTCTATCTCTATCTCTATCTCTATCTCTATCTTTATCTCTATCTCTATCTATATCTCTATCTCTATCTCTATCTCTATCTCTATCTCTATCTCTATCTCTATCTCTATCTCTATCTCTATCTCTATCTCTATCTCTATCTCTATCTCTATCTCTATCTCTCTCTATCTCTATCTCTATCTCTATCGCTATCTCTATCTCTATCTCTATCTCTATCTCTATCTCTATCTCTATCTCTATCTCTATCTCTATCTCTATCTATATCTCTTTCTCTATCTCTATATCTATCTCTATCTCTATCTCTATCTCTATCTCTATCTCTATCTCTATCTCTATCTCTATCTCTATCTCTATCTCTATCCCTATCTCTATCTCTATCTCTATCTCTATCTCTATCTCTATCTCTATGTCTATCTCTATCTCTATCTCTATCTTTATCTCTATCTCTATCTCTATCGCTATCTCTATTTCTAAGTGGAACGACTCGTGTAAATTGATAACCAAATTTCGAGGCTATGCTACCCATAATTCCAAAGTTATTCGATATCGCAAATTTGGCTTGTATGGGCGGAGCCACACCCCCTTGTTCAATGACGTCTCAGTTTTCTAGTTGATGGATATCACCCAATAGTAATTCCATACTGAATTTCGTTGTTATACGACTTTTTGTTCCAAAGCTATCTGATATCAAAAATTTAAAATGTATGGGCGGGGCCACACCCCCTTTTCCAAAGCCCATCCCAGTTTTATAGTATAAATATTTCACCAAGTGGCAACTCCGTACTGAATTTCATTATTATACGGCATTTAGTTCCAAAGCTATTCGATATCATAAATTTGAATTGTATGGGCGGTGCCACACCCCTTTGGCCTATACTTGCTCAATTTTGCCAGTCGAAAGACACAACTAAATAGAACGTTCTAACCGAGTTGCATTAATGTGTGACTTATAGCTCGAAAGTTATACCGAAAATTTGGTCTGCTGAAAAAGTGCCACGCCCCACGTCCAACGCCCATAAAATTTTACCTGTGGAACGGCTCTTGTAAATTGAGGTAGAACACCGAATTCCGATGCTATGCGACCTATAACTTCAGAGCTATTCGCTACCGTAGATTTGGGTTGTATGGGAGGTGCCACGCCCCCTTATTTTAGGGGGATGAAAAATAGATGTTGTTCGATTCTCACCCTTGACTAATATCCTCGCTAAGGATCACGAAAATCGGTCGAGCCGTTTCGGAGGAGTTCGATCACGCACCCCGTGACAGAAGAATTTTATATATTAGATTTATTAATGACTTTCCCCATATATATAGAGGATCAACAGGAATACTATATGCTGACGACTCTCTAGTCTATGCACATGGTACAACTCCATATGATGCACTTGCATTAGTTGAATCACATTTAGTACAAATAAATTCTTTCTATAAAAAAATGGGGTATTAAAATAAATGCCACTAAATCGGAGGCCATATGTATTAGAAAACCTTCTGGAAAATGTCATAGAAGTACAGTACCCCAAAGTAAATCTTTGCAACTTATGCTCAATGACGTAACAATTCCATTTAAAAATAACATAAATTATTTGGGTATAACTTTTGACAAACTTTTAAAATTGAATAAGCACGCAAATTTAGTGCTCAAGAAAGCTAAAAAAATTATGGGACAGTTCTTAAATTTATTTAGAAACATATATTTACCGAGTAAAACTAAACTTCTTATTTATAAAGTAAGTATTCGTTCATTATTAAACTATGGATTTCCAATTTGGCTTACTATCTCCCCAACAGTAGCGAAAAACTTAGAAATATTTGAACGAAAAATTTTGCAATTATGTGTTGATCGACATTACGAGTCATTCACGAAAAGATTTTCAAATTATTACATCTATAGAAATGCACCCTTATGTAAATATATGTTGTTTCTTTTGAAAAACTATGTTGTTGAATTACAAAGTATTGATAATGGTTTAGTTAAACAAATATACGAGTCACAAAAGAATTTTAATTGGTCAAACATAAATTACATATCACCAGTCGGTATTATAAATGAAAATAGGATTTTTGAAAATGAAAATGTTTCTTCTACATCGCTTCTTCCGAACTTCTTCGCAAAAGCTTGCTCAGGTATACATAGAGGTTAGTTTTACATCAAACTAACTAATAAATGAATACTCATGGCTAATGTTAATTTTAATATATATTAATTTTAATTTTAATTTAAGTTAATTTAGTTTATAAGTATTAGTATTAACTTTATTTAGTTTTAAACGAGAGACATATCGTCATAAGAAACTAAATATATGCCGTGAGCAAGCATTAATTTCATCAACATTATACCTGGTGGCAACTTATAATATCGAATTTAATTAGAATAGAATAATGTTTTTTCGGTTCTATGATAAACCATTGTTAATTTTTAATATAATTTTATTCATTGTTAAAATATTCAAAGACTCAATAAATTTACTTACTTAATATTATATAAATGTGTATTCTTTTAAAGTAAACGGCAGCAGCTATTGTGATTAAAATGAGCAATTTTCAGTTTAAAAATTAAATTAAAAATGTTCTCTCATGACATTGCTATCGCTTTTTTAGGAAAAGGATACCCTACGTAAAACAACCTTCAGCAGTTTGGAGTTCGCGAACAAAATGTTTTTGTATTTGCAGGAGTTAAATATGAATGCTAACAAAATTACCATTTCTTCATTGAGCACTCAAGTTTTAAAAGTTATATGCAATAAACTGGAGTCATTTTATGTGTCAAATCCAAAAGATATGCAATTTTTAAAGAATGTTTTTAAAACGAATTTTTCAGATATAAAAAATATGGTTGAGAAACTAGTTTTAGATTCTCAATCCCCACTAGGACCCAAGATTTTACAACAATAGCAAAAATGCCATTTAGTTCACAAAATGTACAACTTATCCCTGGGTTGCCGTCTAAATTACCTGTGGAGTTGTTTCAATCTCTAACCCCACTCGCTGATATCCAATCTGAAGAAAGCTTGGTAGAAATAGATACCGAGAAAACTAAAGAAACGTACACTATTTCACTAAAATTGACTCAACTAAATGATATTATCTCTTTATCAGGAGAAACACCCTCATCGCCGTCGAAATTTATACAAGGCAATAGTATCAATGTGCTATCAACATTTTCAAATTAAAGCATATCTATAGACTTTGATCAAAAGTTATTAAACTTTGTAGAATTTGTGGTACTAACAGTTTGGTCAATTTTTTGCAAATTTTAACAGAAAAGTTGAATTTTTCCAGTTCAAATAAAAAAAAAACTTTACCTTTTTTTTTCGTTAAACTCTCTACGGTCAAAGTTGACACTACATTAAAGCATATCTATAGACTTTGATCAAAAGTTATTAAACTTTGTAGAATTTGTGGTACTAACAGTTTGGTCAATTTTTTGCAAATTTTAACAGAAAAGTTGAATTTTTCCAGTTCAAATAAAAAAAACTGAACCTTTTTTTTCGTTAGAGTCTCTAAGGTCAAAGTTGACACTGCATTAGTGCATATCTATAGACTTTAATCAAAATTTATTAAACTTTGAAGAATTTGTGGTACTGACAGTTTGGTCAATTTTTTGCAAATTTTAACAGAAAAGTTGAATTTTTCCAGTTCAAATAAAAAAAAACTGAACCTTTTTTTTCGTTAAACTCTCTACGGTCAAAGTTGACACTGCATTAAAGCATATCTATAGACTTTGATCAAAAGTTATTAAACTTTGTAGAATTTGTGGTACTGACAGTTTGGTCAACTTTTTGCAAATTTTAACAGAAAAGTTGAATTTTTCCAGTTCAAATAAAAAAAAAACTGAACCATTTTTTTTTGGTTTTTTTGGCCGACATCTTCGCCGTGTACCCGTTTGAATTTTCTGAGGATAAGGCAGCGTTGGAGACGAAGATCGTGGAGATTGAGGCGCTCATGGAGAACCCACCACAGGACCCGAAGTCTTCAGAGTACATGAAGATTATGACCAAGCTCGAGTGGAGCGTTGGTCGGGTTAACCGGTCTAGACCTACGTCTGCCAGTATGGTATCCGAACAGATGGAGCTGAGGAACCGGCTGATGTTGCTCCTGACGGATCTTCTGGAGCTAGCTGGTGTGCAGGATGAGGAAGACGAGGTACCGTCAAAACTACGGAGGAGATGGCCAAGCCAAGGCCCACGCTACAAAAAACTGCTGCGGTTGAGGACGATGTCCCACCGGCGCCACCGGTACCCGAACCCGTGGCAGGTCGCTCGGTTAGTGAAGAGGGAAGTCTGCATTATCAGGAAAAAATAGAAAATTTGGCCAAGTGGGAATTGAAGTTTTCTGGAGAAAAGGTAGGAGTGTCCTTAAGCTCATTTTAGAGAGGGTAGAGGAGCTTTGTGAAGCTCGAGGGGTCAGTGAGACCCAACTTTTCAGAGGGGCGGTAGATTTGTTTAGCGGTAAGGCGCTTTTGTGGTTTCGTGCGGTACGTAAGACCGTGTCAGGTTGGCAGGAGTTGGTAAGGGAGTTGAAACTGGAGTTTCTCCCACCCAATTATGATGAGTTGCTAATGGATGAGATTAGGAGAAGGACTCAAGGGGGAAATGAGTCCATAGGAATTTTTGTAGCGGCGATGAGAGGCTTATGTGGTCGGCTGGCCGAACCTCTATCAGAGCGTCGCAAGTTAGGGTTGGTAATGTCGAATTTGACACATTTTTTCCAAACTCAGCTAGGCTTAGCTGAGCCAACCACCCTGTCCGAATTGGTCTCTTTAGGTCGTAAGTTGGAAGCCGTACGTACGAATGTGGAATCATTCGTCCCGCCGCCAAGCAGTCGCTCAAGGAATCTTTTGGAGCCGGACTTAGCGTACGTGTCAGCAGAGCCCGCTGTAGCAGAAGTGAACGCCCCGCTCAGGGCGCAACGATTGGAACGCAGGATCTCTTCGCCACCACAACCGACGTTCCGGTGCTTTAATGGCCGAGGACTTGGACATGTTTCGGTCAACTGTCCAAAGGGAATTAGGTGCTACGGCTGCGGGATAGCCGGGTACATGAAGCGCGACTGTCCTCAGTGCTCGAATAGAGCAGGGCCGACAGACAGACGCGGGTTCAGGGCCGAAGCAGATAGGGGCCGAGATGGGCCAAGGGAGGGACCTAACCCGAACATGTCGGGAAATGTGTTGCGAGCCCATGCAGACGCAGGGCAAGGCGCTCGCCGAGAATAAAGAGGTTGCCTGCTAGCAACCAGCTGGCTAGGGTAGATATGGACATAGAAAATTGTTGTCATGAGGTTAGATTAGGGTTTACACTTCTATAAAAGGAATAAGATAATAGGCCTTATTTAGGTGTTAGAATTTTTGGAGTTTTTCTGAGAGGTTTGTTAGATTCAGGAGCTTCAAGGACCATCATTGGCCGCCCAGAGTGGGATATTTTAAGTTCTTGGGGTATAGAGTTGTCTTCTTCAACCATTTCTAGGGTCGCGTTAGCGGATGGCGAGTTTGTTCCAGTGCGCGGAGTTATCACACTTCCGATCGAGGTCGAGGGCA
This sequence comes from Pherbina coryleti, assembly GCA_943735915.1. Taxonomy (NCBI): domain Eukaryota; kingdom Metazoa; phylum Arthropoda; class Insecta; order Diptera; family Sciomyzidae; genus Pherbina; species Pherbina coryleti. The sequence continues at coordinate 131,827,417 of OX030948.1, read as the reverse complement.
AGTCGGTCCTTATAGAGTGCCTCGTTATACCAGGCTTACCGCAAAACCTGATTTTAGGCATTGAATTTTGGGTCAAGGCGGGCATTGTCCCGGATGCAGCCAGAAATCAGTGGAGGTCTAGCGATAGGGTAGAAGTGTCGGCAGTGGCAAGCATCGTGGAAAGGTCGGAGTTGACCTCTAGCGAAGCCGCGTCGTTGGAACGACTAGTAGGAGAGATTTTTGAGGCGATGCCCGAGGGTCTTGGCTGCACACATTTGGTCGAACATCGGATCAGACCAAAGTCAAATGTGGAGCCCATCAAGCAGAGATACTACCCAGTGTCTCCAGCCATCCAGAAGCACATCGACGCGGAAATCGAGCAGATGTTGGAGAAGGACGTGATCGAGGTCTCTCACAGTCCGTGGGCCTCACCGGTGGTCATGATAAAGAAGAAGGACGGCTCTTATCGATTTTGTGTCGACTATAGAGCACTCAACAAGAACACAGGGTGATAGTTACCCGTTGCCATATATCTCCGCAACGTTGTATAAGCTGAAAGATGCCAAATATCTTTCCAGCTTGGATATTAAATCAGCATATTGGCAGATTCCAGTCGCGGAAAAGTCAAGGGCGTTCACCGCTTTTACGGTCACAGGTCGGGGACTTTACCAGTTCAAGCGAATGCCCTATGGCCTGCATAATGCGCCTGCCACGTGGGAGAGATTTATCGATACGGTGATCGGAGCTGATTTGGAGCCGCACGTATTCGTCTACCTGGATGACATCATCATCCTGGCGAATACGTTCGAAAAACACGTAGAGGTTTTGAGGGAAGTTCTTTGTAGAATTGCCAACGCCGGGTTACGGCTGAATAGGGAGAAATGTAATTTTTGTTTGTCTTCACTTCGATATTTAGGTTATGTTGTTGATAGACAAGGTCTACACGTAGACCCAGGAAAGGTGGAGGCGATGTTGAAGATACCCGCCCCCAGGAATGTCAAAGAAGTTCGTTCTTTTGTAGGTACTATCTCTTGGTACAGGCGTTTTGTACCAAACTTCGCCGACTTTCTGAAGGCCAAAGAGCGCCTTGTCACTGCCCCTGTTTTGAGTTGCCCAGATTTTGATAGGCCCTTTTCTGTACAAACAGACGCCTCTGATTTTGGCATAGGCGCAGTCCTGACCCAGCAGTTTGATGAGGGCGAAAAGGTAATTTCTTACTTGAGTAGGTCGCTTAGTAAGTGCGAAAAAAATTATTCCACAACGGAGAAGGAGTGTCTGGAAGTTTTGTGGGCAGTGGAGAAGCTGCGTCCATACATCGAGGGAGTTCATTTTACGGTGGTAACTGATCACTACTCGCTCGTGTGGCTTATCAATTTGAAGGACCCCTGCGGAAGACTGGCCAGGTGGGCCCTTAAACTACAGCAGTACGATTTTGAAATCGTACATCGCAAAGGCAAGGACCATGTTGTCCCGGATATGCTGTCACGGTGTGTTCCAGTAATCAGTGAGATCACCGATGGACCAACGGACCCTTGGGTAATGGACGTGAGCAAGAAGGTGGCACAGACGCCTCTCGATTTTCCCGTGTGGCGCGTCGAAAACGGCGTTTTGTACAAGCACGTTAAGGCAGGGCTTAGCAACGTTTATGATAGGGCTTATGAGTGGAAACGAGTGTTAGGGAAAAGTGAGAGAAAAGATACGGCCACGTCAGCTAGGGTGGCCGAAAAATATTATTGGCCAAAGATGAAGGCAGATATAGCTAGGTACATTAAACGATGTCAGGTTTGCCAAAAGGTGAAACCAGACAATAGAAAGCCAGCTGGTGGAATGGTAGGTAGGATCAAGGATTTGGAGCCATGGGAGATGATCTCCGTGGATCTGGTAGGACCCCTTGTGAAGTCTAGTCAAGGTTACAGTTATATTTTAACTGTAGTTGACTGCTTCACCAAATTCCCGCTTTTGTTTCCGTTACGTTCAGCAACGGCAAAAAGCATCTGCAAAGAGCTGGAGAACAACGTGTTCTTACTCTTTGGCGTCCCAAGGTCAATAGTGTGCGACAATGGCCCTCAATTTAAGAGCAGAGAACTGCAGTCTTTGTGTGACTCCTTTGGAGTCCGGCTCCGGTTCACTGCCAATTATCATCCGCAGGCGAATCTGGCCGAGCGGATAAATCAGATCATTAAGACAACCCTTAGGGCTTATATTTCTGAGATTATATTTCTGATTACTTTGCAGCAAAGTTAGCACCCAAGTTCATAAGACCATATAGGGTTAAAAAGAGGGTATCTCCCTGGACTTATGTCCTCGAAGATGAGGATGGGCGTGAGAAAGGGACGTGGCACGTACAGGATCTACGGCCACATGTAGGAGAAACTTAGTATCCCCTAGGTTAGTTTTCTGTAACGAAAGTTTCTCGGCCATCAGATACCGAGCAACTTTCGTGGAGGTGGGGGTGGGGTTGTCGCGGTCTAAAAATTTTAGTTGCGCCAAAGTGACGTACGGACAAAACTACACGGCGACCATTATATGTGTAGTCATAAAATGACGATTCTGTTTTGTCCGGACGTAATCGCTGTGCGTTTGGAGTGGCGCCCAACACACACATGCACTCCAGTGGTCATTAAACCACTTTATTTATTACTCCTGAAACTCGGTTTGGCTAAGGTTTCTCCTTGTGCTCCATGGTCGACGAAACTGAAATCCCACGAGTGACTGAACGCACGGAATTGCGCGACAAATAAAACGAACAGGACTAGGACTGTTATTGTGAAAAAAAGTAAAAATCACTTGGCCAAGTCACAATAAGGGTGGCCATTGTGGGCTGTGGAAGGTGTGGAGTGTTGCCACACCAATACTAGCATAGATGCCGCCAAGATGAAGAAAAACACTTGGTGGGTAGAAGGTTTTATTTAAATTTGTTCAAGATGCACCTTAACAAATCCGTAAAACGATTTTAAAAATAGGTGCGAGCAAAGCCTTCAGGTGTGAATACCGGGTTCTGCGAAAACCGCATCTATGCTAGAAAAAAGATGGCTGTGTTTAGGTTCCCATCTTGTGGAACCTAAGCATCGTCAGTTTGCACCGCTGGTTGGCAATTCAGTTCATTCTGAACAGTGTAAAGAGGTGGAAGTGTGCCAAGTGGTGTGGAAAATATATTGTGCCAAGAGGTTTTTTTTTTACCAACGGTCGAAGATTTGATAAAAGAAAGGACCAGAAAAAAAGGGAAATATATATATATATATATATATATATATATAGGTATTTATATATATAAACATATATATATACATAGTGAAGTGGTTCTAGTGACGCTGTCGAGCCCACCAGGACAGACGGAGTCCGTGGGATTTTTGGATCGGGAGCCGCTGGAGCGAGGAGGAACTAAAGCCAGGACCTGAAAAAAATCAGGGAGTACTTTTATATATATATATATAATATTTGTATAGTTGTGTGTGTGTGTTGGTGCTCTCACCACACACAGTGTTTAACTCTTTTATTGTCCGGGTTTATTTTTGTGTTACCGCGTTTTGTTTTCCTTTTCCGTCTTTCTGTCACGTGTAGTCGTGCTCCGCGTTCGCTTTGGCGCGTTTTTTTTTGTGTTTGTTAGGCCCCTCGCACTCGAGCCTAGTTCCGTCCGGAACAGGTAAAATAAATTAATTCCACCGGTGGAATTGTGAGAGGGTCCAAGTCATCTCCTTGGACCCGCACCTAGAGTACGACCCAAAAATTTGGGTTATTTTTTTGGGGTATTCCTTTTTTAAAACGATAATTAAAAAAAAAAAACAAATCGCGATATTTTAATAATATTATTTTTTGAGTGTTATTTTCTTCGGTCCCACTGTGCATAAGTTTGATAAGACTTTAATTTAAAAGTCTTATCAAACGCGCCTGCATATTGTCTTCGGTTTTTTTTTCTTTCGTCTTGGTAATATAAATACCCACACCCGTCTCCGCTGAGCAGGTGGCAGCCCTTATCGTCGGCACTATTGTGCACTTGGGTTCCACACCAAACAAGTGAGTCAGCTGTTCGCGCCAAAATAAATTGCAACAAGTTCGTGCCGGCAAAGAAAGGAAAAAAACCAATAATTTAATAACTAAATAAAAGTGCGCGAGTGACCGTTAACGATAAATAAAAACGTGAAATTATAGTGCCGAAAGTGTCGCGATAAATTGCGCCAGCCATTTATGTTTTCCGCTTGCTGGTGCCAGTTGGAAACACCAAGCGTGGTCAGGTCATCCAACACCTGATCCTTCCAACGAAGATGTGGGCGTCCTCTTCTGCGTTAAAGTCCTTAACAACCTCGAAGGAGATATTGTCTACAGTGACGTGGTTTCCAAGACGCTGGGACTATTTATTTGTTGACACTAGGTATTTCGTCTTATCTGCGTTCACTACAAGACCCATTCGACTCGACTCTTTCGCTAACCTGGAGAATGATGCGCTGACTTCGCGCGTATTATGACCAATGATATCGATATCATCAGCATACGCCAGCAGCATAATACTTTTGTAGAATATCGTGCCAACGTCTCAAATCAGCAGCTCGGATGATCTTCGCCATCATTAGGTTGAAAAAGTCGCACGATAAGGAATCACCTTGTCTAAAACCTCGTTTGGTATCGAATGGAGGAGTGAGGTCCTTCCCGATTTTAACTGTGCTGCTGGTGTTGCTCAGTGTCATTCTGCAAAGTCGAATGAGGTTTGCAGGAATAACGGCTTTGTAATCGACAAAAAGATGGTGCGTGTCGATTTGTTTTTCTAGGGTCTTCTCCAAGATTTGTCGTAGCGTAAATATCTAGTCTATGGTGGATTTGCCTGGTCTGAAGCCACACTGATAAGGTCCAATCAGCTGGTTTACAATGGGCTTCAGTCTTTCACATAGTACGCTCGACAGGACCTTATATGCGATATTAAGAAGGCTTATCCCACGGTAGTTGGCGCAAATTGTGGGATCGCCTTTCTTGTGGATTGGGCAGAGCACACTGAGGTTCCAATCGTTTGGAATGCATTCTTCCGACCATATTCTGCATAGAAGCTCATGAATGCATTTAAATAGAGCTTCGCCTCCATTCTTGAAGAGCTCAGCAGGTAAGCCATCGGCTCCTGCGGCTTTGTTGTTTTTAAGCCGAGCTATAGCTTTCAAGACTTCACTATGGTCGGGCAGCGGAACTTCAACGCTGGCGTCCAAAATTGGGGATTCCGGGATATCATCTCTATGGACGGGATTGTTGTCGTCGTCGCCATTCAGAAGCCTAGAGAAGTGTTCCCTCCACATCATCAGTGTACTCTAGATATCTGTCACTAGATTCCCATTTTCATCCTTGCAGGAAGAAGCCCCGGTCTTGAAACCATCGGCCAGGCGTCTTATTTTTTCGAAAAATTTTCGGACCTCATTCCTGTCACCATGCATCTCAATTTTCTCGCACTCACGCATTTTCGCTTCCCTTTTCTTTCGCCTGAAAATGCGTCTCTCTTCCCTCCTCTTCTCTTTGTATCGCTCTTTAGCAGCACGCGTTACAACCGACTGCAGGGTGGCTTTGTAGGCGGCGTCTTTTTCTGCAGTGGCGTCGCGATACTCTTGGTCGTGCTGGTTTCGGCGAGGGCGGTGATAGCCAATCACCTCTTCGGCAGCCGTACGCATAGAGTAAGAAATATGATTCCACTGCGCGCATATATCGTCGATCGGAGGAGTGCTTTCTTGAAGCAGGAGTGAGAGTCGAGTAGCGAAGTCTTCGGCTGTTTGCTTTGATTGCAGCTTTTCGACGTCTAGCTTTCTCTGTGCTGGATTGCGCGCATTCTTGATTGCGCACAGGCGTGTACGGATCTTGGTTGCGACAAGATAATGATCCGAGTCTATATTGGCACCACGGATCGTGCGTACATCTAAAACACTGGGAGAATGCCTTCCGTCAATCAAAACGTGATCTATTTGGTTGCGATTCTTTTGATCAGGAGACAGCCAAGTTGCGAATATTGTTATGAGTTATGAATATTGAGATGCTTGAATCTAGTGCTACTAACGACCATGTTTCGCGCTGCGGCAAAGTCAATCAGCCTCATTCCGTTATCGGAGGTATTGTCGTGGAGGCTGACAATACTACCTTGGCGTTGAAGTCACCAAGCACGATTTTTATGTCGTGGCGGGGGCTGCGCTCATAGGCCTCTTCAAGGCGCTCGTAGAAGCTGTCTTTCTTATCGTCCTTATCTTCTGTCGGAGCGTGCGCACAAATCAGGCTTATGTTGAAAAATCTTGCATTGACACGGATTATGGCAAGTCGTTCGTTCACAGGTGTGAATCGCAGGACATGATGTCGTAGTCTCTTGCCAACCACAAATCCGCATCCAAATTCGTGCTTCTCCGCATGGCCGCTGTAGTAGATATCACAGGATGCTTGCCGTGAGCAACCCTGTCCCTTCCATCGCATTTCTTGGATTGCAGTGATATCAGCTTTGTATCTTTCTAAGATATCTATCAGTTGGATAGAGGCACCATCCCAATTGAGGGTTCGGACGTTCCAGGTGCATATCCGTAAATCATTGTCAGTTTTTCGTTTGCGGTAGTCGTCATCAGTTTTGGGGATCATTTTTATCTTTTTTTCTTAGACTTTTCATTGAAATTTTTTTTTACGTGGTGGGCTTCAAGCCCAACGCACAACCCTTTAAAGGCAGGGGGTGCCCGCCGCTCAGATTAGCCGTCAAACTAACGGTTGCCAGTTTGCCGTTTCAAGAGGACACCACGCAGAGGTTTGAGTCGACTTGAGACGAGTTCGACATGGATAATGCTAGCCTCACCAGGTTGAGGCAGTCAGACACGTTGCCATGTGAAGATCGCCCCCTTGACCCTAACGAGTTGCCTTGTGAGGATCGTCCTCCTTACTGATTTACTTAAGAAGAAATTTTTGCGAAAACTCGTTTCCAATTTTTATTAATTAATTTTACGGTCTATTTAAAACGTGTAAAGGTTTTATCAATCCACTTATGAATTTCGGTGGTATTAAGCAAAATGTAGCGTACGCACGTGCTACAAAATTTACCCTTTAAAAATTTGATGTCAGCTTCTATCTGAAATTTCTGCGAATTGACTTCAGATAGAATTTTCATATTTTTTTACAGCAATAAGAGGTTATCCTAGATTGTATTAGTAGTTAAGTTATTTGAGAAAAAAAAAATTAAAAAACAATTTTTTCAACTTTAAACACCGTCACGCACATGTTACATTCGTCACGCACAATTACATCGTATGTTCATATTACTGTTACCTTCGACCATATTTACTAAAAACTGAAATATAAAACAAAAGGATTAAAAATTTCTTATTTTCTTTTTTTTTATTCTCTTTTATGTCATGACTAGATACATTTAAGAAAACAATTTGAAAATCAATTATTTTAATCGATAAAAACTATTCTATCTTCGATCCAAAAGTCGATGCTCTCAATCACTGGAATTGAAGGAGCTGGAACTTTTGGGACTCTTCAAATTCTTCAAAAGATTCCATGTGGACTTATTCAGGTGTATCCTCATTTCTTATGCAAAGAAATTCGCCTGGCCTTTGAGAGAGTACCCGTAAAGGCTGCATCCGTACAGCACCAAGTTCAGTGTTTTTGTGAATATGATTCCTTAAAATTGATTTATTTGAATAATAATTTTTATTCCGATTTATTTTAACCCTTAAATGCCCAACAACACCGATTTCATTAAAAAAAATTATTTTGTGCTAAATGATTTCCTGAACCCGACCCCGTTTTTATTTTTTTGGAAAACATTTTTGGTTACGAGTTATTAAAGAAAACATGTTTGTATCCAAAAAGATACAGTGGGCATTCCGACGTATACCATCAATCAGCTTGGTTGTAGGAGTTCAAGGCAAAAACGTGGAAAACGATTCTTTTTATTATTCTTTAAACAAACTCTTAATTTGTTTGTTAAATGATACTCTAAAATTGTTAATAGTTTAAAAGGTATTTCATGTCAAAAAGCGAATTTTCTGTAAAAATTAAAAAAACTATTTTTTAATTTGACGGTCAATATTACCCAAACCAACAAAGTTATGCCAAAAATTAAATTTTTGTTTTATATTTACAATTTTCTGAGTGAAACTACATATTCAGCATTTTAATTTTTGCAATATTTCAAAATAAATAGCTTATTTTCTCGGTTGTACCCAAAAAGATACATTGGGCATTTAAGGGTTAAATAAAATAAAACTCACTTATGAGAATTCATATTGACACTTGTCAATAGTTAACCGTCAATTTAGACGTTTGACCGTCTAATGAAGATGTAAGGATGGACATTTTTTAAATGAAGGGTGTATTAATTTAAATTTGTTCGAGTTTCTTATTTATGGTCACTTTGCTATATATGAGACCCCCTCCCCCCATACCATTACTTATCGTAATACATTTTAAAACCCCTCCTCCCCCTCTCAATTGGTAATGTAATTTATGAACGAACCCGTAGTGTGTAAAAACTACATTGTTGTATAGAAAAAAGTGTAACATGTGCGAAACACGTGGAATTTTTTTCAATGGAAATATTAAAAAATCTATTTTCAATCTGCTTTGCCATCTCAATATCCACACATAACAGCATTTTCCGCAAAAAATATCTCATATTAGAATCTGCATTGAAACATATATCAATATTGTCACGCACATGCTACATATTTTCTTAATTTATTTAACTGCTCTTACCACGGTATGTCGTTGACAATTATTTATACATATACATTTATGTATGATTATTAGGATAATAAATATTATAAATAATAAATATTAATAAATTTAAAACAAATATTTTTTTTTTAATTGTTGTAATAAACAGCGCACGCCCTCACGGCAAATATCAAAATAAAACTGCAAAATTTTCGGTCACCTTATTCACCACACGAAAGTAAAAAAAAATGAATACAACTTAAAACGTGTTGTCCGAATTCGATAGAATATATTCTATATAATTTCTCTTCTCTCTTTACAATTTGATTTTTGACCTATGAGGTTGGCTTTTTAGTGGAATTCATGATATATTTTTACAAATTATTTTATTAGAAGTCAATAAAAACTTAATCCTTTATAGAGAAAATAGAGTGTATGTATAAGTCAACAAAGAAAAAAATTATATTATGTAAGTATACCACGGGAACACTTGATACAAAATTGTTAACCATGCAGGTTTGGATGTTGGCCTGATGATAAGTTGTTAGCCTTCTTAACTTCATCATGTAGTTTAGATGGGGGATCAGATAACACATCCGTGTGCATTGACAAGTACTTCAATTTATTTGAAATGGCTAAAAAAGAAATAAGTTATGAGTTTGAGATACATTTCCTTTATCTATACTATTATATAAATGCTTAAGATGTAGTTTCGAGTGAGGTAAACTTAAGAACTACTTAAGGGCCTACTAAAGTTTTTTAAGCGAAAAAAACCTTGCATTAAAAGTTTTGTTTTCAAGCTACCATTTATTTTAGGTAAATTTTTTTTATATTATAATTATATAGTTTTGAAGAAAAGTTTTTGAATTTTAGGATAACAAATATTTAACCATATAGCAGGAATCCGTAGTTTAGTAAAGTGTCTTAAATATGCGGTGGGCACGATTTTTCAGAGCTTGTTTATTTGAAAAAAAAAAAATGTAAATGATTAAGGTTCTGCTGTAGTTTTTTGAGCTTTTAATCGAAGATTTTAGAAAAATGTTGGTTTCGGCAACAGTCAGATTATCTATATATTAATCGGTATACTGTTATTATTCGATACGAAATATCTAAATTCAAAAACAATAATTGGAATAAAAAGCTTGGTACACTTGAAAAGAGTTCGAAACCGTTCTGGAATATAGCAAAAGTTCTAAGAAAGAAAACTCCTCATATTCCTTCTATTATATATAACAATGAGACCCTTATTTCGAATTTTGATAAAGCAAATGCCTTTGCTTCTGAGTTTGAATTGAACCATAAAATATCCGAAAATCTTGGCCCGCAGAGTCATGATCTCAGTGTTAATCGCGCTGTTTTAGCTTTTGCATCAATAAATGTTGAAACTTCTCCAACTGAGTATGTCACTCCTCAATATATAACCGACTTAATTCGTGAGCTACGGCCTAGAAAAGCTTGTGGCGATGACGCTATTAGAAACTTTATGCTCAAAAATTTCCCCGCAACAGCAGTACGATTCCTTACATTCATTTTGAATTCTTGTTTAAAATTTCAGTATTTTCCGTCAAGTTGGAAAACTGCTAAAATTGTGCCTATTCCCAAACCGGGAAAGATGTTAAATCTTTCTAGCTATCGGCCAATTAGTCTATTAAGTAGTCTAAGTAAACTGTTAGAGAAAGAACTCAAAGATAAATTATGGACATTTATGAATAGGAATAGAATCATTCCAATGGAACAGTTTGGATTCAAAAGATTCCACAGTACAACACACCAAATAAAACGTATATACGATCATGTTAAAAAAAATTTTGATTCTAAAAAATCAACCGCCCTTGTTCTTATTGATGTTGAAAAAGCTTTTGACACTGTCTGGCATAATGGCCTCATTTATAAACTCATTTCTTATAACTTTCCACCATTTCTAATTAACATAATTAAAAGTTTCATTACTAATCGTGATTTCTGTGTTGCTTTGAATAATGAATTTTCTGACATTTTAAAAATCTCAGCTGGTGTCCCTCAGGGCTCGGCGACTGGCCCGCTTTTGTATTTAATATATAGCTCTGACATTCCTAAAATAGGTATCTGTGAGTTCGCTTTCTATGCTGACGACACGGGGATATTTTTCTCACATATATTTGGTCATGATATAGTTACTGAACTACAACACACTCTTGATTCAGTTTTACAGTTTTTCACCAAATGGAAAATAAAAGTAAATGCTAGCAAAACGCAAGCTATCTTCTTCACAAGAAGAAGAAGCCCTTGCTTTCTGCTTCGCACAAAGTTGAAAATCAATGGCTTGGAGATACCTTGGTCAAGCAATGTCAAATATCTAGGTGTATACTTTGACCAAAAACTAACATTTCAAGTCCATGTACAGAACACTATGTTGTTATACTCTCTGATGAACAGAAAATCAGAGCTAAGTACTACTAATAAACTTATAATTGTTAGAGTGATATTTCAATCAATATGTCTTTATTCTTGCCCAGTTTGGGGTGCTTGTGCAAAATCACACATCAAAAAGCTTCAAATCTGCCAAAATAAACTCTTAAAAATGGCTCTTAAAAATGGCTATGAAATTGCCATGGCATTATTCAACTAAAGATCTACATAATGAATGTAAGGTTAATCTTATTGAAGATTGTATTAAAAAAAGAACCAATAGATTCAAGCAATTATGCACTTTATCTGATAATACTTATATTTTAAATCTTATATAATATCCAATTTTTCTAGTCATCACCTTGTTTTATAAGTTTTGTTGAAGGTTTTTTGTTAGTATGTTTTCCTTCCTAATTTAGTAATATCTACATATGTAAATATATCAAATAATCTTAATAATGTTTTAGATGTAAGGTATTCTACCATCTCTGTAAATTGCGAGATAACAATAAGTTTATTTTGTCCTGTTTTTCATACTTAAATAAATTAAATAAAAAAAATACAAATGTTGGTTTTTACCAAAATGGCAGGTAAAAAACTCATAAAAAGAGTATTTTTCTAAAATAAAAATCGAACGAATAAAATTACCGGTCATGATTGCTTAACAAGTGAAATAAATTTGGTAACGATCCTTAGCATAGTTTTCGAGTATTGCTGTCCACCGGTTTAAAACAAGCTTTTCGAGAAAAAGCGTTTAAAGTTTTAAAAGTGGTTAATTTAGGTATAAATTAATTTTTTTCAACTTACATAGTATCATCTATTCCAGGACCATATAAGATACACTCTTCATCAAGTGTTGAGTCTAAAATTTCAGCTTGCGTCTGTCTTCTCAGGATTCTTCCCTCGCGCGTGTCTTCCTGTGCAGTTTTGTTTGCGAGAATAATACGCGTGGAATCCACGTTTTTTATAAATATATGACAGTTTTTGGACCTTATTGGACCAATAGGAATCCAATAAGGAATCATCTATACTTCACCATGTTTGAATTTGGTATTCCTGCAAAGCTCATCCGTCTTTGCAGAATGACACTAAGCAACACTAGCAGCACAGTTAAAATCGGGAATGATCTTACTCCTCCATTCAATACCAAACGAGGTTTCAGACAAGGTGATTCCTGATCGTGTGACTTTTTCAACGTAATCATGGAGAAGAACATCCAAGCTGCTGATTTGAGACGTAGTGGCACGATATTCTACAAAAGTATTATGCTGCTGGCGTATGCTGATGATATCGATATCATTGGCCATAATACGCGCGTAGTCAATGCAGCATTCTCCAGATTAGTGAAAGTGTTGAGTCGAATGAGTCTTGCAGTGAACGCAGATAAGACATAGTGTCAACAAATAAACAGTCCCATAGTGTTGGAAACCACGTCACTGTTGGCAACATCTCCTTAGAGAATGTTAAGGACTTCTTCTACCTGGGATCCAGAGTTTACTCTTTCAATGATGTCAATATTAAGATAAGACGAAGGATAACTCTTGCCAACAGGTGTTACTTGGGGCTGAGTAGGCAATTGAGAAGCAGAGCCCCCTCTCGACGAACATAATTCTCTCTGTATAAGTCACTAATCATGCCCGTCCTATTATATGCAGCACAAACCTGGACGTTGAGCAGTTCTGATGAAAAGACTTTGGGAGCCTTCGAGAGAAAGATCCTTCGTAAGATCTTCGTTCCAATATGCGTCAATGCCGGGTACCGAGCTCGATGGAACCAGGAGCTATATGAGCTGCTCGCTGACATCGACAAAGTTAAGCGCATTAAAATCGAGCGGCTCCGCTAGCTAGATCATTGTAAGCGAATGGAAAACGACACTCCAGCGCAAAAAATATTTGATTCGGTTCCCGATGGTGGCCAACGCAGAAGAGGACGTCCACATCTTCTTTGGAAGGATCAAGTGTTGGATAACCTGACTACGCTTGGTGTTTCCAACTCGCTAGCAAGCGGAAAACAGAAATGGCTGGCGCAATTTCTTATGCGAGGCTAAAACCTCGCTTTGCTTATAAACACGATCGGAAGAAATGAGCTAATAAAGCAACAACAATGTAAATTTTAAAATAGACAGAATTAATTTCCTTTTTGATGAAATTCCACACAGTAAAATTTTTAAAATAAATAAATAAGTAAACATGAGCATATTTAAATTATCTATATTATTAAATATTACGCAAGCGCTTTTTTTGTGATGACCATCAAATCTATACCGCAAATGCCATTTTAATAAATGGGGTAAGGTCTTCTATATCAATAGAAAGGTCTTGCTTTGCAGATGTTCAATAAGGTCTTACTTTTTTTTTAAATTTTCTGTATTTAAACAAAAAAAGCAAAACAATCTTCTGCAAACAAAGTGAGTTTTCTATGTGGTGCCTAAAACTATGTGATTTATTTCTGAAATTTTCCAAAATGATTCTATTTTATAATTAAAGCAGTAGAGCAAAGCGAAAAATGTACAAATATATTTTATAGGATATGGATTAGGACAAAGATTGAGACAAACTTAGAACACATAGGAAAGGAATTCGGACAAGGATTAAGTGAAGAATTTTAACGTGGATTAAAACAAGAATATAAGGACAAATAAAAGAATAACTGAAGGATGAGAATAAGTTTGGAAACAAAGGAAAGGATGGGATAAGAATAAGGGCAAGGATAAAAAAAAAACACTGTCACGTCAAAACCTACGGATGTGTCCACGACGCAGCCAACTCTTTTTATCATTTCAAAAGTAATTTTTTCAATTTCCGGTATCTTTGTCATTTGCTTAACTATTCTGGGAACGTCGTTGAGAACAGTTGCAATATACCTGCAAGCCCCAGTATTCACACACGGCAAATTATATTTGACATTAAATCGAGCCCGCTCTTTTGATAGCGTGAACATTTTTATTAAATTACTCTTTAAGTATGCAACACGCAGCGCAGTTTACCCATTAATGAAGGTTATATAACATCAAATAAAGCTTACACAGATATAGGGGAGAGGGCTGGGTTGTGAACCGAGTTTTGTTTTTGGGCTCTAACTTTTCAAAGAATTAAAATATCGAATAATCCAAGTTACCGTTGGGAAGGTGAATATACAACGCAACTTTTTTATGCAGACAATTTTCTACTGCCAATTTTCTAAAGACGTGATTTTTGGCTTTTCCAAAAAAGTGGCTGCGTTATGAACCATCTGGCAAATCCCAATAAAAGTTGTAAAATACGAAGTGAAACAACAATAATTTTATAATAAATTCTTATTTTATTTGTTCAGAAGGCCTCATGAGGCAAAGCAATTTATAATGACGCCACCTAGGCTAAAGAAAATCGTAATAATGGAAGTGTGCAATCATAATTTTCTTCATCTTCATCCAAATCGGTGTTGCAATGTTTTCATGTGAAATACGAACGCCTTCCCATATTTGCGCACTTCAAGTGAATAGGCCGTCCACATGTGTTGCATACGATGGAGGTTTTGAGTGTCAGTTCTTTAGGAAAAACCTTAAACAAATGGTGCAAAAATCAATATCCTCATCAGATGGTTTTGATGGTTCTTTTGCCTTAGGACGCTTGAATGGTGCTGGCTGTGACTTTTTCAGTGATGCTTTTGCTGGTGAATATGCCTTTGCTGCTGTTGTTCCTTGCTTCAGATCATCAATTTTGTCTGGAGAAGTCAGCTCGCAGCCATTGCCTTTCGCAAGTTTTCGTAGTTGATTTTCAAACACGATATCTGTCGCAATACATTTCATGTTTCATTTTTCATTTATTTATTTAATTTTAAACATTATTTGTATACTAAGAAGCAAGTTCTTTTATAATACATCATAGTTGGTAAGGTTACAGGCGTATTAACTTAATCTAAAAACTTAAATACTAATGGACACAATTAAAGATCTGAATTGACAAAATTAATTCATTCTTATTGTTTTAAAATGGCTTAATACTTAGTTATAGTGAAGATGGATAGTAAGACCAGAGGTAATGAGCAATAAGAAATAGCATAAAATACGAAGATAGGAAAGCAAAAGATATAAAAAGACAAATAGAGATAGACGAGAAAATAGGTTACATTGTATATTAATGCGAAAAATAGGAAAAAATGGCCTGTCTAAACATTCTGGTTCCTTTAATAGATTTAATATGAATGGGCAGACTATTCCATAATCTAATTGCGTTAACGAAAAATAATCTTGAGGAATTCAGAAAGTTAAATTTAGGTATAGTGAGCATACGACTTCTTTGTAGTTGACTAAATTGTAATTTTTCATACAGATAAGATGGTGTTTTGAGATGGATCAGCTTGTGGAAGAAGATACAGTTTCTGTAACTCAAGTAGTTTATTATATCACAACCAAGGATGCTTTTATTTATTGTATTGACCATATACAAACTTGCGAAGGCCGTATACATATCGGATGGCATGATTAAATGCCAGCTGAAGCTTTAGTTGAGAACTGGAGTCAAGTTTACTTAGACTAGCTCCGAGTAAGTAATTATGGGAATAACTAGTTGTACATACAACAAGTTTGCTTCTAGTGCTGGTGGGTGTAAATTCAGCTGTCACTCTCAGGTTGCGTAAAATGTAATGAACTTTTTTTACTACATTGTTAATTTGGTCCGTGCATGTAAGCGTAGAATTTATATAAAAGCCAAGACTTTTTGTACAACTTGTTAGCTTTAATTTATCAGGGCCTATAAATAAATCGGGAATATTCTCATAAAAAATGGTATCTTTCGCTATAGGTAGCACAACAGATTTCAGAGCATTAAGCTTGAGACAATTTAAGATTGCCCATTTATTTATAGAGTCTAGATCCTCATTTACTCTGTAAGCTAAGTCATCTGGAAGACCAACTCGATTTGAGAGATACAGTTGTACATCATCTGCGTTGGCATGCATTGTTGAATGTTTACAGACCTTAAAAATGTCATCGATAAAAATTACGAACAGCAGAGGACCTAGAACTGACCCCTGGGGTACACCACTAGACTGAATCTTATACTCAGAAAATGTATTACCAACCTTCACTCGTTGAACCCGATTAGCCAAGTAACTATTTATGAGCCGAATAGCACTTTCACTGAAACCGTACATATATTTTAGTTTTCGACACAATAGAGAATGATTGACTATGAATGCTTTTGAAAAGTCCAGCATGCAGAGAAGTGTTACATGCCCTTCATCATAAGAAGACCTAATATCATCAAATATTTTAACAGTGGCAGTGGCACAGCTATGAAAAGCCCTAAAACCAGATTGCAATGGAGATAATAGATTATTTTCATTTAAATAGTTTTCAATTTGACCTGCCATAAGCGACTCACACATTTTGGCCAGGCAAGATAGGATGCTAATAGGCCTATAGTCATTAGGTTCATTTGCAGTTGGTTTTTTTGCCACTGGCATAACAAGTGCAACTTTCCAAGAGGAATGAAACGAGGACGTGAACACAGTGGTTTACGATGTGTGTAATAGGGCTAAGGACATGCAGAAGAATAAGCTTTATAAATTTTATTGAAAAATGGTCCTCACCTATTGCATTAGACTTAATTTTTACTATTGACTTCCTCACATCACTATCACTTATTGTGGAGAATTAAAAATTTGCACGTTCAACAGAATCAGAGAAAACAAAGTTGTTGTTTGAAGTACGCACTGTGCTCGAGAGAAAAAAATCGTTTAAAGTATCTGGGTCAACATTCCATTCATTAGGAGTTTTTTCACCAATACCCATTGTTTTCAGGTTCCTCCACAGCACTTTTGCGGGGAGTGAAGCATTTAGTTTCGATGTGCAGAATTTTTCTTTAGACTGCCTAATAAGCCGAACTGACATATTCCTAGCAATTCTAAATTGTTCCCAATTAGAAGTAGAAGGACACCTTTTTCACAAGTTGTGAACCTTGTTACGTTTTTTAATAGCTTTTTGAACATTAGCTGTAAACCATGGGCATGCCCTATTTTTTACCATAACTGAACGCAAGGGAACATGTTTTTCAAACAGACAATTTACAATATTCGTAAAGACATTTAATTTGTCATCAACAGATGCTACAAACCATACACCATCCCAAGATGTTAGACATAAGTCATTATGGAGAGCCCAAAAATTAATCGATTTAAAGTCACGATAGGTGAAGATATCAGAAATTGCACTACGAGACAAATTAACTTTCATACAGCAAAACAGAAGATCATGATCAGACAAAAAAGAGAGCTGATCATATAGCAGAACAGATGCAAGATCTGACACGATTATGTAGTCTAAGAGACTTGGGCTAGCATTGCTGGCAAAGCGTGTTGGGACAGTTTCATTGACAAATGACAATCCATTGGAGGAGACATAGTTACCAAACGATTTAGAGGTGTTATCACTACATAACAGATTTACATTAAAATCACCACATATAACAAATAAGTCATAATTAACTATATAACTATTCAGTACAGAGAAAAATACATCAAGGTTATTGCACTTATTAGGATTATACACGCAGGACAGGAACACTTTGACATGATTTTCAAAAATACACACATTCAAATACTCAACATTACTATTGCATGGCGACTTAGATACAAGCTTAACATTAAGATTACTGCGACAGTAAATCGCAACTCCACCACCTTTCTTTCCAACCCTATCATTTCTCAACAGCTTAAAACTGTCAATATTATAGGCAGAGTCATTAATCTCATTGCAAAACCAAGTTCCAGTAACACAGATTACATCCACTGCAGCGTCTTGAACAACGTATTTAAGATAGTCCAGAACAATTTAAACTCCTTGCATTGAAGTGAACGATTTTGAGACCACAATGCTGTGCACAAAGGACATTTATCATGATTTTGTGATTTTCGCTAACGCAACCCGAATAGTATTCATTTAATCATCAAGAATCATCAAACAGGAAAAAGAAACAATGGAAAAGAACGCATAGACTCGTCATATAAGACGAATGCATATACAATATGTAGTCACATAATAATGTACAAGAAGTGTGACGGCTAAAATATCGTAAGCGATTTTTCAGCCGCACAACGGCCAAGGTGCGAGGAGGACACTTGGTGAACACCGCCAGTATTGCTTATTTTTATTTTTCACTTTCTACATTTATATACATACACACACATAAACACTGAATATTATGAATAAATAAACACATGAACACAAAAAAAAAAACAACACCCATACACTTTTTCTATTAGGAAAAGAGAGAGAGAAAGGGACGCATGTAAAAAAAGTTGGAAACATGCAAAACGTGCGCAAACACATGCGCAAAGCTGGCGTGATCTTGCTCAGAGTCAAATAGCGGATCACATAAGGAAATAACAGAAGGCAAATTGCTGGGAAAATGTGGAAACAAATTCTGATGAAAGACAACAAGGCTGCACCGTACGGGACTTCGGTTACGGGAAAATCAGCCCAGAACTTTCGATTGCGGTGCCTTGTTTATCACAAACAACAAGAAGACGATGGTATAAATAGGCCGCAATCGAAAACAAGAGGACAGAATGTATTATACGTTAAAAGTGCGCAGAGTGAAAGTGATCTAAATTATCTAAACAAATAATAAAACAGTGAAGCAGTGCAATTGGACCGAAAAGTATTTGAGTAAAATACGCCAACCGAAGAAAAGAGTGGAAAGTTGCAAAGACAGAGGAGGTGAGAAATTGTGAGAATTGTGAGAAGTGAAATATTTTTTTATCGTTGGCTTGTAGACCCACCTGCAAAGGAATCGGTAGACATTTCGGTGGCTTGTAGGCCCACTTGTCTATCCAACGGAGAAAGCAGAGTCGTTGGCTTGTAGGCTCACCTGCAAAGATAATAGATAAACATTTCGGTGGCTTGTAGGCCCACTTGTTTATCCAACGGCAAGAGCAGCGTCGGTGGCTTGTAGGCCCCCTGCAGTAGCAGTAGACAGAGTCGGTGGCTTGTAGGCCCACCTGTCTTCACATTTTTGTTAGCAGCGTCCGTGGCTTGTATGCCCGCCTGCTCAAACCAGAACATTGTCCGTGGCTTGTAAGCCCGCGTGTTCGCATTTTTTTTCATCGAGTAACAGTGCTGCGGCTTGTAGGCCCGCCTGTTAAGCCGAGACGCAGACGTGACAGACATAGAAGAATAAGGCCCACGAAATCAACAATACAAATTTATAAATTCAGATATCTTACAGTGTATTAAAGATAAAGGCCAAAAATTTAATAAAGATCGATTGTTAAAAAAAAACCAAAGTGTAATTTCTTGTAAGAACCTTGGAAACCCGCTGAGCTTACCCCAGCAAACAAAAGAACCAGCGGAGGTTCGTTACAAGTGGCGCCCGAGCAGGGACTATTGTTCACAGGAATAGACACGGAAAACGACAGGAAAAGCAACTCACGAAAGAATCATGGTACGAACAGCCTGGATACACGCACTGCGAAGAGACGACTTGTTGGCCTACGCGAGAGAGTTTAACTTCAGCGGCAAAGGAACTGTTGAAGAACTCAGGAAAAGATTTGCTACGTTTGCGCAAGAGCCAGACCAAAAACCGGAGGTGCAACAACGCCTCATCGAACTGGAAGCAAAACATGCAAGATGTCCTTCCCCTGGTCAGCTTGTCGTTCCTCAACAAATACCGATGTCCAACGCAGAACCAACAGGATCGGCGTATACCCATATAGCTACGCCGACGTATAACGGAGTAATGCCCGAAGTACAACCACAGGTGGCTCAGTACAACCACAATCCGTACGCTACTGTGATTGACCAAGTGAGAAAGTGGTCTGTGAAGTACGACGGTGGCCGAGACCCACTTGCGTTCATTGAGCGTGTAGAAGAACTGGCGGAAGTGTATGGTCCGGAAAAGACCATCTTCCCCGAACGATGCCCGAATTATTAAGAGACCGAGCGTTGACGTGGTTTCGAAATAATAATAGGATGTGGCGCGAATGTAGAAGCTTCAAGGAAGACTTCTTGCATTTCTTTCTACCCGCGAGATATTTCGAAAGATTGGACGACGACATAAGGGAGAGGCATCAGCACCCTGGCGAATCTTTTAAGGATTACGTCCTGGCGCTACAGAGCTTGATGCGACATTCAAGTTACAGCGAACAGCAAAAACTCGAAAGAACGTTCAGGAACAGTCGGCAAGAGTACCAGCTCTATATAAAAAGGAAAGATTTTGTTAGTCTGGAAGAGCTCATGGCGTTGGCCGAAGACTTTGAATGCATACATGCAGACGCGGCACCCATTCGAGCACCGGTTCAAAGAACCAGAGAGGAACGTCATCGCATGGTTACTCAAGCTTCGGAGGCACCTATCAATCCCCGAACAGCGTGCAGACGATGTGGCAGAGATGGCCACTTGCGCCACAAATGCCGGAATCCATGGGTAATATTCTGTTGGGAGTGTGGGAAACGAGGCGTAAAAGCGATGGAATGTTGTCGTCGGCAGTCGGGAAACGGACGGAACACCCGATAGACACGAGGCCTATCGGGGATAGCACACACGGTCCCTCGCATTCCGTAGAAAGCCTACAACACGACGCAGCCCACATTTTTGCATTTGTTACCCTCGGAAAGGAAGTTTGAGAGGCTACTATTGACACAGGAGCCAGCAGGAGTTTTGTGAGTCAGCAGTTAGCTGAAAGATTAGCCAACACAGGAGAGAAGAGAAAGGAAGACATCATCGTACGAATGGCCGACAACTCTGTGCGATCAGTGAGCGAATCATTGGTCATAGACGTAAGAATGGGAAATGATGCTTGCCGGATCCCATTACTTGCGTTACCCGACATAGTGGACGATGTAATTTTGGGAATGGACTTTCTTATAATAATCCAGGCGACGCTTACATGCGGCGGCCACACCATAACGTTAAAAAGTAGCGAAGTGACAACGAGTGCTAACGTTTCCCCACTATGCACAGTAGTGCGAGAAGAGACAGTGACGGAGAAGGAGATGATAGATAATTTCTTAAAGGCGGAACTATCGGAATTTGAGAAACTGGAGGGTCTATCCAATATTGGATATCCAATAACACAAAATAACTATGCAGGATGATAGACCGATAAAGCAGAGGTACTTCCCGGAAAATCCGGCAATGCAAGCGATCATTAATGAGGAGATCGACGAGTTAATTAAAAAAGGGTGTATCGAGCCCTCACATAGCCCCCACAGTGCCCCAATATTGCTTGTGAAAAAGAAGACAGGAAAATGGCGGCTCTGCGTAGATTATCGGCAATTGAATACGAAATCCATACCAGACGCCTACCCAATACCACGAATTCATCATATTTTGGACCGTCTGCGTGACGCAAAATATATTAGTAGTTTATATTTGAAAAATGGTTATTGGCAAATTCCTATGGACGAAAATAGTAAGCAATTCACAGCATTCACAGTACCAGGTCGAGGTCTTTTCCAATGGAGAGTAATGCCGTTTGGACTACATTCAGCCCCAGCGACGTTTCAGAGAGCATTAGATCAAGTGATTGGTCCTGAGATGGAACCACATGCCTTTGCGTATTTAGACGACATAATTGTCATAGGGAATTCGTTCCAACAGCACATGACTAACCTGAAAGAGGTGTTCCGTAGACTCCGGGTGGCTAACCTTAAAATCAATGTCGAAAAGTGTGAATTCTTCCAAGAAGAGATAAAATACTTAGGCCATGTCGTAAGCAACCAGGGGATACATACAGATCCCGAGAAAATATCTGCGATCAAACTTTTACAGCGACCCACAAACACGAAGGAGCTACGACGAGTTCTAGGAATAGCTTCATGGTATCGACGTTTTGTTCCAGAGTTTTCAAAGATTGTCCACCTACTAACAACGCTACTGGGAAAAGGAAAGCATTAGAAATGGAGTGAGAGTCAGGAAGAAGCATTCGAAACTCTTAAGGCCAAGTTAACTGAGGCACCAATCTTAGCGTGTCCGAACTTTAATGAAAAGTTCACACTACAAACCGACGCCAGTGACTACGGGCTTGGAGCAGTGCTAACACAAGGTCAGGGAGACGAGGAGAGAGTTATTGCTTACGCAAGTCGGCACCTCAATAAGGCGGAGTGTAACTACTCTCCTACCGAGAAAGAATGCATAGCGATAGTTTTCGCAATCCGGAAAATGCGACCATATCTCGAAGGGTATAGGTTTACAGTGGTCACAGACCATTTGTCACTAAAATGGCTGAACTCAATAGAAAGTCCATTTGGTCGCATCGCGAGGTGGGCATTGGAGCTTCAACAGCACACATTTGACATACAATACCGCAGAGGAAAACTCAACGTAGTAGCTGACGCGTTGTCTCGACAGCCTCAAGAGATGCTGCGTAAATCAACCACGGGAGATGCACAAGAAAATACGTGCAACTGGTTGCGTAAAAAGATACAAGAGGTCTTGGAGAACCCAGAGAAGTTCCCAGACTACGTTATGGAAGAGGGGCAGATGTACAGACACATCGCAAGCCAAGCAAACGACGAAGATTGCGTTTCTTGGAAACTTTGTGTGCCCAGTTATTCGAGAGACAGGGTTCTGAAAGAGAATCACGATAGCCCGTGCGCCGGCCACTTAGGGATACGGAAAACAATTGCAGGAATAGCCAATAAATACTATTGGCCAGGCATGTTCCGCGATATTGGCCGTTATGTTCGTCGTTGCGAATCATGCCAGCGCTACAAGCCAAGCCAACAAAATCCCGCTGGTAAGATGCTTACCCAAATTGCGGAAGAGCCTTGGTCAATTGTATGCACTGATTTCGTTGGACCCCTCCCTAGGTCTAAACATGGGAATACAATGCTCCTGGTATTTTTCGACACATTCTCGAAATGGACTGAAGTGACGCCGCTGCGCAAGGCAACCAGCGATCACCTCCAACGCGCATTCCGAGAGCGTATTCTAGCGCGATTTGGCGTCCCAAAAGTCCTCGTCACGGATAACGGCGCCCAATTCACGAGTCGATCATTTAAAAAGTTCTTAAACGAACTAGGAGTGAAACACCAATTCACTGCCCCATATACACCCCAGGAGAACCCAACAGAGCGCGCAAATCGGACTATCAAGACGATGAAAGCACATTTCACAGGTGAGCAACAACGGGTCTGGGACGAACTGCTTCCAGAAATCTCACTAGCCATGAACACCAGTGTCTCCGAAACTACCGGATATAGCCCAGCCTTTCTGATTCAAGGACGTGAACCAAGGCTGCCAAAAACCCTGTATGACGAGCAAACATTTGGCACAGGAGAAGAACCACAGCCAGCCCCAGAAAGAGAAACAAAAATGAAAGAGATTTTCGAGATTGTGCGGCGCAACCTAGAAAGAGCTGCCCAGGACCAAGCTCGGCACTACAATCTACGAACACGAAACTGGACCCCAAAAATCGGAGGAATGGTCCTTATTAAACAGCATCACTTATCGAAGGCGATAGATAGTTTTGCAGCAAAGCTGGCTCCGAAGTTCGATGGCCCATATAAAATCATCGATTTTATATCCCCAGTGATAGTACGCGTTAAGCGCGAAAGAGAAACCCGAACGAGGACAGCCCATATCAGTCAGCTGAAACTATTTCAGTCTGACCAAGAATCCTAGCTAGAATCGCGCGGGCAGCGCAGCACCACCTGCGTCAACAACTGGAATCGCAGCGACACCTGCGTCAACAACTGGTATCGCAGCGACACCTGCGTCAACAACTGGCAGCGCAGCACCACCTGCGTCAACAACTGGAATCGCAGCGACACCTGCGTCAACAACTGGTATCGCAGCGACACCTGCGTCAACAACTGAGATCGCAGCGACACCTGCGTCAACAACTGGAATCGCAGCGACACCTGCGTCAACAACTGAGATCGCAGCGACACCTGCGTCAACAACTGAGATCGCAGCGACACCTGCGGCAACAACTGAGATCGCAGCGACACCTGCGTCAACAACTCGTATCGCAGTGACACCTGCGTCAACAACTGGCATCGCATCGAGACCGGTGTTAACCAAAATCGCGGTGTTAACACAGTCTATCGCATGGTATCGGCCGCACACACAATTGCACTGCTGACGCGCACACAATTGCACACGCTGCCGCGCACAATTGCATACGCTGCCACGCACGACTGCATACGCTGACGCGCACACAATTGCATCCGCTGCAGCGCACACAATTGCATACGCTGTCGCGCACACAACTGCAAACGCTGACGCGCACACAATTGCATACGATGCCACGCACACAATTGCATACGCTGTCGCGCACACAATTGCATACGCTGCCGCGCACACAATTGCATACACTGCCGCACACACAACTGCATACGATGTCGCGCACACAATTGCAGCCGCTGCCACGCACACAACTGCATACACTGACGCGCACACAATTGCATACGCTGCCGCTCATACAACTGCATACGCTGACGCACACACAATTGCATACGCTGCCGCGCACACAATTGCATACGCTGCCGCGCACACAATTGCATACGCTGCAACAGTCATCAAAAGCAACATTGACAACTGCAATCCCCCCACAACAGCTAAATATCATCGAGATGTTGCAAATTGAGCGAACCAACAATCCAACGCAGCAACACGAGCAAACCAACGTTCCAAATCAAAAAATTGTAGAACTAGAAGAAGAAGGTGCCTGTGACGATGAACAATTAACTAATTTGCAATCAGTGCTCAATGAGGTCATTGCCCTACGATCGGTGAGTTATCGTGCACTCGCTTTAATTAGCTATTTGCAAGAGGACAAAGTGCTCCTATTGCAGAAAATCGAGAACCTGCAGATAGAGCTGAATTTTATTAAGCATAAATTGGTTGAAAATTACGCTGGCTCTGCTATTAATTCGCTTACAACTGAGGTTAAAGAGATGCGCAGCAATATTAATGATGCGTTAAGTCTGAGACTACCCGTTGCTAAACCGAAAACTAAAACTGCTGCCTCTTGCTCATCAAATAGAAACAAACTAGACAAAAACATTTCCAATAACATTAATGCTTCTCTCTCTGCCAACCTCGCTCAAGCAGTTTGTAATACTCCATCATATGCTTTGCTGAATGTTCCTGACTCCTCTCCCAAAACCGGTTTCGAGGCATCAAGTGCACTTGCCTCTCCAGCCACTGCCTCTTCTGTTGATAATGATCTTCAATATCCGCCTATTTTGTCTGCTCCCACTTCTGTCGCTGTTGATGTCTCTCAGCCTTGCGCTGCACTTTTGTATGCTGCTGCTGCCGCTGCTGCTGCCGGTAATGTATGCGACCATATAAATGCTTTTTCAAATGATCCGATACTCGGGCCTTCAAGAGATGAGTGGAATACAATGAGAAGTAGAAAGCAATTAAGAGAAAAAATTCGTAACAGAGGTAACATTATCGTTGGCAACAATGCAAACAATGAGCTTGACGTCGCTGTGCCTATGAAAGTTTTGCATCTCTCTTCTTTCAAGCCGTCGGTCTCTGCTGAAAACTTAATTGATTACATTACTTCGCATACCGATATACCTAAAAATAATATGAAATGTTTCCGCCTTGTAAAAAGAGATGTAGACGAATCGACGCTGAGAAGAGTTACTTTTAAACTAGTAATAGCAAGCAGTGACTATGATAAGGTTTATAATCCAGCGCTATGGCCTGCTAATGTTCAAGTTCGTCAATTCGTCTCTTTTTTACAAAGAGAAGGAGAGAATATAATGTCACGTTAGCAGACTGCTCAATATCCTATTTTTTGCCACCTACGTCATCCCCCGACCGTCCTCCGCCTCATATACGCATGTAAGCCAAAGCACTGCAAATATATTTGTTCATCCAACGATTTCTGCTACAAAAGGAGTAAACGTTCTTGAAGATAGCGCCATCAAATTAAAATCTGATTATCTCTCTGTTTATTTTCACAATGCTGCAGGTCTGCGAACCAAAACTATAAGCTTACATTCAGCTGCTGCTTCTTTTGACTATGGTGCCATAGCGATTGTTGAAACCTGGTTAACGCCTCATTTCTTATCTACCGAACTTTTTGATCATCGATATGAAGTGTATCGCAGAGATCGCGTACTATCCGCCGATACTTCCCGTGGTGGTGGGGTGCTCTTTGCCGTTTCATCTGTATATCCCAGCAGCCAATATCAACTTCCTCGCTGTGCGAAGAATATTGAACAAATATGTGTTGCCGTAACTTTCAAAACAACATATTATCTGATATAAATGAAATTTTATTTATTTTAAGTTATGTTCCGCCAAACAGTGCAATGGATATATTTTTTGAACATATTTTTAATATTAGCTTTATTGTAGAAAATCTGAAACCAAATCAAACGGCTTGTGTGTTAGGTGATTTTAATTTGGGTGATATTGAGTGGCGATTCAGTTGTGATGACAAGGTATTAATACCCTTTAATTTGCATGGAGGTGTAGAGTCATTTTTCTGCGATACAATGTCCTCACTTAACCTCTTCCGGGTCAATTACTTTAAAAACGACATTAACAGAATATTAGATCTCATATTTATTAATAATGATCTTAAAATTGTAATTTCTAGATGTGAATTGGCGCTTTCAAGGGAATCAATCCATCATAAAGCTTTTGTTTTAAATTTCAGTTTTTATGAATATAAGAGAGGTGTCGTAGACACTTCGTCTTTATTATACGATTACAGTAAAGCAAACTATTTTGCCATTAGCAGATTCCTGGATTCTATTAACTGGAATTTGGTTCTCGGATTAGATAGTCTAGATGCAATGTATTTTAAGTTTAATAAAGCCCTCAGAGAATGTATCTACTTATATGTGCCAACAAGACACAGCAAGCGCCAATTCAATCTACCGTGGTATAATCGAGGCTTACTAAAACTCAAAAATCTGAGAAACAACGCGCACAAAAGGTACAAAAAATCGATGTCATCGGAAGATAAGGCAACTTTTCTACTTCTTCGGAGTGAGTTCGATTTTTTGTCCAATTTTTTATATAAAAAATATATTGACTCAATGGAGGGTAATATAAAATGCAATCCGAAATCTTTTTGGTCCTTTTATAATTCCAAAAGGAAAAGTAACGGTCTACCTAAAATAATGGAATTTCAGGGTTCGGTTGCAAGCAATGACCAAGAGATTTGCGACCTGTTTGCAACGTTTTTTGGATCCGTTTTTACAAATTCCATCTCGAATGCTGTAAACGTAGGCAATATTGTGCTTTCTGAAGAAGAAGTTTTCACGGCTCTCTCTAATTTAGACACAAAGAAAGGGGCTGGATACGATTTGATTCCGCCTTTGTTTTTTAAAAATAGTGCTGCTTCGTTATGCACTGCGCTAACTTTGATTTATAACAATTCTCTCTCGTCTGGGTTTATGTTAGATGAGTGGAAAATTGCCTATATATCTCCTATCTACAAAGCAGGCCAAAAAAGCATGGTCGAAAATTATAGGCCCATCGTAAAACTTTCGGTTATACCTAAAATTCTAGACAAACTTATAAGCAACCGATTATTCCAAGAAATAAAAAATTATATTTCTACAGGTCAGCATGGTTTCTTCACAGGTAGATCTGCATGCACCAATCTGACAATTTTTACAAAATTAGGAACTGCAGCTATTGAAAATAACTTACAAGTCGATACGCTATACAAGGACTTCGTCAAAGCTTTCGATTGCCTAGACCATCAAATTCTTATTTTTAAATTAGAGAAATTGGGCTTTCACTCTAGCCTTTTGCGTTGGTTGTGGTCTTATCTACGTAATAGGAAGTTGATGGTTAAGGTTAACAAAAATTTTTCTAGAGAAATAGATGCAATATCAGGAGTTCCTCAAGGTAGTCACCTGGGTCCTCTTTTATTTATTGTGTTTATAAACGACATATCTCATATTTTTAAACATAGCAAATGCTTACTTTATGCGGATGACATAAAAATTTTCATGTCTGTCAAAAATTCGGGTGACTGCTTTTATTTCCAGAATGATATCAATGCACTTATTTCCTGGTGTTGCAATAACGGTCTTAGATTAAACTACACTAAATGCAAAGTAATGTCCTATTCCCGCAGACAATTACCCATTGTTCAAAATTATGTCTATGGTAATAATAATTCCTTTCAAAGAGTTGAATTAGTGAAGGACCTGGGCATTCTTTTTGATACAAAGTTTTCATTTGGTGGCCATATTGACTACATTGTTTCCAAAGCGAACTCCCAATTTGGTTTTTTTAAAAGAAACTCAAAAGAATTTAAAAGTCCATTTACTTTAAAGTCTATTTATATGTGCTTAGTCAGATCACTTCTTGAATACTGTAGCATAGTTTGGAGCCCATACTATGAAAATGGAATAAATAGAATCGAGAAAATACAAAAAAGGTTTACTAAGTTTGCTCTACGTCACATGTTTCCTTATGATAACTTACCAAACTACAAAACTCGTTGTCAATTGTTAGGTATGCACAGTCTATCAGAAAGGCGAAATGCACAAAGTGTATTGTTCATAAGAGATTTGATTGAAGGTAAAATTTATTGTCCAGATTTGCTAGAATTAGTAAAATTTTACGTTCCAGCTAGAAACATAAGAGAGTGGAATCTGTTCTACACTGTCTTTCACAGAACTAATTATGGCTGCAATGAGCCAATAACTAGATGCTTGGCATTATGCAACTTAGTCGCTCACCAATTAGATTTTTCTGATAGCAGAGAAAGATTTAAGAGAGAATTATACCTAACTTTAAATTTAAGTTCCAATAATTTGTAAGGACATAGTCCAGTAGATTAAATTATTAAAATAAATAAATATATTATATATAATATAATAATATTATTTTATATTATATTATATTATATTATATTATATTATATTGTATTATATTATATTATATTATATTATATTATATTATATTATATTATATTATATTATATTATATTATATTATATTATATTATATTATATTATATTATATTATATTATATTATATTATATATATTATATTATATTATATATATTATATTATATTATATTATATTATATTATATTATATTATATTATATTATATATTATATTATATTATATTATATTATATTATATTATATTATATTATATTATATTATATTATATTATATATATTATATTATATTATATTATATTATATTATATTATATTATATTATATTATATTATATTATATTATATTATATTATATTATATTATATTATATTATATTATATTATATTATATTATATTATATTATATATTATATTATATTATATTATATTATAGTATATTATATTATATTATATTATATTATATTATATTATATTTATATTATATTATATTATATTATATTATATTATATTATATTATATTATATTATATTATATTATATTATATTATATTATATTATATTATGTTATATTATATTATATTATATTATATTATATATAATATTATATTATATTATATTTTATTATATATTTACTAGCTTTAATGCGGCGCGCGTTGCTGCACCCAGCAATTATATCGCAACATAATAATTATATTCGAAACTTTTCTTAGACCCATAGTTTGACACCACTATCATTTTCCACTGCTCGTTACAATTTCCCAATAGCAGAAGATCACTAAATAGTAACTCCATCTTGAGTTTGTATGTAAATACTGCTACTTTTAGTTTGAAAGCTATTCGATAATACAAATTTTAAGTGTATAGGCGGTGCCACACTCCCTTATAAAGGGTCCGCCATCTAACTTTTTTTTTCAACTAGTGCTTATTTCGGTAATGGTAACAGTTAGCACATGTCTGATTTGACAGATAATAAGTTTTATCCTTCCGCTGAACGAATATGGTTGTGTATACGCTTGAACAACGCTGGGAAGTGGGCCTGCGATCGACTTACAGAAGCTGCCGATTTTGCCAAAAAAAATCATCTTTTCAGATGAAGCTCATTTTGATCTTGGCGGGTATGTAAACAAGCAAAATTGTCGCATTTGGGGCACAGAAAACCCGCACTCATACATTGAAAAGCCGATGTACCCAAAACGAGTCATTGTGTGGTTTTTGATTTTGGTCCAGAGGCATAATTCGAAAATGAGCAAGGAGTGGCCGTTACAGTCAACGGCCATCGTTATCGGGACATGTTGAACGAATTTTTGTTCACAAAAATTGAAGAGGAGGATATTGGCAACATTTGGTTTCCACAGGACGGTGTGGCACATAGCACACAGCCGAAGCTACACTCGATGTTTTGCGCCCTGTTTTAAAAAAAAAGTTATTTGGCGGAAATGCGTGTGCGTTAGTCTTGCTAAGGCTCAGAAATGGCTTAGCCGATTTTAATAATTATTTTTTTGTATTGTTTGCCTTAATCCAGATGAGGTTTAGAAAAAAATAAAATTACGAAAAACTCGAAGGAACAGCGGAAAAATCGAAATTGGTCATTTTGTATGGGAATTGCCACATCAGACTACTTTAAATAGCCAACAAATCTTAACGGCTGAACGGATTTCACTCAAATTTTGCACACACATTACTTGAATCCTAGATAAGGTTACAGCATACTTAGTTTTGACCACGCCCCTTCTTCCGCCCCTTTACAAGAATTGCAAATTATCCTAAAAGCGTACTTTTATTAGCGAAACTGTTCGTCTAAATAACCAAAAGAATATTCTCTTATTTAACACCAAAAGCATTCACATATTTTCAAAATTGCACAATATTTTAGTACAGCGTCTTTTTCTAATAACATCGTTTCCTTAGAATAACAAAAAACTATCAGAAATTCGTATTTCCTACTTTCGATGAAAATAACTCCGTTGTTTTTGAATATATTTCATTCATTTTTTTTTCGTTGATAAATTTAATTTAAGCACTTTATAAATCCCTATTTGAAGAAAGCTCCAACATATTCACTTTTTACTCCAAAAAGAACACAAAAGCTGTCATTTCAATAAATAAAAAAAATTTAAAAAAAATATTATTTGTTTGCCCATTGTGAGGATCGAGCCTTAGACCACCTCATGGCTTCAAAACTGACCGTTGAGCTGACTATTTTTATTCAAATTGAAATGTACTACAAAAATTTCCTAATAGAATTTGCAATAAAATGATATGACAGCACAATCATTTGAAATCGAATTATAGCAGCCTATTATATTTTTCTTAGACAAAAACCAATCGCTTCTATTTTCTGCATATTTAATTATCAATTGCCGTGCGTTGGTCTTGCTAAAACTCGGAAATGACTCGGGCGATTTTAATAATTTTTTTTTTGTCGCCACAATACTGATATCTAGGAAAAAAGAAAATAAGGAAGGAAGGAAAAGAATCGAAAGAATTGAAATTGGTTATTTTTCGTGTCGTACAGTGTTCATTACAACTCCAAGGAGGGGACGAGCCTGACATATGTCTACGAAGTCAGTCAAATGCTCGGCGAGCTAATACACGTGTAAGCCACACAGCAGCGAGTGACGGATAATGAAAACAATTAGATTGTCATGTCCGAATAAGCGTCATATATAAACAAAACAGAGTGGCATCCATAAGAACCCTTTTTTTTTTTTGTTTTTTTTTTTGTTTTTTGAAGTGAAACTTCTTAGGCGGCGCTTCGAAATTTGAATGAGAATATTGAGGAGTGAAATTTCAAGGTCAATTTACTTCATTTCGTTACACGATAGAGAAGAAAGATATGTTGTACAGTAGATAGAATGAGAGAGATATACATTGTATAAAAGACTGAAAAAAATTTCTTTGTCAGCGCTGAGTATCGAACCTGCAATCTCAGTTTTATAAAGCCAACGTGCTATATGCTGGGCTAAGGTCTTCATATGTAAATGTTGTCTACATACCAATTAATCAAACTACTTTTGCTGTAGATGCCCAGCGGGAAAATAAACAGCGCTCCTGGCGGGAAAATATAACAGCCTTATTCATAAACACATTTTAGAGGCAGTGTAACTTTAAACAAGAAAACACTATTCAAACATTTTCGCAACCATGTTTTTTGTTTGTCTTTTCGTTTAATATCAAAGACATGCTCCATATGCGCCCTTTGAAGCATTTTTTTTATGTGGCGGCCATTGCAAATCCATTGGAATTCTTAATTTTTGTAGAGATTTTCTTTAGTTCAGACACAAACCTTACAAACATGAGCAGCGAATGAAAAAATGTTTATGAATAAAGCCCAAGAATGATAGAAAAATAGATTGCGCAGATAGTAAAAATAATTTTCTACGATCTGCGCATCTACGTTACGATAGACTTACGATATGAGCTTACGATATGGCTTTCTGTCAAGTCTTGTTAAAAATGTGAACAAATATGAAACAATGGCAAAAGATTCAAGAAACAAACTTGGTCTAGCGTGACGTCATGATCGTAAAAAATACTTTGTTCGTAGCTAGAAATGTCAAAATGTAAAGTAAACAACATAACGGACCTGCGCAATGCGTAATCTATTTTTCTATCATTCTTGAATAAAGCGTAGTATGCTGTAGAAACGAAAATTTCTTAGCATTTAATTCTACACCCGAACTATTAGTGTAGAGTCAAAAATGTTTGTATGGAGAAAAAAGTAACTACAGTACGACCTTGCTCAATGCAACTAATAGAAATTCGGGCAATTGACATACAAGGTGGCGCAAAAATAACCTTCCGATGTTTTTTGGCTGTAATTTAAAAAAAAAATTAAAAACTTTGATTCTTCTTGTGGATTATTTTTATTTGGTCTTTTAATTTTTTTTACATCAAGTCGAGAATATGATGTCATGTAAATGGCCGCCGCCACAGTTGATTGTCATTTGAGCCCTTTTTATGGCATTTTCCATCACTTCGGCCAAAACTTCCGGCGATAGGTCCTCACATTCTTGACGGTTTTGTCTTTAAGAGCTGCAAGAGTCTGAGGCTTGTTGACATAAACCCGCGACTTCAAAAAGCCCCACAAAAAGAAGTCTGGAGCGGTCAAATCAGGCGATCTTGCTGGCCAGTGCAAATAGCCAAATCGGGAGATTAGGCGCCCGGAAAATGCATCCTTCAGCATATCGGTTGTGGCACGTGCAGTGTGTGCCGTTGCACCGTCCTGTTGGAACCACATGTTTTCCAATCCCAATTCATCAAGTCGCGGCAAAAATAACTCGTTGATCATTGCTCTGTAGCGCTCACCATTCACAGTAACCGTTTGGCCCGCGACGTCTTCGAAGAAAAAAGGTCCGATGACTCCTCCAGCGAAAACAGCACACCATACAGTGACTTTGAGCGGGTGTAATGGCTCTTCGTGGGCTACACGCGGATTTTCAGTGCCCCAGAAGCGTAAATTTTGCTTATTTACGTACCCGCTAAGATGGAAATGGGCCTCATCACTCATGATTATTTTTGATGAAAAATCATCTTCCTCTTGGTGGTGATTAATTCCGCTGTTCTGGAGCAGTGTAGCGTAACATTGTTTATTAACGTGTATTTCGCATGTGTTTACTACACAAATGTCAAAACAGAACTGACATTAGGGACCAATCGCAAAATTTATAGCATTTTCTGATAGGAGGATTACTTTTGCGCCACCTTGTAGTTAACGTTGAAGAAACGCAATTAAACTTCTAAACATAAAGCTTTATGTCTCTGAATCTTAGATATTGTGGGTTAATGCACTTTGTATCCTTAAATATTGTTTGAATAGATTTTTCATTAAAAATGTATTTACAAGCAAAGAAGAACTGAAAGAATATAAGATGAAAGTTTATGCAAGTTTACGCAAATGCAAGTTGCGATAATTGTGCAATTCCAAGACGCCAACTTGACACTGTGCGCAAGAAAAGTTGGAATAAGTTCTTTCAATAGATAACTATTTTATACATATCTTAGTTATATAATTTATTTATAACTATTTACTATTAATAATAGTAAGTATAATGTGTGTGTGAAAGTTTTAGTTATCTTTTCACATTTAAAGTTTTGAGCAATTATTCTCTTAATATACGGAATATGTAACACTTGATTTTCTCACGATCATACTCTCGCTCTCAAACTTTCAATAAAGCTACGCTCTGAGTTTTCTCCCTAGTGCAGCGATGGGTTCTATTCCAGATAGAACTCTACGCCACGTTACGTTGCGTAGCTTTACGATTGCATAATCGAGCCTTTACACTAAAATCGTTCTTATTCTAGAAAAGAAAGAATATATACAAAGAAGAACTTTCACTTCTTTACTGTATACACGGTATACTGTATCTTTTTTTTTGTGTTCGTTTCCGCACAAGGTAGCTTTTAACAGCAAAAAAATTGGAATTTTCATGGAAAAATCGATGTTCCATACATTTTTTTCCACATGGAAAAATAAAAAATAAAAAAAAACTCGATTTTAATTTCATAATTCAAAATGCAATTTCTGCACAATTACATTCGTTCAAATCAGTTAGTTGTGTCCAGACGAAGCAACCAATTATCGAATAGTGTTCCTGAATTCATTGGTTTGCAAGGATTACCACCATATAATGTACCACTGAAGGTTTTATCTGTTATTATCATGCTTCGGAGCCTCAATCAATCTAAATTCTGCAAGGGAACAAAATTGGTCGTGAAGCAACTCAAGAATAATGTTTTTCAAGCAAAGATGAAAGCATTTGAGTATGCCAATTCAAAGGCGAGGAAGTGCACATTCCAAGAATTCAATCAATGAATCACAAGGCCAATCTTTGGAATTAATTATGGCACTGTGTGCTGGATTAAATCAAATCTAAACTAATTGTATGCCTTAAGAATAAAAAGAACATACGAGTAATAACATAATATTTAATGTATATCAAGATAATGGAGCGCAAAGCAGTACGATCATATTAAGAGAGAGAGAGCAAGTAGACTATGCAAATGCAGCTTATGTTATTTTACACCTGTAGCATGGAGGTGCATTCAGTTTTTTAGATATAAATAAGCGGACGGAAGTTCCGCTCACAAAATTATATGGAAACAATATAAATGTTGCTCAAATAAATGTTAGTGCAAAACAATGTATGTCTTAAATTATTTGTAAAAAATGTATGTATAGCTATATGCCTATAACTATTAATCTTGAATTCCCAAGCTTCTTGCATGGCTTACAATATATGACATGTTCGCGTGTTGGAAAGCCTCCATCTTTGTTTACTTTTGCTAATGTTGTCTATCAAAAAGCATTGAATTGATCTGATATGTGATTCCCTCAACCTCCTTACATTCCGTGTAAATAAGGGATATTAGAGTGATTCATTCAATCAATAATTGAAATACGATTGGCACCATTTGTTATCGATCGTGAATGTTCGATGCAAAATTAATTTCGGGTGGGATCGTGATTGCTCGAAATTATTTCAATAAAAAAATTAATTCAGGGCGGGACAAAGTTTGCCGGGTCCTCTAGTTCTTCTATAAAATTTTCATGCTAATCGGATGAGTAGTTTAGGAGTCTATTGCATAGTTACAAACAAAAGTTCCTTTTTTATATATATAGATAGATAAATATATACTCCACTTACGATATTCTTGCAATAAGGTTTTCATAGTACTTTGATGAAGCTTTAAGCCAAAAATAAGTTTAACAAAATGTATAAAAAAGCAGCGGAGATATTTGAATCAGAAGTCACAAAATAAAATTTCTGATTGTTTTTTTCTCATTTTTGAGCAACGATGTTGCATTATATATACGGTTGTAGTAAAATTGTTTATAGTTTTCAAGATATGTTCATGTTTTTGATGTCAAAATAACGGAAATTTTTTTAATTTTACTTAATTTAAGAAGTATTTTATATTTTGTAAATATTTACATATGTAACCTAAGAAAACCACTTAAAATATGCGATTTTGTAAAAATTTGTACTACAGCACCATCTGGTGTCCAAGGTGGATCAAAGAAGATAGTGCTGAAAAATTCATCGTATCTGAAAACCCGTATGTACCAATTTTCATTCAGCATGAGCGGTTTGGGAGTTTTAGGTGGTTTTGCAAAAAATTTGTACTACAGCGCCCTCTGTTGTTCAAGTTGGGTCAAAAAAGATAGCAGAAAAACACTCAACGTACATAAAAACTACTGTATAACAATTTTCATCCCAATCATATGAGCGGTTTGTGAGTTTAAGCCAGTTTTGTAAATAATTTGTTCTACAGCGCCCTCTGGTGTTTAAGGTGGATAAAAATTGATGGCCGACAAACACACACCGCACCAAAAAACTTCCACACACAAATTTTCATGCCAATCGGATGAATAGTTTAGGAGTCTATTGCATAGTTACACACAAAAACTCCTTTTTTATATATATAGATTATATTATATTATATGTATTATGTTATGTTATATTATATTTTATATTATATCATATATTATATTATATTATATTTTATATTATATCATATATTATATTATATTATATTATATTAAAATAAAATATTAATTAATATAAACTATTTACCCAGAAACATTAAATTACAGCAAATTTAAGAACAGCAAATTTTTATATTATATAATTAAATTGGCTCCAAAATCGCTTAATTTAACCCAGAATCTATTGTATATCTGATTTCAATTAATAACCGTTTTAACGCTCTAACCGAATACAGCACTGAGTAAATGTTTCTGTATTACAATATAATTTTTTTTAATATGTTAGGTCTTTAATTATCAAACATTTTATTAATAACGTATAACTCCAAACAACTGTTTTATATGTAATTCTAAATAGAAAGAATTTGATCCTTCTTTTTCGATTCAACCGAATACGACCCTTTGTAAATGTTTATGTATTTGTGTCAACCAACACGAATAATAAAAATACCACACTTTTGTGCAATAACATCACTTATTTATATCTTAGTTCTTTATTTTTAACTCTTATATAAATCCTTTAATGACAAGAAACACATCCGAGCAGTGCTGCCAAAGCATAAAAAAAATAAATAACTGGCCATTTCAGTCCTTGAAAGGACTTTGACCTAGCTTCTTATGATCAATTGTGTTGTGCGTGTTATTAAGTTTGTACGGACGCCAAAGCATAGCAGCTGATAGAAAAATTTTATTAGCAGTGTTGCTAAGCTCGCATTCCAAGGATATTAGTTTTGATAAATGATTTCACTTATCAAGATCCATTTTTATGCCTCTTTTGACGTAGAATACGTCATTCTCGGAGATAAGTAGGGTGGTCGATAGTGATCAGGTGTCGGTTGAGTTTTTGTTGCGCCTAAAGTACTGATCGTACAATGTTGATGTTAGCACTTGTTGGTCTGCTTGATCCTCACTGGGAGAAAAATTCATGTTTGAACTCTCTAACTTACATAAATTTTACGCAATTACATGAAATATTAAGCCAACATTTGATGTTTTTATTTCTTTTATAATTCTTAAAAAACATATTTTTTAAGAATTATATTGTGAGCTTAATGCCAAATATTTCATGAAGTAACAGGTTGCTACAACAATAAGTTCTTTGCAGAACTAAACCAAGCTGACTAGACCATGGTTTCGTCGGACGCTACTCCGACTCATCAGTAGTCTCAGTGGTTCTAGCAGTCCACTAACTTTGACAAGCTAATAGGCACAAGATCAATAAAACCAAAGAGGAATTATAGAAGCGCTATACTTTGTCAAAGCAATGTTTTTCTACTCTTTTGCTAGTCGCAAAATTTCAAAAAGTTGACTGCATTGATTCTGCAAAGATTTTGTTGTTGCGCTTTTTTGTTAACTTCTTTATCACGTATCAATCTAGGTTCCAACATTTTGTTGGTATTAAACCATAGAAGGCGTGAAGAAGGTTTTTTTGAAAGCAGATGTTTATTATATGCGCAGACATATAATATTACATCATGTTTTCGTAGGTCGTGCTCGCACCAGTTTACATGAGTTATAAAATTGTGGCATTTTTTAATAAGTTTATTTCTTTTATAATTCTTAAAAAACATATTTTTTAAGAATTATATTGTTTGATACGTGATAAAGAAGTAAACAAAAAAGCGCAACAACAAAATCTTTGCAGAATCAATGCAGTCAACTTTTTGAAATTTTGCGACTAGCAAAAGAGTAGAAAAACATTGCTTTGACAAAGTATAGCGCTTCTATAATTCCTCTTTGGTTTTATTGATCTTGCGCCTAGTAGCTTGTCAAAGTTAGTGGACTGCTAGAACCACTGAGACTACTGATGAGTCGGAGTAGCGTCCGACGAAACCATGGTCTAGTCAGCTTGGTTTAGTTCTGCAAAGAACTTGTTGTTGTAGCAACCTGTTACTTCATGAATTATTTGGCATTAAGCTCACAATATAATTCTTAAAAAACATGTTTTTTAAGAATTATAAAAGAAATAAACTTATTAAAAAATGCCACAATATTATAACTCATTTGATGTTTTTGTTTGGTTAAGTTTGCTACCTATTTATCGACAGTTTCCGGTTTTATCGACAAAACCATAAAATTTGTATGGGAGCCCCCCTAAGGAGTAGTCGGAGGGAATAGGTGTCAAAGGCAAAAATGTTCCTTTTGCAAAAGTAATGGGGGTCGATCATACATATTAACCCTTTCCGGCACTCTTTTAAAGGTCATATGCTCAGGTGTATGGAATAAATATACAAAAACCATAAAATTTGTATGGGAGCCCCCCTAAGGAGTGGTCGGAGGGAATAGGTGTCCAAGGCAAAAATGTTCCTTTTGCAAAAGTAATGGGGGTCATACATATTAACCCTCTCCGGCACTCTTTTAAAGGTCATATGCTCAGGTGTATGGAATAAATATTTTGCTAAATATTTTTTAAAAAAGATGTCATCAAAAGCGAATTGAATAATTCTACGTCTTGCGCTACGACATAGTCGAAACTACTGTATCTTTTTTATGGTGATGATACCACAGTTACGACAAAATAATGGCTAAGCTAATTTGATGAAAGTAATTAATCCATATTAGATATACAGCAATAGCAGAATATGTTCTTTGATCTTTAGTTGGAAAAGTATGTTCGCATTAGTTGAGAGGTCTAAATATGAAATTTTTATTTAACAAGTTGATGAATGTGAGATTTCGTTGTTGTTTTTCACGTGGCGTTAAGTTTTTCCTCGCAGGTTTCAAAAAAAGTTGAAAAGGCATTTTTTAAAATTCGTCGGCGTTGCATGAAATTGTCACTCATTGGTATGGATGTTATGATAAAAGGAATGCCACGACAGTAATGGTCAATTCTTAAACTTTATGCTAAAAATAAATAAAAAATTAAAGACGTCACCGGGATTGAAGCTGCTTAAGGAACGAAAAAGTTAATTTGTTACATGGAATTATAATGTGCTTTGTATAGTTGCAACGGTAAAAAATATTACACGTCAGTAAAGGCTTGATAATAGCCCTCATGAAAAAAATAGACAAAAAATTAATTTCTTCATGAGGCGCGCAGTGAGCCACTACGAGATCGAAAATGCATCAATCATGCCACGGCGTTGCATTGGATTATTACTCAGCGAGTATATTTGATACGGTAAATACCATTAAACGCAAATGAAGAATTTATTCTTGGCCTTCAGACAAAGACAAAAAAAAAAAAAAAAAAATATATAATATAATCGAAGTGAAACGAAAAATTTTATTTTACGATAGCAAAAAATTTACCTCATAAAGAAAATGAAAAAATAAATAATTTTTTTTGGAGCCACGATACACCCATCGAGCACATATAGCGAGTAGACAAAAATAGAATGAGTTATCCTAGAATCATGAAATTATTATTGCTTCTCAAAAGTTTGTTTTTTTTTTTTAGATTTATAAAACCTGTTCTTAGTTATACATTATTTTTTTTTACGTTTTCTTTTAATTAAAAGTTTTTTTTGCTAAACCACATAAAATATATATAAGTTAATTTTTTGCATATTTTTTACACAGTGTCAAATTGTAAAAAGAAAAATTTTATCATATTTTCAATTCAACTTTTAAAGACTGCCATGTCCGTAAATGAAAAGATATCGCAAAGTCCTTTTACATTAAGAATATTAATACTCTAAGCCATGGACAGAAACTAACGATTATTTCCAAAAATTAGATAAAAAAAAATCAACATGTTCCAAATGTCCGAGCACATTTTGGATAACTCAATATCGATGATTCCATATCAATTCGACTATTTTTAAGCAAATTCTGACCTTTGTGACTCCGATTTTTTTTTAAACTTTGAAGGTTGGTAGTGCTCGTTAAAATAACTCTAACTGTATTTTTTGCGAAAACAATTTCTTTTTTAAGTAATACACTGTAAAAAATTTTAAAATATCTTAGAAATACAATTCGTGAATGTATTCAAACAGCTGTAACTTTGAAACCGTAAGTCGTACAGAAAAAATTTGAAACATATCTTAAAGACCTTGAATGATTCGTTCTTGTGGTGTGCTGTTTTTTACTTTTTATGAAGTTTTGTTAAATTTTTTTTGCCCAAAATTTTGTGTCACATTTTTCATGGTGATCGAAGTAAATTTTTCCCCTTTTGAACATAGTGTCGTTATAATGCATCAATTCTTAAGGCTTATACAAAATTTTAGCTTGGGATTCCTACAAATGCTATTTTTAACT
This sequence comes from Pherbina coryleti, assembly GCA_943735915.1. NCBI lineage: Eukaryota > Metazoa > Arthropoda > Insecta > Diptera > Sciomyzidae > Pherbina > Pherbina coryleti. The sequence continues at coordinate 131,786,881 of OX030948.1, read as the reverse complement.
AATTTTTAAAAAAATGCCTACAAAAGATTTCTTACTTTTTTATCGAAAATTTCATATTTTTTTTTTTAAACCAACGCTCAGGGGATGCAAATGCGAAAGCATTGTATTGATTCGGAAGAAGGGTGATAGTTAGTTGGAGGGTGGAAAGATGGAGTAGTGTCGGTGAAGATTAGTTTTAAATGTACATAGCTCAAAATTGCCGGGGAACACGCTCGCAGGGAGCGACCGTACGACCGAAGAACGATTTATCTCAGTAATGCGAGGTTCTATTGCGCATCAAGGCAATGATATAGGGATGGGCTTGGTGCGCCGCCCGAGTGGACCTGGGAAACACACGAGCTAACGGTGTCAGGTCATGTATCTCCCTTGAACACTTCCCATGTACCTGTACAAAAGGCTTAAGCAACCAATATTGGGTCGATGCCCAAGAGAGTTGAGATAAGATGAAATGTTTTCATCCCCTATCAGATACATCGCACGTCGTTGAATTCAGTCCAGAAGCTCCAAATAAGATCTTGAAGCTCCTGCCCAAATGTGCGAATTGTACTCCATTTTCAGGCTAATATATGAGGTATAGATCACGCGTAGTTCAGTTGGAGTAAAGTATTTTTTACACCGTTTTAAAAAACCTAGGCATTTGGCTGCTTCTTTCGACACATCAAAAATGTGATCGTTCCAGCGAAGATCAGATCTGATTGATATGCCCAGAACGTCAAGAGCTCCACGAGATCCACACCGTTCATATTGAGGGGTGCTAAGGGGCAATTCACTCGTTTGTGTGTTAACATACAGCCCTGGGTCTTGCTAGCATTAAACTCAACTCTATTAGCAAGCCCCCACTCGGACATTTTTTGCAAGTCATTCAGCAGTGTGTCATTCATATTAAGCCCTTTTTTCTCAATCTCCAAAGTGCTCGGGCGTTTTTTGAAAGAATGCTGTCATCCGCAAATGAGTGAATTGGGTTATGAGTCAACGACAGAAGGTCGTTCCAGAAACAAAGTTGGCGATAGGACTGAACCCTGCGGCTCTCCAGCAACGATGGCATGCTCACTAGACGAAATGCCGTCGACCATGACACGAATCGACCGTCCTTAAGAAAACATGTGATCCATCGAGCAAAGTTAGCACCAACACCATATGCAATTAGTTTTGACACGAGTGCTTTATGCCACACTCGGTCAAACACCTTAGAAATATCCAGAGCAACAACCCTGCTTTCACCAAAGAAGTGAACACATTGGTTTCATTTCTCCGTGAGGAACGCCATTAGGTCTCCAGTAGAGCGAGCCCTTCGGAAGCCATATTGACGGTCACTGAGCAATTCGTTGCGCTCCAGATAGTTCATAAGGTGGAAGTTTAAGTTTCTCCATGAATTTGGAGAGCGTAGAGCATATCAGTATGGGTCGGTAGTTTTCAGGGTTCGTGGCATCGCCCTTCTTAGGTACCGGCTGAACATTCGCAACCTTCCAACAAGATGGAAACACTCCTGTCCTGTATGAGATGTTGAAAAGGTTACGCAATGGTCGGGCCGGTGTAGAAGCACACATTTTAAGCACAATTGGTGGTATACCACCTGGGCCGGAAGATTTGTTTATGTTGAGATTTTCAAGGACTCTTTTGACCGCTCTCGTTCAAAAATATATCTCCTACATTAAAGATGATTTATTCTCTAAAGATGGCGTTGGCTGATTGCTAGCCAGAATTGTGGAATTTTGTGCAAACATTCCAGCCAATAGGTTCGCTTTCTCAGCCGAGTCAGATTTTGTCACCCTTTAAAAGAGCAGGAATCGACGAGGACGTCTGATTTTCAACTCTTTTAACGAATGACCAAAAGCTTTTGCTCCCTTTGGGGCAGAGAAGAACCTGTTCTCTGATGCGAGTTTCGTGAAGAAACTTTTCGCGCTTTAAAGCTGCATTACAGCGATTCCTAGCCTCAATGCGAAGTCTTCTAGTACCAGCATTCTTGCTGGAACGCCAATTCTGAAAGGCTTCCTCTTTGGACCTGACTGCATTCCAATTTGCTTTTCCATAAAACCAAGCAATCCTCTTCGGGGCTTTAGGCGTAGAAGTGCATAGGCTAGAATATGGAAAAGCAGCGGATATGGTACAGTGGTCCGAATTACCAAAAGGTGCATGGACACTCACATCATATTTTTCATGATGCAGACCAACTTTAGGGATGAAAGTTGGTTCCTTCACTAGATGAATCAGTTGGTTCGATTCAGCAAAGAGCTCAACATATTGTCCCCCAGGTGTTGTTGCCACCGAATGGCATAACCAAGCCGGGTTGTGGACATTGAAATCGCCGGCAACAACGATCGCGCTGTCAGGGAACAACCCCAAAATGTGCGTTATTGAATCAGAGAGAGAGTCCAATTTGTTAAAAGTGGACTTCTATACACGTAGCAAAAGTGCATCAAGTGCGAACTTCGAACCCTGAACTTCACCCACAAGGAACAAAATTCCGGATCGGTTACGCTCAGACTCCGCTCGCACTGATATGTTACATCTGATCTTATGTAAAGGGCGATGCCCCCATGCAGGGAAAACAATGGCAGTAAGTGATACCCAGGTATATGAAAATCCAGTGGATCTACATCCTCGCTCACCTGGGTCTCACTTAGTGCCATTATTTGAGGCCTATTAAGAGTACAATATGCATAAACCGAGAAAAAATTCGTCCTCAGTCCACGCGCATTGCAAAAATCCATACGAAAATGACCCGACATTTTCTCACAGTGTAAATTTCAAATCAAAAAAGGTATATGGGTAATTATCATGGTATAATAATACAAGGTAGCATTGACAACTGCTTATTTTCTCTTCTACAAGAAAACATCTCCTGTTAAAAACAGCTTTTTGTGTATATGCATCTGCAGCGGCTGTGGTTGTTGTTTTTTCACTTCAACGTTTTCAACATTGTTTGTGTTTTCAATGGCGGATTGTAAGCGCTCTTTTTTTGAGTACATTTTTTGACAGGAGATGTTTTCCTAAGCAACTGTCAATGCTACCTTGTATTATTATACCATGGGTAATTATCTACAACTGCAAAGAGAGTAACACCGAGAGTATAAGCGAAAACTACAGAGGCAAGTGTTATGCCTTTGCCTCAGCACAATTCTGCTCACAGTGCAACCTCACTCACAGTCGCAACTAATCGGAAAGAATGGAGGAAGAGACGGACACGAAAAAACAACAATTACTTACGCTGCGAGGAGCATAGAAAAGCCCCTCGCGTGGTTAGCTAAAAAAAAAACTCAAGCAATCCAGCGATGTTGTTCTTGCTGTTGGCGGCTGTTGAAAAACAGGTTTCTGTGGATTTTGTTGTCGTTGTTGTTGTTGTTCAGCTGTGCTACTGCATTAGCTTCTGTTTTTCGTTTTTTTTTATTTTTTGTCACTTGCACATATGTATATAATTTTTTTTTTTGTTTTGTTTTTTATTTTGATCGTTCTAATTGTTTTTATTAACATTTAATTTAACATTTAATTTTAACTCTAACTTTAACACAAAACACCGACGGAACGATTGGACATATACAAACAAAAAACAATTAATACAAAAAAAAGGCAAGGGAAATCGACCGGCACGTCCGTCCCCTTTGAAATACCGAACATCACTCTCTTCAGTGTCGCGAAATGCTCCCTGGGTGATCGAAATTCTGTAACTTTTGAACGGGTTGAGATAATTTACTCCGGTTTTTTTGTGCGATTGGAAATCGATCTACTTAGCTACGGAAATGAAAAATATAAGTTCAATTGAGCAGAGGGGTACTTAGTGGCGTTGCCCCAAAGTCAACTAAAAAATAAGTTTGAGCTTCGTAGGTAACAAAACCTGTATTTTATGAAGATATTTTTAAAATTCTATTTTTTTTTTTAAATCTATGTCACTATGACCACAGAGTTATGACAAACAAGCTAAAGGGAGGCTTTGCTGGGTTATTGAATTCTCCCATTCTCACCGAACAAAGGATTCCGATGATTGCGTGATTGCAATTATAAAATTTTTTCACGGATAGGTATATTTAATTTTTTTTTTTTTTTGTTTTGTTGAAAATCGATGTGCTTAAGAAAACAGAAAAAATATGTTCAGAAAATCGTAGGTGCCTTGGTAAGGTTGCCTGTAACTTAATTAAAAAATGTCAAAACTCGTAGAATCCTCTTATTGCTAAATTGTTTGAAATGATATCATTTCTAACAGAGTAAGAAAATTAAAATGCATTTAAATTTTTCTAATTTCTTAACCCGTTGTTGCTTAAAGTACCTTTAAAATACATCTTTAAAATATGAAGTAAAATTAGATAATTTAATTTAATAATCATCAATGTACAATTTTATTTGAAATAAAAACCAAATTTTTCATTTTCTCCGCTAATGAAATAGCTAGCTTAAACCCATAAACTACCAAATATTTTATATATCAATAAATAGAAATCAATAATTCAAACATTAGTTTAAAGTTCTGTTTTCCTCTATAATTAATTAATCTCCACCACTCCAAAGCAGCATCTGCTGCTCTCCAGCGTCACCTGGCAACGGGTGATGTCGACTTGGTGCTCATTCAGGAGCCCTGGATAAACAACAACAAAATCCTGGGCCTGAATACACCAAACTATAAAAACTATTACGTCTCTAATAAAGGTAAAACTCGAACCTGTATATTAGCTAAACATAACTTAAATTGTTTTATTCTCCCTCAGCTTAGTCATGGAGACCTCACGGTGGTCAGCCTGGAGTTGAGCCACAAAAAACTCAGGGTGGCCTCCTATTACTTCCCGTATGACGAGGATATACCCACACAGTCATTTCGGAAACTGGTAAAGGAAACCAACCCTGCCGCGCACATAATACTGGGTGGAGATGCCAACGCACACCATTCGCAATGGGGCAGCACAAACAACAACGATCGAGGTGAGTCACTCTTTAACTACCTACTTAATACAAACCTAAATATATTAAATAAGGGCAATGAGCCAACATTTATAATTAAAAACCGAGAGGAAGTCCTGGATGTCACCCTAGCATCTGGAAACTTCTCGGACGAAATTTATTCATGGAAGGTCTTAAAAGAACATTCGTTCTCAGACCATAGGTACATAGAATTTGGCTGGAAGGAAACTAATCAATCCCTGCCTCAAAAAATAAGAAATCTCCGTAAGACAAATTGGAGATGGTATAATAAAATAATCAAGAGGTCCTTGACCTCAGATAGTTCTCTCCACGTGACAAACAAGGAAGGTTTAGACGCCCTTGTACAAAACTTTACCAAAAAGTGTTCGGATGCCCTTAACAGAGCATGTCCGGAAAAACTACGAAAGAAATCCCGTAAACCAGTATGGTGGTCTCGGGAAATTGAAATCCTCAGAAAGGACTGTCGTAGAAACTTTAACTACGCAAGGCGTAGCAATAGCGAGAACGCATGGAAAACATATAAGTCCAAACTAGGTAGTTACAAAACAGCAATTAGGAAAGCAAAAAGAACATCTTGGCTCTCCTTCTGCACAGATATAGAAAGTACTTCTGAGGCCTCAAGGCTTAGGAAAATACTTGCAAAATTCCCAACAGCACCAAGCTTTCTTCAAAAAGAAGATGGTACCTGGACAGACTCATGTATCGAAACCTTAGATACACTCATGGGCGTACATTTTCCTGGAAGTGGTCACACTAACAACTCCAGCTTTCAAACATCTTCCTCCGAGCTTACACCTCAGCAGATTGGGCAGCTAACCAGCAAGGAGAATTTAAGATGGGCGGTTTACTCGTTCCAACCTTATAAATCTCCGGGTCCCGATAGCATTATACCAGCTCAACTCCACTATAGCTTCAACGCAATAGTACCCTGGCTTCAGGCGATCTACCATGGTTGCCTGCTCCTTAACTACATTCCATTAGCTTGGAGAGAGACGAAAGTCATTTTCATACCGAAAGCGGGTAAATCCTCTCACACTAAACCGAACGACTTTAGACCCATAAGCCTCTCCTCCTTTCTGCTTAAAACACTGGAGAGGCTTATTGGGCTTCTTCTTAAGCCGAAACTCGACCGGCTCCTTAAATCTCAGCATGCTTATATAAAAGGCAGATCAACAGAAACAGCTCTCCACTCTCTTGTGTCTACAATTGAAAAATCACTTGAGAACAAAGAATACACGCTTGCTGCCTTTCTAGACATAGCAGGTGCATTCAATAACGTCCTCCCCTGTGCGGTCACCTCTGCCTTGTCAGAACTGGGGGTGGAGGATTTTCTCGTGAGTCTCATCCACCAGATGCTCTTGGGCAGGGTGGTAAACTCAGAACTGGGGGAATCCTCTATCCGTAGATTTGTAAGCAGGGGGACTCCACAGGGGGGTGTTTTGTCTCCGCTTCTGTGGTCCGTGACGGTTGACCAACTGTTGCGTATCATGGAGGAGGAAGGCTACAAAGTTATTGCATATGCTGATGACATTGCTCTTGTCTTTAACGGAAAATTTCCTCAAACTCTCTGTCAACTCATGGAGAGTGCACTCGCAACCCTCTCAAGATGGGCTGCCTCTTGTGGTTTGAATGTAAACCCGGAGAAAACAGATCTCATCCTTTTCACCAGGAAATACAAAATCCCTAACTTAGAACCTCCGCGTCTGAACGGCAAGAGGTTGCTCTTTAGTGACAGCACGAAATACCTAGGAGTTATTCTGGATAAGAAACTTATCTGGAATGACAACATAAATGAACGTGTTAGAAAAGCAAACATAGCTCTGTTTGCCTGTAAAAAATCGATTGGGAAAAAATGGGGTTTTTCCCCTAAAATAGTACGCTGGATCTATACGGCAATTGTCCGCCCCATACTTATATATGGCTCACTGGTATGGTGGAGGGCCCTGAATAAGAAAACTATACTTCAGAAATTTGCTAAGGTTCAAAGAAGTGCAAGTCTATGTATTACCGGGGCATTATGCTCAACCCCAACTAGTGCTCTAAATGTCATGCTTCACCTTCCTCCTCTAGATATCTTTGCCAGAGAATGTGCTAACATAGCAGCTCTCAGACTAAGAGAATCTGGAAATTGGATAGGTAATAACTGCGGTCACACATTAATTCTAGACTCATCTGTCCCTGACAGAACAGATTACTGTGTGCCCTGCTTAAACCTTGAAAAGAACTATGAGGTTCTCATCCCTTCGCGGCTAGACTGGGTTAACAAAACCCCCCTTAAAACCACCGGCATTAAAATCTTTACTGACGGTTCTAAGCTTCAAGAACAAGTAGGGGGTGGTATCTTCTCCCAGGATCTTGGAATTGAAGCTTCCTTCAGACTCCCAAATTACTGCAGTGTCTACCAGGCGGAGATGATGGCCATTCACGAAACCGCTAAGATTCTAGGTCAAAAAGACCTCAATGGAAAAAGTATCCACATCTTTTCAGACAGTCAAGCTGCGCTCAAGGCGCTAAACTCACATATTGACAACTCCAAAATTCTCACTGAATGCCGCAGATCTCTCAACGTGATGGCCAGGTTATTCAGGATCCACCTCGTATGGGTACCCGGACACAGGGATATCGAGGGCAATGAACTGGCTGACGAACTGGCAAGGAAGGGTACGACCTCTAACACCCTCTTAAACGAGGACTTTATTGGTATACCCATTTCCTCCTACAAACTCCGGTGCAGGAGCAAAACTTTAAGCCTTGCACAAGAACGCTGGGAACAACTTGACACATGTAGGATAGCTAAGCTAACGTGGCCTTCCTACGACTTAAAACGCACCAACTCGCTGCTTGAACTTAACAGGGTAAACCTGTCTAAAATAATAGGAATCCTCACGGGTCATTGTTTAATCGGAACGCATGCTCTTCGCTTAGGAGCTATATCTAATGACTTTTGCAGAAGCTGCATGTGCGAAGAGGAAGAAGAAAACACTCAGCACTTCCTCTGCGAATGTCCGGCACTAGCTAGAAGGAGAATGGCAACTTTGGGCCATCCCTTCCTAAGTGGACTTACCGAAGTCTCATGCATGGAAATTAGGCATATTTTAAAGTTCATACTCCGTTCCAATTGGTTTATAGAGGAGGGGAATCTCTAGTTAAAAAGGGATTATGTGGTGTCACAACGGGCCTGTACTGGCCTAGGTGTACGAGTCGTCTATCGGCTCAGCCACTTCAACCTAACCTAACCTAACCTTTCCTCTATAACCAAATCAATTCCAACAAATTACTTTCAAGTAAAAAACAAGAATAAAACTCGAATTTGACATATATCTACTTTTTAATCAAGTCTTCTATTTCACCGGATATACCGTTATTATGCCAGAATATGGCATTTTCTCAATACTTCTTACTGATGTTATTAACGGATCTGACGAAATCATCAAAATAGTAATGAGATCCATGTTCTGGTTTTCTCTGCTATTTTTTCTGATATAAGATAATTTAAAATTGTTATATTCCTTATTTTTTGTCTCCTGGGCCTCTTCAGATCCTTTTCACTCTTCTTTTCAGCTAAAAATCAGCTGATTTTTGGCAAAACTAATCCAAACTCATGAAATCAGAACCTACAGTAAACAATAACAACAACAACAAAACAAAACAACGATATTAACTTATTAACAGCTGATTCTTCAGTATTAGAAGTTTGCATGTTTTTAGCAGAAATCTATTATATTCAATTAAAATTGACTGATAAAAAAATAGTACCTCTGTTATTTGCAACTATATTTTTGATTTTTTTTTAAATGCAATGGTTATTAAGAATCTTAAAAAAATTATTTTGACTTTAAGTCAAGAACTGTCCTAACGGAAACATAACTACACACTTTTAATTAAAAGTAAACTTCATGCAATATCCATAGAAAAGATATTTGCAAAAATTCGAAAAGTGGTGACAAAAATAATTTTTTTTTTTAATGTCATATTGTCATATTCAGAATGTACAAAAACAAAAACAAAAAAGAAATAGTACATAAAACTCTAAGTTATACTATTTTGTTTAGTGCATAAGTAAATTATGAAAACACAAAACATACCGGTGATTCCATGTCAAATCGGACGCTTTTCGAAACTCACATATTTGGTACTTTGCACGTCGATAGTACTTTAAAAAATAGAAATATTTGCATATTTTTTTTTTATAAATTTTTTGTTTTTTGCAAGTTATACACAGTGGAAAATTAAAAAAATTTTCAAAAATTGTGAATAGGACATGTAGTCAAATAACTATATCTGCAAAACCGTTAGTCCTACAAAAAAATTATTAAGACCTTCATTTATTTCAAAGATCTTGAATTGGTCTTCCTTTTGGTGTACTCTTTTGCTAACACTTTCATAAAAACTTTTAATTATTTTGGCTACTAAAATTTTATTCACATTCTTTATGGTCAGCACCACTATTTTTTTGGCGTTTTGAAAACATTGTCGTACTGAAGCACTCATTCTTAATGCACTCCCAAAATTTTATGTTGAAGAATCAATGCCTTCTATTTTAAACGAACTTTTCAAAAACTGTCTACACAATTTTTACATACAAAATACTTTTATTTCTTATTAAAAATTGTGTTTTAAGCTTGGCGACCATTGTGAAATTCAATCTGAAGAATTGACCTACTTACTAGTTGTAAATTAAATTTACAATGAATATTAAAAGCACTAGTAGTTTGGGCTATCGGCTTGTCACAATTATATATATCACAAAATACATATATCACAAAGTAGGATTTTTAGTATTTTTTTACTTTTCACAGTATTTTATAGTGTTTCAGCTTGTAATATATCTCCGACACCTTTTCCTGATGCTTAAAATATACTAAATTAATATAATGCCAACAATTTAGAAATTTAGTAAACTACGAGCATAAATGCACTGCTGCATAGCCTGTACTCCTGAGAGAGAATAATTTTGCGTGCTTGCTTGCTTGCTTGGCGACGCACAGTGATGCGAAAGGGCATGCTAGACGGAAAAAATTCGAAATCGAATTTTTACATTCTGAATATTTAAAACTGTTAAATAATATCCATTGATCTCAGGAATTTATTTACCTGCGCTTTCTACAAAAATGCAAAAATTCTTGAAAGTTGGCCCAAAAGGTGATTTCTTGAAATTTTTGCTTATGAGTTTTCTAGTTATACTTAATTATTTTTTAAAAATATTTCCTGATATTCAAAATAGTTGAAAATTGGCATACTTAATGACTAAGATAAGATCTTTTAAAATAAAATATGTTCAATAACTTATCTCTTAAAATGTTTGCGCTATAAAAAATTTGGTAAAATATTTTGGAAAATAAAAAAAGGACCATTTTGTATTTACAAAAATGTATTTTTATTTAACCATCATTATGTCTACTCTAAGCTCTAAAAGTGTCAAGGTGCGCAAATTACCGGATTCCGTGTTTTATAACCTGTTTGATTTATTTTCATTTCAAAACCAGGTTTCAACTGCTTTTTATAATTATGATAAGCCGATAGCCCAAACTGCTAGTGCTTTTAATATTCATTGAAAATTTAATTTACAACTCGTAAGAATGGCCAATTTTTAAGATTAAATTTCACAATGGTCGCCAAGCTTAAAACGCAATTTTTAATAAGAAATAAAAGTATTTTGTATGTAAAAATTGTGTGGACAGTTGATTGATTCTCCAACATAAAATTTTGGGAGTGCATTAAGAATGAGTGCTTCAGTACGATAATGTTTTCAAAACGCCAAAAAGATATTGGTGCTGACCATGAAAAATGTGAATAACATTTTTAGTAGCCAAAAAAATAAAAATTTTTTATGAAATTGTTAGCAAAAGAGTAAACCAAAAGGAAGGCCAATTCAAGATCTTTGAAATAGGTCTTAATAATTTTTTTGTAGGACTAACGGTTTTGCAGATATAGTTATTTGACAACATGTCCTATTCACAATTTTTGATAATTTTTTTAATTTTCCACTGTGTATAACTTGCAAAAAACAAAAAATTTATAAAAAAAAAATATGCAAATATTTTTATTTTTTAAAGTACTATCGACGTGCAAAATTTAAAAAAAAATCGGCGTCATCAAAATCCATTTTTGGAGAAAAGCGTCCGATTTGACATGGAATCACCGATATCAGGAAACATCGTCAGTTTTAACCGACTTCAAAAAGGAGGAGGTTCTCAAGTTCGTTGGTTTGTCCGCTTTATTTTTTTTTTTTTTTTTTTTTAAATGTATGTACATCGATAACTCCAAGCCACTTGCCCGATTTCCGTAATTTTTTGTCAACAGATAGATACTATGAACGCGGAGGTCCTTTTTAAAAAAGTGAGCAATATTCAACAAAGGGGCGTGTCAATATAAGAAAAACACTGTATTCCAGTTAATATTGACACTAGGGTGCTGAAATTTACAGTAAAAATACTGGGGTAGACACAATTTTAAAAAATTACTGTAAAGAAAGTGGGCGTTATTCGACAAAGGGGTGTGGCAATATAAGAAACACACTATATATCAAATAATATTGACACTAGGGTGCTGAAATTAAGTGCATGGGTAAGCATAGTTATTAAAAATTACAGTCAATAAAGTGGACGTTATTTGACAAAGGGGTGTGGCAATATTGGTAAAACACTGTATCTCGAATAGTATTGACACTCGGGTACTGAAATTTAGTACAGGGGTGGACACAGTTTTTAAAAATTACTGTAAAGAAAGTGGGCATTATTCGACAAATGGGTGTGGCAATATTATAAACACACTATACATCGAAAAATATTGACACTAGGGTGCTGAAATTTAGTACATGGGTAGGTACAGTTACTACAAAAAAAACTTTTTAACAAAAAAAAAAACCCGACTTCAAAATCACTACAAAGTAAAAAATAATTTTAAATAACTTTTCCCATTCATTTCTTGGTCATATTTTAAAAGCTATTTATACGTGTTATAATATTGGAAATCTTATCATTTTCATTTTTTCTATTTTGTTTTATTATCATCAATATACTAATAGCTTTATGTACATAAAAGCTTTGAAGTCGGCGCTTATCTTACTATGTCGAAATCTTTTTATTTTAATTTTTTCTAATTTGTTTTATCATAAAAATATTATTAACTTTATGAATATAAAGGCTTCTTAGCGATTTTTTTTCTTTCAATTGGCAATTTTTGAGTACGCTGAATGTAGCCAATGTGTTCCATGCATTATTTGTGCAGCTGTTACACACTATGTCATATTCAATATGAGCTTTACAAGGTGACCCAAACCAGTTTAGTGAGAATTTTAATGTGTACAAAGCTTTTAAAATTACTACCGTGTCACCAAGGCACCAAATAGTGCACGGATGGTAAAACGTCATGAATGTGTGTCAAAGATGAGCGCCGACTTCAAAGCTTTTATGTTCATAAAGCAATTAATATATTGATGATAATAAAACAAAATAGAAAAAATGAAAATGATAAGATTTCCAATATTATAATACATATAAATAGCTTTTAAAATATGACCAAAAATGAATGGGAAAAGTTATTTAAAATTATTTTTTACTTTGTAGTGATTTTGAAGTCGGGTTATTTTTTTGTTAAAAAGTTTTTATTTCTTCCTTTTTAGATAATATGAAATATTTTATGCAATAGTATTTATTCTTGAGGAAAATTTTAAACTTGAAACTTTGTTCTTAACAAATTTGATTTATTAATTCCTGAAAGTTTGTTGGGTATTTTCCATTTCTGCTTCTTTACAATTTGTAGTGCCACGCCCTTTCTCTAATCCCGCCTAATTTATTTACCGTACCATATAATGATTCTACCTACCCCTGTGCCAAATTTCAGTTTCCAAGTATCAATATTAACCGTAATATAGTACTTTTCTTAAAGTAACACATCCTGTGTACAATCCCGCTCACTTTTTTAATGATTCTACCTACTTATCTACCTGCATACCAAATATTAATACGCTAGTGTCAATATTAACTAAGATATAGTATTTTTATAATATTGACACGCCCCTTTGTTGAATAACGCCCACTTTTTTAGCTGTAATTTGCAGTAACTGTACCTACCCATGTACTACATTTCAACACCCTAGTGTCAATATTATTCGATATATAGTGTGTTTCTAATATTGCCAGACCCATTTGTTGAACTACGCCCACTTTATTTACTGTGATTTTTAAAAATTCTGTCTACTCCTGTACTAAATTTCAGTACCCTTGTGTCAATACTATTCGAGATACAGTGTTTTTCCAATATTGCCACACCCATTTGTCAAATAACGCCCACTTTATTAACTGTAATTTGTAATAACTATGCCTACCCATGTACTAAATTTCAGCACTCTAGTGTCAATATTATTCGATATATAGTGTGTTTCTAATATTGCCACACCCCTTTGTCGAATAACGGCCACTTTCTTTACAGTAATTTTCAAAAATTGTGTCTACCCCTGTACTAAATTTCAGTACCCTAGTGTCAATACTATTCGAGATACAGTGTTTTTCTAATATTGCCACACCCCTTTGTCAAACAACGCCCACTTTATTGACTGTAATTTGTAATAGCTATGCCTACCCACGCACTAAATTTCAGCACCCTAGTGTCAATATTATTCGGTATATAGTGTGTTTCTAATATTGCCACACCCCTTTGTCAAATAACGCCCACTTTTTTGTTCATAATTTGTAATAATTGTGTCTACCCCAGTGTTTTTACTGTAAATTTCAGTACCCTAGTGTCAATATAAACTGAAATACAGTGTTTTTCTTATATTGACACGCCCCTTTGTCGAATATCGCCCTTTTTTTTAAAAAAGGACCTCCGCGTTCATGGTATCTATCTGTTGACAAAAAATTACGGAAATCGGGCAAGTGCTTTAGGAGTTATCGCTGTACATACATTTTAAAAAAAAAAAAAAAAAAAAAAAAAGCGCGGACAAACCAACGAAATTGAGAACCTCCTCCTTTTTGAAGTCGGTTAATTACGGGCAAAAAAGTGGGTGTTATTCAACAAAAGGGCGTGTCAATATTATAAAATTACTATATCTTAGTTAATATTGACACTAACGTACTAATATTTGGTATGCAGGTAGGTAGAATCATTAAAAAAGTGAGCGGGATTGTACACAGGATGTGTTACTTTAAGAAAAGTACTATATTACGGTTAATATTGATACTTGGAAACTGAAATTTGGCACAGGGGTAGGTAGAATCATTATATGGTACGGTAAATAAATTAGGCGGGATTAGAGAAAGGGCGTGGCACTACAAATTGTAAAGAAGCAGAAATGGAAAATACCCAACAAACTTTCAGGAATTAATAAATCAAATTTGTTAAGAACAAAGTTTCAAGTTTAAAATTTTCCTCAAGAATAAATACTATTGCATAAAATATTTCATATTATCTAAAAAGGAAGAAATAAAAACTTTTTAACAAAAAAATAACCCGACTTCAAAATCACTACAAAGTAAAAAATAATTTTAAATAACTTTTCCCATTCATTTTTGGTCATATTTTAAAAGCTATTTATATGTATTATAATATTGGAAATCTTATCATTTTCATTTTTTCTATTTTGTTTTATTATCATCAATATATTAATTGCTTTATGAACATAAAAGCTTTGAAGTCGGCGCTCATCTTTGACACACAATCATGACGTTTTACCATCCGTGCACTATTTGGTGCCTTGGTGACACGGTAGTAATTTTAAAAGCTTTGTACACATTAAAATTCTCACTAAACTGGTTTGGGTCACCTTGTAAAGCTCATATTGAATATGACATAGTGTGTAACAGCTGCACAAATAATGCATGGTCACATTGGCTACATTCAGCGTACTCAAAAATTGCCAACTGAAAGACAAAAATCGCTAAGAAGCTTTAATATTCATAAAGTTAATAATATTTTTATGATAAAACAAATTAGAAAAAATTAAAATAAAAAGATTTCGACATAATAAGATAAGCGCCTACTTCAAAGCTTTTATGTACATAAAGCAATTAATATATTGATATAAATACATATAAATAGCTTTTAAAATATGACCAAGAAATGAATGGGAAAAGTTATTTAAAATTATTTTTTACTTTGTAGTGACTTTGAAGTCGGTTTTTTTGTTTGTTAAAAAGTTTTTTTCTTCAAATAACAAGTTTGTCCAACGTCCGGCACAGCCCGGCAAAATTTCATATATGGTTGCAAAGAGGATACTCCAAGGATTCATTATATGCTTATCATTCTGGAACCTTTTGGAATCTTTACTTTGTATCTTTACCTAACCCTCAAAAATCGTGAAAAATAAGGGTTAACTGACCATAGCTATTGTGGTCAAACAGTAAACGGTTTAAAAGTTTTAGTCATTTTTATCATTAGAGATTACAATACCCATGTTAAAAAAAAACAGCAATCAAATATATTTAATCGTTTCTTTACAGGACCATTTCAAATTTGAAAAAAAAATTCTGAATGTGAAAAATTTGCGCAATGAACAAAAAAATTCAAACTTTCGACCCATATATATAAAGAAGTGTTATAGATACAAAAAAACCGACTACGAATTTGAAAAGTTCCTTCAATTTTGACATAGAATAAAAAAAAAGTTTAAAATTTTCAATTTTGTATGAATGAAGATACTATTTTGTGATGTCCTTCTACTAGAAAACAGGGACGGGCACTGGACAAGGCGTTCCGCCCATAAAAGGCAAAGTTTTTATATCGAAAAGCTTTGGATCTAAATGTAGCACAACAATGAAACCTAAAATGGAATTACTACTAAGTAATGTCTTAGTACTAGAAAACTGGGACAGGCATTCCCAGCTATGTGGCACATTTGTTCATTTACATTGCATGAAAGACAGCCATTAGTTGTTCATTTCATTAATTTCGCCAGAATATTACTGTATGCTGAAATCCCACGTTATTACACTTGGAATGAGACGGCCAAAGAGTTTCAGCGCCGTGTAAGAGGTTTTTATTTGAGTTTGCTTCTGATTAATGTTTGTGGACCAACTTCGTTTCAAAACTTGAAAACTGTAAATGGTCATTTGTGCGAAACATATAGAGAGGCATGTCAACATTTGCATTTACTCGAGGAAGATGCGCATTGGGATCTCACTCTTGGTTAAGCATGCGCCGCACCAAAAATCGAAGATATGTGCTTAATGATTGCAAATAAAAGTTTGGCGCAATTAGGAATGCCAGCACCAGATCGTCGAATGCATGACATATTCAATTGTTATTTGCATCGCGAACAGCAATTCGATTACAATCAATTGCGAGCGTTTGTTCAGACCAATGCTCCATTAATGAATGATCAACAAAAGCGTGCATTTGATACAATAATGCAAGATGTAAATGATGAAACTGGTGGATTGTATTTCTTGGATGCCTGGTGGTACTGGGAAAACATTCCTCATTTCATTAATATTGCCCAGTATACGATCGGATTAAAATTGCGGTTTCACTTACTTCATCTGGCATTACTGCAACTTTGTTGGTCGGTGACCAAACGGCACATTCCGCTCTTAGTACCATTGAATATACAAGCTGTTGAAACTCCAACATTAAACTTTTCTAAATCATCTGGAATGGGAAAAGTTTTGCAACAATGCAAGTTTATTGTGTGGGATGAGTGCACCATGGCCCATAAAAAATCGTTGAAAGCATTTAAAAGGACATTGCGGAATTTACGAGGGAATAATCGGCCGTTTGGTGGTGTTTTTGTATTATTGGCTGGAGATTTTCGTCAGACATTGCCTGTAATACCTTGATCAACAGTTGCTGATGAATTGAATGCATGCTTGAAGTCGTCCGTTTTGTGGTGAGTTGTAAAAAAATTAACATTGACCACAAATGTGCCTGTGCAACGACAAAAGTGATCCATCAGATCGTGTATTCTCCAAACAATTGCTTGACATTGGAAATATAAGCATACCAATTGACAATGTGACCGGCCTTATAACATTGCCAGAGAATTTCTGCACTATTATTCAGTCTAGCTGAATAGCAGTCTGGTTGAGCAAACGGGCAATACTAGCACCGAAGAACAACGAAGTCAATGAGCTTAATACGGACATCCTACGAGAAATTGCGAGTGAATTAGTTACATATAAGTTTCTGGATACAGTCACAAATCCAAATGATGTGCTGAACAACCCCACCAAGTTCCTGAATTGGCTTGATTTGGCCGGAGTGCCTTCAATTTCAATTTATTTCAAAAATTATATTAGCATACAAGATAGACCGGTGTGAAGTTACCATCGTTTTCGCCCCATCCGGCGAATATTAAATATCCTAGCTCTGTTATTACATATGTTAATAGCAGAATACTGCTAAATGTAAAAAGCTTAAAAATTTATAAGCGAATTGAAAAAAAGCTTTCAACCATTCGATCGCATTTTTAGTTAGCTGAAAAGGTTACTACAAGAGGGCATTGCCTAAAAGCTTATTCAGCTAGTCAAAAAAATTATTCTATTATCCACGTGAGGGCCATAACAAAAAACTATGACAGTGATGTAAAAAAAAATAATTTCCGTTAAATATTTTTCCGTTCAACTTTTCCACTCTTCGGAGTTGAGATTAAAAAGGTTGCCATGTATTCAATGATGATATGCTCGAATTTATTTTTTTTTTTTTTTTTATTTTCTTTATTTCATATCAAAACTAAAGTAAATAATAATAATTCATAAAAAATAATAATAATTCAAGGTATGTAATAATTATAGGCAAGTGTAACAACAATAGTTAAAATTATTTACAATACTATAATTTTAAATATGAAACAGTAAAGTACATTCTGTTGTGGAAGACAAGTGGCGAATGCACTAATTGCTCAAAAAAAAATGTATTGGAAAAGAATAATATTGGTGGAGAGCTCATGAAATTAAAAATTTAAAAATAATAAATAGCAAAAAATTATATATAAAAAATGGAATTTAATAACCAATTTTCAAATTATAATAAAGGGCGGAAAATGAAATCAATGTTCGTATTTTAAAGAAATATAAAACCTCGTATAAAAGCCATTTTTTTAAAGAATTCAAAAATAAGGTTTTAACTCTCTCGCATCTAAGACTTTCTGGCAGTGCATTAAACAAACGAGGTGCTGTTACGTTATAGAAACGTGTGAAGTGTGTTTTAAAAATTGAAGGAACATTAACAAAGTTTCCATTGTTAGCTCGCAGATTATAGTTTTCCTGTAATCTCACTGAATAAAACCCAGAGTTATCGAAAAATATTTTCAAGACTTTATAGTAGTAAAGATGCCTTAACGGAAGAATCTCGAGAGATCGGAATAAATCAAAACTGGGCGTTCTACGATTAACTTTGCACATAATTCTTATTTCATGTTTTTGCTTGATGAGTAAAGGCTTTATTTTATTAAAGTATGCGCCACCCCAACATGATAAGCCATACAGTATTTTCGAATTTATCAGACCATTATACACCAAATTTAGAACTGTCTGCTGACAGTATAGACTAAGATGGTAAAGATGTCTCACAACTTTGTCAAGGTATTGTTTCAAGTAGTATGTGTGGTCATTCCATGTAAGCTTATCGTCCAAAATAATACCTAAGTATTTAAAATTGCGCACACATTCAATTCTAAAGCATTTTTGGCTGCAGCTTATATTTTCATTAAAACTATTAAAGCTCTGGCAAAAAGAATATAAACAATACCGCAAGCAATTGGGCGAATGATAAAATATTGGAACTTCTTCAAAAATAGAATGTTTTTTGTTAAATATCATGCATTTTGTTTTGTTGCTAATTAAAAGTTTATGTTCTGCAAACCACCTCCTTAATATGTCCAATTCATTATTAACAGCAACATTTCCAGAAGATCACTATTAGAATAGGATAAAGCCGTATCATCAGCGAAAGCTGTAATTTTACCATTAAAAGGTTGGATAAATAGCGAATTGATATAGACTAAGAAAAGAATGGGTCCTAAAACAGAGCCTTGTGGCACCCCTAGGTTAATATACTTAATTTACAGAACTGTAACTGTTTTTAATTTTTACTATTTGCTTACGATTCTTTAAATATGACTCAAACCAATTATAAATACAACCTCTGAAGCCGGTATTGAATAATTTTCTTAACAATAAGGAGTGATCCACCATATCAAACGCCTTCGTGATGTCTATGAACAAGGTAGCAGGCACTTCAGAGTTATTTATGCTGTTGTATAATTCACCAGTTAATTTTAATAGTGCTGTTTCAGTAGATCTGCCATTTCTAAAACCAAATTGAGATCCGTTAAGAGAATGAGTACTGTCAAAAAAAGATAATATCCTCAATTTTACGCCTCGCTCAAAAATCTTTGAAAATACAGATAAAATAGATATAGGACGATAGTTATTTAAGTTCGTCGTGTCTCCTTTTTTATGGAGCGAAAAATATTCCTAACTGAATACTAAGATTCAAGATATAACATAGAACATCGGAAATATGGAAAGATATATTTTTTAGTACTAGACTGGAGATTTTGTCAAAAGAAACAGAAGTAGATGTTTTTAGTGAAGATATTATTTTGTGAACTTCAAAAGCAGTAAATGGTTGAAAGAAAAAGCTTTCCGACTGACTATTTTCTTGTAAAACTGTATTATCAAACGCAAATACAAAATTATTATTTGTTGATTCTTGATAACTTATAATGGAAAAATAATCATTTAATATATTAGCTACTTCCAGAGGATCAGACACTCTTGCGTCATTACTAATTAATTCAATATCGACAGTAGAAACATTCTTATTTAAAATTTCGTTCACAATACGCCATTCTTTTTTGGAATTGCCAGCATTTGCAGCTAAACGGTTTTTATAGTAGTTGTTTCTACAAAGTGGAATTTCAGTTAAAAGCTCTGCGCACAATCGATCATAGTATCTTTTAAGTTTTAAGTTGTTCGGATGCCTCTTGATACGTGCGCAGAGCAGTTTTTTCTTTTTAATTTTATTCAGTAACGCAGTGTTCATCCATGGCTTTATACATGTTAAATTTTTCTTTTTACTTAGTTGTTAAGTGCAATTAAAAATATAAAATTGAAGTTTCATAAGAAACAGATTGAAAGCAATAGATGGATCTTGCGATCGAGTAGGCTGTGTTATCAGAGATTCAAAACCATAGGATGACAGAAGTGATTTGAAATTATCAACTACAGGGGAATCAGATAAAATGTTTATGTTGAAATCACCCAGTAATATAATGTTATTACATGTTTGATTAATCAAAAATCCCGAAAATTCGTCGATGAAGGCATTGGCTGTACACCTATGCAACCTATAGACACAAATAAAACTATAATTGACACTCGAGATAACGCAATTGAAACAAATTATATCAGCACTTTTTAAATTGTACTTGTAAGAAAATTTGACACAAACAATTTTTTGATCTCTGTTTTTGTTACCATTTGCATTTTTTACAAAACAATAGACAAATTCGCTAGCACTTATTTACTCTTTGGTAACAGATGTCAGAATTTTGATAACTTTCTCTTCGGTATTAGTTTTGTCAACATTGGGAATACCAACTATATCAACCATGCAGTGTTTCTCTCGTTGCTCCAGACTATTTATCTTAGTCTCCAATGACTCAACTTTTTTGCTGAGGGACGCATTGGTATCTTCTAAAGTCTTTATTTTAGTAAGGTGCTCGGTAACAACATTTTTTAAAGCAACGATTTCACTGAGCAGCATTTTCAGCGTAATTTTATGCTCACCTGCGATGTCGTCCATATGAGTGACAGGTATACAGATGGATGATGCCATGTTCTTATTGTTGTTTCCATTTAGGATAATAGCAGTAGCTCGCAAAGTAGTAATGTTAGAAGAGGCGATAATGTTACCAGATTCAATTGGAGGAGTATCACTTAAAGAAGAGGCGCAGTTGTTGGTAGATGAGAGGACTGGTACATTCTCATAAATCGATTGTCTGCGTTGCGTAACACATTTATTGCACTTTATTTTTTTATTGCTCTTTATATAGGGTGTTTTTTTTAGGGGTTTGTTTTTCGAATAGAGATAAAACTGGCATTTTGTGGTCAAATCTGGCAACTCTAATGTCATTTATGTTCAGTTTGGTTTGCCATTTCATCATGAACGCTTGCAAATGGGCCGAAAATGGGATTGATCTCGATGCTGATTTTCATCGCAAAATTTTGTTCAGTGATGAGGCTCATTTTTGGTTGAATGGCTACGTCAACAAGCAAAATTGCCGCATTTGGAGTGAAGAGAATCCACATGAGATCCTTGAGACGCCATTACATCCACAAAAACTGACTGTTTGGTGTGCTCTATGGGCTGGTGGAGTCATTGGGCCATACTTCTTCCGAAATAATGCTGGAGAGTCAGTTACCGTTAATGGAGACCGGTATAGAGCCATGATAACCGACTATTTTGTTCCCGAATTGGATGGCATGAATGTGGATGAGTTGTGGTTCCAACAAGACGGCTCTACATGCCACACAGCGCACGTCACAATCGATTTATTGAAGGAAACATTCAATGAGCGCATAATTTCGCGGAATGGACCTGTCAATTGGCCACCAAGATCGTGTGATTTGACACCATTGGATTATTTTCTTTGGGGATATATGAAGTCGCTCGTCTGCGCCAACAAACCAGAAACGTTAGGGGACTTGGAGGCCAACATTCGTGGCGTTATTGCCGACATACGGCCCCATATGCTCGAAAAAGTGTATGAAAATTGGACCTGTAGAATTGGCTTTATTCGAGCCAGCCGTGGCAGCCATATGCCCGAAATCATATTTAAACATTAATGGCATAAAATTATCCTTCCAATAAAGCCAAATTGATGGACATTAAAACGAGTTTCTTGTGTTTTATCTCTATTCGAAAAACAAACCCCTAAAAAAACACCCTATATAATACTCGACTTCTCTTTTTTCAATTTTGGCGCACTTTCCATGGAAGTGCTCATTACAAAAGCCACAAAGAATTCCGAAATCTTGTCTGTCGATTTTTAAATTACACAATACGCACTTCATATTGACTTTATTTCAAAATGATTTCAATTGTTTAAGAACAAAGAATAGCTCACAACAAAGAAAAGATCAATCCTGGTAAAGGTTAATTATTAAATTACATTTTCTTTCAAGAGCTGTCACCAAGCGTGTGTCTCCATCAACACTCTCGACTTGAATGATTTATTTGTGTCACCCAAATTGAACATAATACAATGTTCAACTAAACTCCCATTTTTAATGAAGTGTGTAAAGTGTAAGTGTTCGTTATTTCAAATATCGAAGAAAAAAACTACATGAATAGTCATTGCATGTAAAAGGTGATGTTAAGGCAGGGGTGAAATAGAGTCACAACGTTCCAGAAAATGTTGTCATAGTTTTTTTTTTAGACTGATAGTTTTTATTATAAAGATAATTTTGATGACGCTTATATTAAGATGAGCTAGCAGCTCCACACCTCAAGAATGATTTGGAATTAAACAGACAAGATGCGATTCGATAAAAACGCCCGAAGAGGCCATATGTCTACAAAATTTTTAAAACTTAATGTCATGCAACATTCTTTATAAAGAAAGACAGGCAATAGATACTAGACATGTGCATGAATGTGTTTGAAAACAT
Source organism: Pherbina coryleti (assembly GCA_943735915.1). Classification (NCBI taxonomy): domain Eukaryota; kingdom Metazoa; phylum Arthropoda; class Insecta; order Diptera; family Sciomyzidae; genus Pherbina; species Pherbina coryleti. The sequence goes on along the minus strand of OX030948.1, from coordinate 131,764,358 downwards.
TTTTCAACTGTGAACACTTGTGCAGTGAACCGGTTTTAGTTCAAAATCCAAATCATTGCACAGTATAATAAAGAACTTTCTCAAGAGATTAAGAAAAATTGCAGTATTTGGTTGCTTTTCTTCAAATGGTGTGCACGCTTTACATTTTTCAAGTACTGCATTCTAAAACCGATCAAAACGAGCACACCAATTAAATATACAAAATACAGTGAGTGCACGAGTAAAATGAATGAAGTCAATAGGGATATTCACACTGACTTGGGTAGTAAGGTAGATTGGCAAATGCCATACATTTTGTTTTTGTAAAGTTGTACCTAAGCATTCACTAATTACAAGTGATATAGCGAGCATTGTACAAGGGGGCGTGGCAGCTCGAATCTGCAATATCTAATAACTTTAGAATCATAGGTCGCACAACATTGGAATTAGGTGTTCGGCCTCGATTTACATGTGCCGTTCCACTGGTAAAATCTTATGAGCGTTGGACAAAGGGCGTGGCACTTTTTCGGCTGCACAAATTGTTGGTATAACTTTCAAACTATTAGTCACACATCAATGAAACTCGGTAAGAATGTACTATTTAGTCTTGTCCTTTGATTGGAAAAATTGAGTTAGCATTGGACAAGAGGGCATGGCACCGCCCATATAAGTCAAATTTATGGTATCGAATAGCTTTGGAACTAAATGCCGCATAATAATGAAACTCTGTATGGAGTTGCCACTTGATAATGTCCTAGAAAACCAAGACGGGCATTGTACAAGGGGGTGTGGCTCCGCCCATACAATTACAATTTTTGATATCGAATAGCCTATGAAAGTAAGTCACAAAACGTTGAAATTTAGAATAGAGTTTCTATTTGGTGATGCATTTCTACCAAAAAACTTGGAAAGGCATTCGTCAAGGGGGTGTGGCTCCGCCCATACATGCCAAAGTTATGATATCGAATAGCTATGGAAATTAAAGTCGCATAACATTGAAACTCACAATGGAGTTCCACTTGGTGACATCCTTCTACTAGAAAACTGGGACGAGCATTAATCAAGGGGGTGTGTCTCAACCCATACAAGCCATAGTTTTGATATCGAATACCTTTTCTAATAATAATATATAATAATATAATATATAATTATATAATAATAATATATAATTTTATTATAAGTATATAATAATATATAATAATATATAATAATATATAATAATATATAATAATATATAATAATATATAATAATATATAATAATATATAATAATATATAATAATATATAATAATATATAATAATATAAGTTAACACATCTAACACGTGCAGCCGCCTTTATAAAATGCTAACGATTGGTCCGCTCCCACGCTGACGATCAGTTTAGCAAAACGTACGTGACAATATCAAAATTACAATTTGACAACAGCAGCAACGATTTGTTCTTTCAATAGTAATAAGACGCCCATGATTCGACAACGGCAACAACAACAATAGCACCAGCAACACGAATTGCAATAGCAGCAACTGTAACAACAACAACAACAATAGCACCAGCAACAAGAATTGCAATAGCAGCAACTGTAACAACTACAACAACAAGCAAATGCAATTCCTTTTAGAATTATAAGCAGATTAATTATATTGAAGTTAGTTTTAAGTCAGTTCTTAATCTTTGTTCCTAGTGGTAAGACAGCTTCCACATAGTGGATTCTTTTAAATAAAAATAAATATATTAAAATAACAAAGAGTGTTATTCAAGGGCGTCCACAAGGGGGTACAGGGGGGGGCACTTGCACCCCCTCAACTGAAAAATTTTATATATTTTTATTTCCTATGTGTATATGTTACATTTTTGTTTATATGTTACAAAGTTTTAAACTCTTAAGTTCTGATTTCTTATACTAATTTACATTACCTCGAAAATACACAGTTAACTTTGAAACTAGATACTTAACTGCATAGTTTCCCATACAAAATCTTAATATCTCGCAAAGCAGTTAAGTTGAAACTGCGACCTAAGCCATATCATTTTCCTATGCAACACTGTGTTTTCATCAAGAACAAAATGAAATTAAAAAAATGTCAAGGAAATGTCACACAAAAAAAGCAAAAAAATATTTGAAAAAAATTCCTTTTATTTTGATGATTCGATCAAAGACCATCAGTTTAGAAAACACTTCCTGCTGATGATGAACAAAAACTCCTACAAGGCTTTTATCACACATATTGTAATATTTTTCAATTTTTTTTTTTTTTTATGAAAATTAAATTTTCAATATGTTTTAAAATTATGTGAATCAACGAAAAATTAACATCAAATAATGACAAAATTAACTACGCTACTGGCAGTGTAAACACCAGAAACAGTTGCCAAACTATTATAGCCAAAGTGCATAGTTAAATGTGTAATGTAAACATGATATTAGTTGGTACGAAACTTAGTTTTATCTGAGTTTTGTCACTTTTTGTTAAAATTTCATCAACTACTTTTGTGCATTATTCATATAGCAAATTTGAGTAGCGCTACGACACGCACGCGAGGCGGCCCGCAACCTTTGTTAAAAACAATATTGATAATTTTAAACATAGTGTCAACGCACTTTGCCAAAGGGAGCTAAAGACGTGTCGGTTTCAAAAAAGCCACTAAGTCCTGTCTGAGTCCGTTGTCTAGTCGTCTGAGTCTAACGATTGTAACGACTTCCTTTTCCCAGGATCTATAGCTGGGATAGATCAGCGGGTGTCCAGGGTCGTACAATTATTTATAAGTTTTGAGACACTGATTTGGTTTTATATATTATTTATTAGTTTACTCTTACAAACGTTACAAGTAATATTTATACAAATTTGCCTTAAGGTTATATAAACGTAAAATACAACTTAGCTTCTCGGATCCTGGATTCCTGGTTCGAGGTATCCGTCTTTGATGCGGTTCTCTTGCGCCTGTAATGCTCCTTCGTAACACTGTGACGGGTGAGTTTCTCGTACGGCCGAGAGTAGACTTTGCCTAAAGGGTACACTAATGCGTCTGTCAAAGACTGAGAGTTCTTATCTATCGGCACAGTAGAACTCGAATACCGATAACAAGCGAATATCAAATCAATAAAATATCTAAACTTAAACTACCAAGGATAACGACTATGCCTGTGTAAGACCAAGAATTCTTATTTACCAGCACAGTAGAACTCGGATACTGATAAAAAGCGAATAATTTAATAAAAAAAAATAAATATTTACGAACTAGCAAGGTTCATGGATATGTCCGTGTGAGACCAAGGATTCTTGTCTATCAGCACAGTAGAACTCGAACACTGATAGCAAGCGAATAAAAAAAAATATATATTTAAGACTAGCAAGGATCATGGATATGTCCGTGTAAGACCAAGGATTCTTGTCTATCTGCACAGTAGAACTCGAATACTGATAGCAAGCGAATAAAAAAAATAGGGAAAAGAACTATGACTTAAGAATTTTCAAGGATAATAGATATGTCCGTGTAAGACCAAGAATTCTTATTTATCAGCACAGTAGAACTCGAATACTGATAAAAAGCGAATAAAAAAGAATATCAGATTATATATGTCCGTGTAAGACCAAGGATTCTTGTCTATCAGCACAGTAGAACTCGAATACTGATAGCAAGCGAATAAAAAAAAAATAGGGAAAAGAACTATGACTTAAGAATTTTCAAGGATAATAGATATGTCTGTGTAAGACCAAGAATTCTTATTTATCAGCACAGTAGAACTCGAATACTGATAAAGAGCGAATAAAAAAAATAACAGATCGTATATGTCCGTGTAAGACCAAGGATTCTTGTTTATCAGCACAGTAGAACTCGAATACTGATAGCAAGCGAATAAAAAAAAAAAAAAAATAGGGGAAAAGAACTATGACTTAAGAATTTTCAAGGATAATAGATATGTCTGTGTAAGACCAAGAATTCTTATTTATCAGCACAGTAGAACTCGAATACTGATAAAAAGCGAACAACAAAAAAATATCAGATCATATATGTCCGTGTAAGACCAAGGATTCTTGTCTATTAGCACAGTAGAACTCGAATACTGATAGCAAGCGAATAAAAAAAAATAGGGAAAAGAACTATGACTTCAGAATTTTCAAGGATAATAGATATGTCTGTGTAAGACCAAGGATTCTTATTTATCAGCACAGTAGAACTCGAATACTGATAAAAAGCGAATAAAAAAAATAACAGATCATATATATCCGTGTAAGACCAAGGATTCTTGTCTATCAGCACAGTAGAGCTCGAATACTGATAGCAAGCGAATAATAAAAAAAATAGGGAAAAATGCAAGGCGTACTCACCACACGTCACTGTGTCCTTTCTGAAGGGCGAAAGGCGGTCCTCTGCTCTGTGTTTAGTCTGCTTCCCTGCCGACGTTATTACGGGCAGCGCTGTTGACGTCTCTGTCGACGTTTCTGCCGAAGTTCCTGTGGGCAGCGCTGTTGACGTCTCTGCTGACGTTCCTGTGGGCAGCGCTGTTGACGTCTCTGCTGACGTTCCTGTGGGCAGTGCAGTTGACGTATCTGCTAGCGTCGCTGCTGACTGCTGTTATTGATGTCCTTGCTGGCAGCGCTGTCGATGTCCTGATTATGGTTGATAGTCCTTGCTAGCAGCGCTGTCGATGTCCTGATAATGGTTACTTTACTATACTACACACGCGATTAAATCTAGACTCGGCTCCTGCTGTACACCAACTGCCTGATTTCTTCTCTTGTTCGGCCTTTTATACCCTCGGTGGCCTACGTGCTCGCTTGCATTTTGTTGTTTCTTGTTTTGCTTAAACCGGTTTGCTTCGACTCTGAACATCCGATTGTCCCGTTGCAAGCAACTTTACAGGGTGCTTGCTCCCTCACATGAAAAGTTTAAAAGAGTTTTAAGTTAAAATTCAATTTATAATATACCTTTTTTTTCTTTTTTTTTTTTTTTATAAAGTAAACGTTATATAAAAGTAAAATATAATTCAAAAACAAAATAAATTCTTCATTGTAATAAGGTAGTACATTTTTAAAAATGTGTGTCAAATTTTATGACAAAAATTTGTCATCACATCTCCTCCTTACTTCCCGGAGATGAAGATGTTTACTTCGACACGTCGACTGACATTCACCCGATAGCCCTGACCGTTGATAATTCTAATTTATATATTTTTCGTACATATGTATTAATCAATATTGTTTTACAAAATCATATTATTATTTTGTCTTTCTTGATGGTTTCCTTTCCATTATGATCCTTAATATTATCACACTCGTTAATGAACCGAACTTCTCTCCTGCCCGTCGTCTCTGCCGTGGAATTCCTTTATTTCACTCACATGGGCAGTGTGAACCCTCTTGTCGCCTTCTTTGCTGAGTTGCACGATGAGTAGGGACGTGAACGAAGTTACTTTGTACGGACCATCGTATCTGGGTGCTAGTTTTGCCGCAAAGCTATCGGCCGCCTTGGATAGGTGATGTTGCTTGATAAGGACCATTTGACCAATCTTTGGTTTCCAGTGACGGCGACGCAGATTGTAGTGGCGAGCCTGATCCTGTGAAGCTTGACACATTTTTGTCCTAACTATGTCAAATGCTTCTCTAAGCCTGATGGACTTTTGTGCTGCCGTTTGAAGTCCCTGTCCTGTTCCCGTCGTTATTTCATCAAAGAGCGCACCTGGAAGTCGTAGTTCACGTCCCTGAAGTAAAAAAGCTGGGCTGTATCCGGTTGTTTCTGATTTGCTTGAATTAATTGCCAACGTGATTTCTGGCAAAAACTCATCCCACACACGATGTTGATTACCTGCATATTGAGCAATCATGGTCTTCAGAGTCCTGTTGACCCTTTCTGTAGGATTCTACTGTGGGGTATATGGCGCAGTAAGTTGCAGTCTTGTACCAATAAGATTAAGATAATTTTTAAAGGCTTTACTAGTAAATTGAGTACCATTGTCTGTGATAAGTACTTTTGGAACCCCAAATCGTGTTAAGATACGTTCCCTGAATCCCTTTTGTAGATTTTTACTCGTGGCTTTACGAAGTGGGATGGCCTCAGTCCACTTCGAAAACTTATCAAAGAAAACCAATATCATGGTGTTACCATGCTTTGAGCGTGGGAGTGGACCTACAAAATCCGCACATACTACAGAGAAGGGTTCATCGGCGACTTTACTGAGCATCTTTCCTGCTACTTGTTGTTGACTGACTTTGTATTTCTGACATAATTCGCATTGACGGACATACCTACCTATATCCCGAAACATTCCAGGCCAATAATAACGACTAGTCACGCGTAAAGTTGTTTTCCTGACGCCAAGGTGACCAGCACTTGGTTGATCATGGTTTTCCTGTAAAACTCTATTTCGAAGGAATGAAGGCACGCATAGTTTCCACGGGGCATTATCTTCGTCTCCTGGTTGTCTTGGTATATGCCTATAAAGTTGTCCGTTTTCTTCTAGAAAGTCTGGATATTTTTCTGGATTCTCGCGGACTTCGGCTTTCTTCTTTTCCAGCCATTGACACGTCAAGGACTCTGCAGCTTCCACCGTGGTTTGTCGTATTGTTTCCAGCGGTTGGCGCGACAACGTTCAGCTTACCTCTCCTGTATTGTATGTCGAACTTGAACTGCTGGAGTTCTAAAGCCCACCTCGCAATCCGGCCTGATGGATTCTCAATGGAATTGAGCCATTTGAGGGACAAGTGATCAGTGATCACTGTTAACTGATAGCCCTCTAAGTAGCAGCGCATTTTCCGGATACCCCAAATGATTGCGAGGCACTCCTTTTCCGTAGTGGAGTAGTTCTTCTCAGCTTGAACAAGGTGCCGACTGGCATACGCAATAACCCTTTCTACTCCGTCTATCTCCTGCGTCAATACAGCGCCTAGTCCAAAGTCACTTGCGTCGGTTTGTAAAATAAATTTCTTAGTGAAATCTGGGCACGCAAGAACGGGAGCTTCGGTGAGTTTCTTTTTTAGAGTGTCGAATGCTTGTTGTTGTTCTCCTGTCCATTTCCAGTGTTTGCCTTTTTTAAGAAGAGTGGTCATAGGGTGTACAATATTTGCAAAATCAGGAACGAATCGGCGGTACCATGAAGCGATACCTAAACATCTTCGCAGTTCACGTAGGTTTTCGGGTGGTTTTAACATTTCGATGGCCGCTATCTTATCGGGATCTGTATGAATTCCTTTGCCGCTAACAACGTGTCTTAAATACTTTGTTTCTGTCTTGAAAAATTCGCACTTTTCTACATTTAGCTTCAGGTTGGCAGCTCGTAATCGCTGAAAAACTTCTGCTAGCTTTGCCATGTGTTCTTGCTTTGAACTTCCTGTGACAATGATATCATCCAGATAAGCAAACGCGTATGGTTCAAGTTCTGGGCTAATAACTCTGTCTAGAGCCCTTTGAAACGTAGCCGGTGCTGAATGTAACCCGAAGGGCATGACGCGCCATTGGTATAGACCACGTCCTGGGACTGTAAAAGCAGTTTATTGCTTACTCGCTTCGTCCATTGGGATCTGCCAGTATCCATTCTTCAAGTCCAAGCTGCTTATATATTTTGCATTTCGCAGTCTATCTAAAATATGGTGGATCCTTGGAAGCGGGTAGGCGTCTGGAACCGACTTCGCATTAAGCTGGCGATAGTCCACGCATAGTCTCCATTCACCCGTTTTTTTCTTTACCAGAACTATTGGTGCACTATGGCAGCTGGTTGACGGTTCAATGCACCCTTTCGCCAGGAGCTCGTCTACTTCTTTATTTATTATACCCTGCGTTGCTGGATTTCTCGGAAAATAACGTTGTTTAAGGGGCCTGTCATCGGTCATTATTATTTTGTGTTTGGTTATATCAGTGGGGCCTTGTAGCTCATTGAATAGTTGCAACTCTTTTGCTAGAAAATTGTCTATTTCTTGTTGCGATACCTCCTGCGACTCCCGCATAACCGTGCATGTAGGAAAACTTTGGGTTCTTGAGTAATTGTGACGTAGCTTTATCATTTCTCCACCACAGCCAAAGCATGCCCCAGCCCCAATTAAAAAATCCATACCTAGTATCAATTCATCGGTGACATCCTGGAGGACTAGAAGAGAAATTTTACATTTGGCGGAGCCTAATCTTATCTCAACGAGCAGTGACTCGTTAACACTCCTTACTGTTCCATCAGCCATGCGAACGTTTGCACTGGTTACCTGCCTGTTTTCCTGTGTTCCTAGTTCCTGAGCGAGTGTTTGGCTCGCAAAGCTACGGGTTGCTCCTGTATCCACAATTGCTTCAATTCGGTGGTTATTGATTTCGACGTTTGCGAAAATCCTGGTGGTATCGTGTTGTAGAATACTTTGTTTCTTTGTTGGCTCTATTGGCTTGGCCCCACTCCTGGATTTTGGCCAGGGCCCCAAGCGTTTCCCGGACGGTGTTGCCGACAACACTCAATGGTTCTCCTTCCTCTAGCACCACAATCCCAACAAAAGTATACTCTTGGATTTTTGCATCCTCGCCAGAAATGTCCATTTTGTCCACAGTTTCGGCAGCAAGTGTGAGGATTTATTGGGCCCTCAATAGTCTGCGTGACCATCCGGTTTTGCTCTTCTCGATGATTCCTCGATGAACGGTTTTGTTCTTGCGGTGGGACCCTTAGATTATTATTGCCTCCCTTGATCTGTTCAAAATCATCTGCTAGGGCAATTAATTCTTCGAGGCATGAAAAATCTTTCCGCTTAATATAAAGCTGGTACTCCCGTTGGCAATTTCGAAAAACACGTTCTAGCTTCTGCTCTTCCGTTAAGTTTGTATAGCGCATTAAATCCTGCATATTTAGCACGTAGTCTTTGAATCGCTCCCTCGAATGCTGTAGGCGTCCCCTGATCTGATCTTCCAATTGTTCGAAAAATCTTGATGGCAAAAAGAAAGATAATAAATCCCTCTTAAAGTTGTTCCAGTTATTCCATTGATGGTTATTGTTGCGCCACCAGGTTAAGGCACGCTCAGTCAAGAGTTCCGGCATTGTTCGCACTAAACAATCTTTGCGTATACCATAGGCCATGGCAAGCTCCTCCACTCTTTCGATAAAATCCAATGGGTCACGTCTTCCGTTGAACCTAACCGACCACTTTCGTACTTGGTCGATAACATGTGCGTAGGGTACGTTATCGTTACATCTGCCACCATTACTTCCGATATTTGAGGTTGGCACTTCGAAAAGATTATTGGGCTGTTCCTGGACAACTGGCGCTTGTGGTACCTGAAGATGTCGTGGTGACGTGGGTCTCTTCTCAGCATGTCTTAGCTCCAATTCCTGTAGTCTTTGCTTATACTGCGGTTGTTCATCAACCTCAGCAACAAAACCAGAAAATCGTTTTCTTAATTCCTCCACTGATCCTTCACTATCGAACCCGAATTCGTTCGCATATGAAACGAGCTCTTCCTTGCGGAGACCATAGATCCACGACGTTTTAACCATTTTGTTTTTATTTTCTCACGGGTTTCAAAAAAGCAAATTCAATGAATTCAAATTCAAACACAAGTCTTGTTCAATAAATGTGATGGGAACCAAAATCCCAAAATTTCTCCGGGTAAGTAAAAAAAAAAGATGCAAATTGTGTGGACTGAAAAAAAAACTTTTCCCTTATGGACTATGAATATGAGTAGACGGTGTACTCTTTCTTGAGTTATTATTTAAAATAAAATTAAATAAGAACAACTTCGTTTTCTGCTGTCAAGAAAAAAAATGTCCACTTATGGATTACGCAAAGGCGTAGACGATCTACTCGTTCTTGAGTTATTATTTTAGATGCAAATGGTTATATCAAAGAAATGCAAATGAATATATCAAAGAAAAATATGAAAAAAAAAATGTTGTAAGAGAAAACAGTAATTAAACCTTAGATAGATGGGAAAACTAGTGTCTCAATCAGTGTCCCTGCTCGGGCGCCATTGTAACGACTTCCTTTTCCCAGGATCTATAGCTGGGATAGATCAGCGGGTGTCCAGGGTCGTACAATTATTTATAAGTTTTGAGACACTGATTTGGTTTTATATATTATTTATTAGTTTTCTCTTACAAACGTTACAAGTAATATTTATATAAATTTGCCTTAAGGTTATATAAACGTAAAATACAACTTAGCTTCTCGGATCCTGGATTCCTGGTTCGAGGTATCCGTCTTTGATGCGGTTCTCTTGCGCCTGTAATGCTCCTTCGTAACACTGTGACGGGTGAGTTTCTCGTACGGCCGAGAGTAGACTTTGCCTAAAGGGTACACTAATGCGTCTGTCAAAGACTGAGAGTTCTTATCTATCGGCACAGTAGAACTCGAATACCGATAACAAGCGAATATCAAATCAATAAAATATCTAAACTTAAACTACCAAGGATAACGACTATGCCTGTGTAAGACCAAGAATTCTCATTTACCAGCACAGTAGAACTCGGATACTGATAAAAAGCGAATAATTTAATAAAAAAAAATAAATATTTACGAACTAGCAAGGTTCATGGATATGTCCGTGTGAGACCAAGGATTCTTGTCTATCAGCACAGTAGAACTCGAACACTGATAGCAAGCGAATAAAAAAAAATATATATTTAAGACTAGCAAGGATCATGGATATGTCCGTGTAAGACCAAGGATTCTTGTCTATCTGCACAGTAGAACTCGAATACTGATAGCAAGCGAATAAAAAAAATAGGGAAAAGAACTATGACTTAAGAATTTTCAAGGATAATAGATATGTCCGTGTAAGACCAAGAATTCTTATTTATCAGCACAGTAGAACTCGAATACTGATAAAAAGCGAATAAAAAAGAATATCAGATTATATATGTCCGTGTAAGACCAAGGATTCTTGTCTATCAGCACAGTAGAACTCGAATACTGATAGCAAGCGAATAAAAAAAAAATAGGGAAAAGAACTATGACTTAAGAATTTTCAAGGATAATAGATATGTCTGTGTAAGACCAGGAATTCTTATTTATCAGCACAGTAGAACTCGAATACTGATAAAGAGCGAATAAAAAAAATAACAGATCGTATATGTCCGTGTAAGACCAAGGATTCTTGTCTATCAGCACAGTAGAACTCGAATACTGAGCGAATAAAAAAAAAAAAAAATAGGGGAAAAGAACTATGACTTAAGAATTTTCAAGGATAATAGATATGTCTGTGTAAGACCAAGAATTCTTATTTATCAGCACAGTAGAACTCGAATACTGATAAAAAGCGAACAACAAAAAAATATCAGATCATATATGTCCGTGTAAGACCAAGGATTCTTGTCTATTAGCACAGTAGAACTCGAATACTGATAGCAAGCGAATAAAAAAAAAATAGGGAAAAGAACTATGACTTCAGAATTTTCAAGGATAATAGATATGTCTGTGTAAGACCAAGGATTCTTATTTATCAGCACAGTAGAACTCGAATACTGATAAAAAGCGAATAAAAAAAATAACAGATCATGTATATCCGTGTAAGACCAAGGATTCTTGTCTATCAGCACAGTAGAACTCGAATACTGATAGCAAGCGAATAATAAAAAAAATAGGGAAAAATGCAAGGCGTACTCACCACACGTCACTGTGTCCTTTCTGAAGGGCGAAAGGCGGTCCTCTGCTCTGTGTTTAGTCTGCTTCCCTGCCGACGTTATTACGGGCAGCGCTGTTGACGTCTCTGTCGACGTTTCTGCCGAAGTTCCTGTGGGCAGCGCTGTTGACGTCTCTGCTGACGTTCCTGTGGGCAGTGCAGTTGACGTATCTGCTAGCGTCGCTGCTGACTGCTGTTATTGATGTCCTTGCTGGCAGCGCTGTCGATGTCCTGATTATGGTTGATAGTCCTTGCAAGCAGCGCTGTCGATGTCCTGATAATGGTTACTTTACTATACTACACACGCGATTAAATCTAGACTCGGCTCCTGCTGTACACCAACTGCCTGATTTCTTCTCTTGTTCGGCCTTTTATACCCTCGGTGGCCTACGTGCTCGCTTGCATTTTGTTGTTTCTTGTTTTGCTTAAACCGGTTTGCTTCGACTCTGAACATCCGATTGTCCTGTTGCAAGCAACTTTACAGGGTGCTTGCTCCCTCACATGAAAAGTTTAAAAGAGTTTTAAGTTAAAATTCAATTTATAATATACCTTTTTTTTCTTTTTTTTTTTTTTTATAAAGTAAACGTTATATAAAAGTAAAATATAATTCAAAAACAAAATAAATTCTTCATTGTAATAAGGTAGTACATTTTTAAAAATGTGTGTCAAATTTTATGACAAAAATTTGTCATCACACGATGTCTGAGTCATTATCTAACTACACTCAAAGTGAGAGCAAAAATAACTTACTCTCACCGAGTATTAGTTTACTTGCAATGAGAATTAAATCATTCTCATCTTAAGTCTAGCTACTGTCAATTATTTTTACTAATCAAAATCTAATCTGTTCTTATATATAATTGTAATAAAATATATAATAAATAAAAAATATATAATAAAATAAAAAATACCAAAAATAGACATAAGTAATACACAAAATAATTTTTAATAAATAACTGTATGATAAAAAATAAGTAGCGATTAAAAATAAATAAAGAAGAAACTTACGAGAAATAATAAATAATATACTATAAATAGTAAACAATGTTATATAAATAATAATAATAAATAAAAAAAAATAAAAAGTAAACAGATAATTTACTATCTGAAATAATAAAATTGTTTGAATAAATATTAATATAAGCCTAGGTCATCTAAAAAAGAGAATGGTGGGTTTAATGAATAAAATGTTGGATATTAGAATAGGATTTTCCCATTGCTAAGTGGGAGCTTAACAATAGGAACGAAGGAAGCCGAAAAAATATAAAAAGATATTCAACCCCATGAAAAAAGTGGAAAACGACCTTTTACCTAATGCCTGGTAAAAGCCGTGTAGGCGCGTGTGTTTCCTTTAAGAATTCTTTTCGCTTACCACCAAGTAAGCTCATCAGAAGGATTTAAAAATAAAAATTATTCTACCAACCCTCTATAGACTGAATGTAACACATACGCAAAAAACTAAAGCTATTCAAAAGAAATTTTTAAAGTTATATAAAATATTCATGTCTAATTAAGGTACTATTACCATTAATTAAGGTAGGTTGAAAATAACATATATTCAACAATTTTTTTTCACTTTCTTTATTATACAAGAATTATAATTATACTTGTACTTAATTATACTTGTATATAGTTATCAAACTTTTTTTACAGTATTAAACAGTTCTTGAAGATAACGAAAAAATTTTTTATTTTTATTTTCTATTAATTGTACATTTAATATAGGGCGCTCAAATTTTCTTATCAAAAAAACACTACTGTTAAAAAAATGGCGGACATTTAAAAATGTTTTTCAAAAATCGCCTTTTTTTCAACCTTTTTTCAGATTCAAAAATTGTATATATTTTTTTTGTGGTCAAATTGTGGTAAACTATCACACATGATATAAAAACAAACAAAATAAATGCTGCAAAAATTATTAATAACGACCTAGTAGATCCGGAGATTAACTGTCCGCCAGTTAAAAATACCTAAACTCGAGAAAAATGCGTGTAAAGTTTTTTTTACACCTGCGAGCCGAGAGCGCGCTTCAATTGAGTCGTTATATCTCGGCACTGGGTTCGAATTTCGATTTAATATTTTAGACAGTTATAATTGAAGGTATAAATAATCTAAAAATGTAAAAAACAAAAATTCATTTTTTGAAATTTCTAGACGGTAATAGTACCTTAAAAAAACATTAAGCATGTTGCTCTGTTCATAACTGAACGAGCATTCAAGAAAAACGAATATAAAAAAATTTTTAAAGCACAAACACAAGATAATCATGCACTCTTTTTATAAATTATACACACACACATTCATACAAACAAAAGAAAAAATAAAAAAAGCTATTTTAAATGATAATGTAAGGAGGACTTTTTATAAGGTTATTGCTTTAATTTAATTTATCGTTTACGGTCCAAGTAAGACAGCATGTGCGTCTATACCTGTCCTCGTAAATTGTTGTTTTTTTATTTAATCACAAGCAACAAGAGCCAAAAATGTCTTCAAGTGCTTAGTTTATATATATAAATAAAAGTCGTCGTTTTAATGACTTCGTAAAGTTTTAACAACTTTATTCTTCAGCAGTTCGTGATATAATGAATGTCTCAATCTCTTGTGAGCTTAATATATTTAAAATAAAGCTAAGTAAATTCAAATGAGTTAGTTTTATACTTTGAGAATTTAAACAGAATATAAGAGATTAGATTTTATGACAATAAGTACATTATTGAGTGCAATGACAAAAATTGAGTAATTCATAGTTTAGTCTAAACTGGTTTACAGTAGTGGCAAAAAATAATTCCTTTATGTATAAAATAATATAAGTGCGTTTGATAGTAAAGCAATAATTCATATTGAAATAAATTTAATAGATTCGTGTTGCTAAAATAAAACTAATATTCATAATTCATAATGTTAATTTAAAATTAGTGTCTTTAGAGGAATAACCGCTACAATCTCCCCCTCTGCTGTAGAAATCGTCCCGATGATGCGGCAGGATTCTAAGTGTATTTAGTTGTTTTTCTTGGCCTCAGTGTTCTGGTTGTTTTGTTGTTTTGTTTTGATGGATTTTTGCTGGTATCTTTTGAGTTAATTTTATTTAAATTGTTGTTGTGTTGTGTTCTATTTGGGTTCATTAATGTTGTTGAAGTATCCGCTGGTTTTGTCTTAGGGCGCCCGCGGTGTCTGATAGGGTAAACTGGTGGATTTATTGGTCCCTTGTAATGCGTTAAGGCTGATGTGTGGTACGTTCCTAATGGCTTATCTGGTTTGTCGTCTGCCGCTATAATGTAACAAGCTGATCCTTTTTTCGCTATAATTTGGTAGGGTCCGTCACGTCGAGGCACAAACTTTGACGTTAGCCCTTGTTTTGCTTTGCTTAAAATGTGCGTTGCGACTAGTACGCTATCTCCAATTTTAAAAGTATCTTGTGGCCTTCTTTTCAAATCAGCATACATCTTATTTTTATCTTGCATGCGTTCTTCCGTTTCCTTTGCCGACTTCAGGGTATCTGCGAGCCGTAGCAAATGAGGTGTTATCTGCGGCAAAAAATTTTCTGTCTTAACGATGGTTTTTAAATCGTGGTGAACTTCTGTTGGGGTTCTCAATTCTCGACCAAATGTAAGATATGCTGAGGAGTACCCTGTACTGCCACATTTGACAGTATTCATAGCAAATCTTATTGCTGGTAGCTTTAGATGCCATTTTGTATGATCTTGTCCTACGCATATAGAAAGCTGAACTTTCAAGTCCCTGTTTTTTCTTTCTACAGGGTTGGACTCGGGGTGATAAACAGGTGTGAACGTTTGTTCGATTCCAAGACAAAATGTGAGTTTTTGCATCACTGCCGAAATAAACTGGCACCCATTATCAGAGTGTATTCTCCTTGGAACACCGTACCTTAATATTACTTCATCTAAAAGAAGTAACGCGCAGTTTTCAGCTGTACCATCTTTCATGGCAAAGAGCTCCGTCCAGCGGCTGCAAATATCTTCCACAATTAAAATCCACTGGTAGCCTTCTGTTGTGCGTGGAAGTGGTCCAAACAAATCTACTGCAATAATTTCAAAACGCTTGTTACTAGCGACTGTTTGAAGCAAACCAGCTGGTTTCAGGTTCGTCGGCTTGTAGCGCTTGCACTCAATACATGCTTTGACATAATCTGATATTTCTGCTCTCATACCTGGCCAGTAATAGAGTGGTGTGATTCGGCTTATGGTTCTATCAATGCCATAATGGCCGGCAATTGCATCATTGTGATAATTGGACAGGATTGTGCTGCGCATTGATTTTGGCACTACCAGCTGACCATTTTCAGATTCTTCGTCCGAGCAGAATCGGTATAAGACTCCGTCTATCATAATATATCCCCGACTTGTGTGCCTCAAAACGTTTTCGTCGTTACTTTCGAATGACTTTACAATGCTTCCAATATCTGGATCTTCCAGTTGAGCATTTCTGAATTCTTCCGCCCCTTTTCTTGGGAAATCAATCTCTATAGCCATGCACTCGCAGTTTACTTCGTCGTGATTTTCGTGTGGGCATGGTGGTCGGGAAAGCGTGTCAGCTACAACATTCTGTCGCCCAGGTGTGTAACCAAATTGTATGTTGTACATCTGCAATTGCAACGCCCACCTTGCAAGTCGGCCTGTTGGCGACTTCAAACTAAAAAGCCATTTAAGCGGTTGATGATCTGTCAGTACAGAAACCTCGGACCCTTCTATATATCCACGGAATTTTTGCACCGCCCAGACCACAGCTAAAGCTTCACGTTCCGTGGTCGAATAGTTTCTTTCTGCCGGCAGTAGCAAGCGGCTGGCGTATTCGATGGGGTGCTCTTTATCTTTCTCCCCCTGCAGTAGAACTGCCCCGATAGCATAATTGCTTGCATCAGTTTTTAAAAAAAATGGCTCATCTTCCTTTACTTGTTGCAATACAGGTGGTGATGTTAAAAGTTGTTTGAGTGTATTAAAAGATGTTTGTTCTTCTGATGACCATTTCCACAGAGATCGCTTTTTTGTTAAATCTGATAGAGGTTTTGATATTTCTGCAAAACTTGGCATGAAGCGACGGTACCACGAACAAGTTTGTAGGAAGGATATAAGTTGCTTCGTATTCTTCGGATTTGGACGTTTTAAGATTGCATCCGTTTTATCAGGATCAATTTTAAGACCATCAGCTGTCAAAATGTGACCCAAATATTTTACTTCCGGTAGACAAAAGTAACATTTTTCTCTGTTTAGGTGAAACCCAAACTCTCTGAGCCGTTTGAATGTTTTTTGTAAATCAGATATATGTGTAATCATATCTTTGGAACATATTATAATATCATCTAGATAAGCAAGGATTAAAATTTGTGGAAGCCCTATGCGAAATTTATCAATCAATCGCTGAAATGTTGCTGGCGCGTTTTTTAAGCCGAAGGGCATTCTATTGAAAACGTATATTCCAAATGGAGTCGTAAATGCAGTTTTTAGTTTATCTTTTTCTGCAATCCTTATTTGCCAATATCCAGCTTTCAGATCCAGAGTGGTCATATATGGCGTGGTCTTTGCTGCATGTATTAGATCGTCCATTCTCGGAAGTGGATATGTATCTGTTATGGTAATGGCATTTAAGCGCCGATAATCTACGCAAACTCTTGTGCTTCCATTCTTTTTGGGGATTAAGACAACCGGAAATGCCCATGGTGATTCTTTTTCCGAAATGATTCCTTTGTTGAGCATATCATCAATCTCTGCCTTCAGTCGTTGTTTCATTTTTGGTGAGATTCTGTAGGGATTTGTGGAAATAGGTGCATGTGTCCCTGTATTAATAGAGTGTTCGACATTCGGTATCGGAACTGTGATGTCTTCAAAAATTTCTTTCTCATTTTCAAGCAGGTTTTCTATTAAAATTCTTTCTTTTACACTCAGATGTGGCCCTTCATTTGCACGTAGTTTAATATCGATTGAGTTTAAATCTATAGAGTTGAACATATTATGTTCAGATTCTTCGATATATTTAAGCTTTTTCATGGGAGGGAATAGATTAGATTTGTTGGGTGTATGAACATGTAACGGCAGAGAATTTCGAAATATTTTATTTATGCTTTCCGGTGAGTAGTCATTGTTACTTTCAATTGTTTGATTTGGGGTTTTTTTTCCTTCGCAATCTATAGGGTTTAATTGTTCAAACCACGAAATAAACTCATTTACTTCTTTGGCCTTAGATTCGGTATTTTTATTGTGATCATGAATAGTTGCATGCTTAATTGTTATGCTGTTCTTAAAATCAGGTTCATTCATTTTGAACTCAAAACAATTACTTGGATCGTCTTTAAAATACCAAGTTCTTTGAGACAGATCAATAACAATCCCACATTGTTCAAGAAAGTCAATGCCAAGCAAAGTCCGATTATTTCTTGCATTTGGTAAGCAAATGAAGCGAATACGCTTAAAACGTTTTCCAATAATAATATTTACTATAGTGGTATAAACCATTTCCTTTCGTGGAATTCCATCGGCCAATATAATTTCCGCAAAAACTCTTTGAAATTCAATATCTTTCTGTTTCAGTTTTTGATATAAATAATATCCTGCTACACTTGTTCTCGCTGCGGTGTCCAAATAAGCTTCACCCTTTAACCCATTAACGTTTATATTGACAGTGGGTACATTATGCCCAACAACAGTCGTATGCACAGAGTTAAAATCTAGCTTTGATGGGCTATTGATTGGATTATTCTGATTGCAGTGTGGGCAATTAGAGCGGTAATATCCTGCTGCTCCACAACCATAACAATTAATACTTATTTCTTTCATATTTGCCTGACTTTTTCTATCCGCTTCTATTTTTTTATAGCAGTTTTCTGCAGAGTGGTTTTTCTTCCTACAAAATGTGCAGCGCATAGATGTTTTTTCAGGTAATTCACTGGGATCATTGCTCTTTTCATTTTTATTTCCAGTTCGTTTTTCAATAATTAATATTTCTATTTCCCTAGCTTTGCTTAAAAGGTCTTGAAAAGTTTCTACACTGTCTCTGGGAATTTTCTCGCGTATTTGAAGAAGTAATTGTGGAAAAACCATATTGATCATCGTTTTTTCCGTTAATTTCTCAGTTAGCTGAGCAAATAATTGTCTCTTCTTACAAATGAAGCTATCGGTGGATTCGAAGAATTTTTGTTTTTCTTGAAAAAATTCACCGAATATACGCCAATCTGGTTTAGGCGGTGCAAAAGCTCGCCTCATGAGTTCTACAGCCTCATTGAATGATTTGGCTTCTTGCTTAACCCCTTGCCACCATGACGATGCATAGCCTTCCAATAACAATGGTAAGCTTGTTAAAGCGTGACTATCAGAAATATCTTCTGCGTCTTTAAAAACTATAATTGTTGCTAAAAAGTCTTCAATTTTTGTGGTATTTCTACCACCGTTAAAACGAGCACTGCAAGAGCTAAAAGTTGGACGAATACCTTGTCTCATGCTAAGACCTTGCATTAGTTCTCTAAACTGCCCATCTGTAAAATTTATGTTCGTTGATGTATTAGCCTGATTAAGGTTTTGCTGAGCACCTTCATGACTAGCGCATTCCGTGCTCGAAGTATTCCGTTGACTTCTACCCATTTTCAGTTATTTTTACAAATACCTCGTGTTTTTAAGTGTTTCCTATGGTAATGAGAGCGTCGCAGCCTGCAGAACCGACAAATTTTTCTTACGTTTATAAACTGCTTTACTTTAGTCTTCCCTGTAGATTTGTTTTATTCTCTTTTTAAAAAACGGTTTGATTTCGAAAGAACAACTCTAAAATCAAATTTCTTGCAATGTTCCCTCAACAACAACGGCGACGTTGATCAGAAACAAATTATCAGAAACAGTTAGTGATCCCCAAAAGAAGCAACAACAACAACGCTTAAATAAGTAACAGTTTCCGCGCTGGTACTTGCGGTATTAACTGCACAAACAACAACAACTGCGATGACCAACAACGATCTGTTACAACAGCAATGCAATATTCGAGTTGACTTTTCTGCTTCTAATTTCCATGAATATAATTTGCGTGTCGCCAAAATTGTTTTCTCCTCAATTTTAAAATTATTTAAATGTGAGTTTTTTTGTTGGGCGCCAATTGTAAGGAGGACTTTTTATAAGGTTATTGCTTTAATTTAATTTATCGTTTACGGTCCAAGTAAGACAGCATGTGCGTCTATACCTGTCCTCGTAAATTGTTGTTTTTTTATTTAATCACAAGCAACAAGAGCCAAAAATGTCTTCAAGTGCTTAGTTTATATATATAAATAAAAGTCGTCGTTTTAATGACTTCGTAAAGTTTTAACAACTTTATTCTTCAGCAGTTCGTGATATAATGAATGTCTCAATCTCTTGTGAGCTTAATATATTTAAAATAAAGCTAAGTAAATTCAAATGAGTTAGTTTTATACTTTGAGAATTTAAACAGAATATAAGAGATTAGATTTTATGACAATAAGTACATTATTGAGTGCAATGACAAAAATTGAGTAATTCATAGTTTAGTCTAAACTGGTTTACAGTAGTGGCAAAAAATAATTCCTTTATGTATAAAATAATATAAGTGCGTTTGATAGTAAAGCAATAATTCATATTGAAATAAATTTAATAGATTCGTGTTGCTAAAATAAAACTAATATTCATAATTCATAATGTTAATTTAAAATTAGTGTCTTTAGAGGAATAACCGCTACAATAATAAAATAAAATAAATACCTTGAAAATTATCTTTTTCAGTCTGCACGGATCTTTAACTATATATAAAAACGAGCGACAATTATTTAAAATATTTTTATATACATTTAATAAATGTTAATATGATTTTGTTAACCAAAAGTTCGTTATACTGGTTAAATTGAAAAATATAAATTTTCATATAATAACAGTGTTTACAAAGTTTGCACAGAAAATCTCAGGCAATAAAATTTCATTGGTAACATTCCAGGCTCATTTTCACAAAAGTGCAATTCATACCTTTGCCCCCCCCTCGACAATTTACTGCGGACGCCTATGGTGTTATTAATTGGCGCCCAACGATTACCCACGGAATACCAAGGAATAAGGAGGAAAAGATGCTGAAAATTAATATTGTGATGTAAGAATTTATACATTTATAAATAATTGTAAAATTTTGTGAATCATAATCAAGAAAACTTAAGTGTGTGAAAGAAATAATTGTAACAGATAGAAAATAGTTAAGTAAAAAAAAAAAAAAAACACAAGTGTGTAAAAGATATAGTTGAACAAATAAACAATAATTTAAGCGAAATAATTAAAGGAAACTTAAGTGTGTTTAAGAAATAATTGTAACAAGTAGGAAATAGTTGAAGTGAAATAAGCTCGAAAATGAATGAAACACAAATGAGAGAATTGTTTGAGGTATTTGCAAATAAAGTGACGCAAACACTGAAAGGAAATATAGATGAATTAGCAGAAAGAATAAGTGAACTAGAAATTCCGAGACAAGTTAAAGAATATGAGGCTATTTCTATAGTGAGTGGAGTAGTGTGTGATGAACCTTTGGATATTGTTAAAACTTTACCCGAATTTAACGGAGATGAGTCAAAATATGTGTCTTGGCGGCAAGCGGCCTTTGCAGCCTATAAATTATTTCAGCCATACGTAGGCAGTTCAAAGCATTACCAGGCTGTTGCCATAATAAGAAACAAAATCACAGGTCGTGCAGATGCCACATTAGCATCGTTTAATACAGTTCTAAATTTTAACGCAATTATAGCGAGACTAGATTTTTCTTTTGCGGATAAACGTCCAATTTACTTGATAGAACAGGAATTGTCCACTTTAAGACAGGGACGTTCAAGTATTATAAAATTTTATGAAGAAGTTGAAAGAAAATTAACACTTATAATAAACAAAGTGGCCATGACGAATGAGGGAAATGTGAATTTAATCAACTCCTTGAATGACAAATATAGAAGTGACGCGCTTAGAGTATTTATATCGGGATTGAACAAACCCTTATGTGACATTCTATTTTCGTCGAAACCGAATAACCTTCCCAGCGCATTGGCGCTTGCACAGGAACTTGTTGCTAATAATTCCCGATTCGCCTTTGCTAATACTTTCCATAGTAATGAGTCTCGACCAGTTAGACACAATGTTAATTCAGACTATAGAAATGCATCCACTAATATGCCACAGGAAACAAACAGGGATCGAGACCCAATTCCGATGGAAATCGATCCGAGTACCTCACGATTTGTCACAAGAACTCAAAATAACATTATTAATCGAAGCGATGTTACACCACAACATAAAAACAATAGCAACCGACATTTTCCCGAACAGAGATTTCCTCCTTTCAACAATTTAGAGAAAAGACATACTAACAGTGCACAACATGTACCGTATAAACAACAACGAATAAATTATACCGAGACAGATGAGTGCAATTTTTTAGAAATGGATCGCAGTTGCCATACATAGAGAGATATCTAAATGGCAAACTGCTTAAATTCCTCTTGGATACAGGTACGGCTAAAAATTATATTAAAGGGGGAGTAATTTTAAAGGGGGTTAAGAAGCTCGAACACCCATTTATTTTAAAGACAGTTAATAGTAAATTGATCATAGATCAAAAATGTCTGGTAAATGTGTGCAATGAGTATTCATATTTTTATTTATTGCCTGAACTCCAATCGTTTGATGGAATAGTAGGATACGACTTCATTAAACATATAGGGGGAACTATTGATGCAAAAAAAGAAATATTCAGTTTTAATGGTGGAATAGAACCACTTAAATTCAAGAGTTGTGCCGAAATTAATCAATTAGAATTGGCACATTGCCTGCCTTCATGTGTAAAGGCACGGTTCTATGAAATTATAAATGAACTCAAGGAGGTTTTTGCTAATCCAAATGTTAAGCTATCGTACAACACAAATGTGATTGAAACCATAAATACTATATCAAATGACCCGATTTATAGTAAAAGCTATCCGTACCCTATGGCTGTTAACGAATTTGTTAACAAAGAAATCAAAAATTTGTTAGACGACGGAATTATACGGCCATCTAAATCAGCATATAACAACCCAGTATGGGTCGTAGATAAGAAAGGTATCGACGACAATGGACAAAAAAAGAAGAGACTGGTCATTGATTTTAGAAAGTTAAATAATATCACTAGTAATGACAAGTACCCAATACCGGATACTTCAGTTATCCTCTCCAACCTGGGCAAAGCAAAATATTTTAACACCTTGGATCTTAAATCGGGATTCCACCAGATTTTGTTACATGAAAGGGATAGAAAAAAAAACAGCTTTTGGTATTAATAACGGTAAGTATGAATTTTGCCGGATGCCATTTGGCCTGAAAAATGCACCAATCATTTTTCAGAGAACTAGACGACATATTGAGGACGGAAATTTGGATAACATGCCACGTATACGTGGATGATATAATAGTTTTTTCGCAAAGTGAAAATGACCATTTGAAGCACATTGAAGACATTTTAGTATTACTTAATAATGCAAATATGAAAGTAAATTTAGAGAAGTCGAAATTTTTTAAGGAAGATGTAGAGTTTTTAGGATTTGTAGTTTCTAGAGATGGGTTAAAAACCGCAGCTGAAAAGGTAAAGGCTATAATTGAATACCGTGGCGTCCGTGGCGTAGTTGGTTAAAGTGCGTGGCCGCTATGTCAAAGAACTTTGGAGACCCAGGTTCGAACCCCAGCAGCGACAGAAAATTATTTGAATTAAGATAATTTTTCTGTACGGCCGCCACCTCTCTGCAGACAATGGCAAACCTCAGAGAGTAATCAAATGCCATGTAAAGCTTCTTGAGAATAAGAACATTACGTTCATCGCCGTTCGGAGTCGGCGTTAAGCATGTAGGTCCATTTCTCGGTCAATTGTGTACAAACTTAATAACACGCACAACACAATTGATCATAAGAAGCTAGGTCAAAGTCCTTTCAAGGGCTGAAATGGCCAGTTATTTATTTATTTATTTATTTTTATAATTGAATACCAGGAACCTAAAACAGTTCGTAGCCTTCGTGCGTTTTTAGGTCTATCAAGATATTATAGGAGATTCATTAGGGGATGTGCTGACATAGCGAAGCCACTGACTACCTATTTAAGTGGAGAAAACGGCAATGTGAGTGCAAATCAATCGAGAAAAATAGCAATACCGTTAGACGAAGAAGGGCGTAAAGCTTTTGAAAAATTGAAACAGATTCTGGTATCAGAAGATGTTGTACTGCTATACCCGGACTTTACGAAACCATTTGACCTAACAACGGATGCATCCTCAACAGATGCATTGGTGCAGTTCTCTCACAGAATAATAGGCCTGTCACATTCGTATCGAGGACCCTTTCAAAAACAGAAATGAATTATGCAGTTAACGAGAGAGAATTATTAGCCATTGTGTGGGCAATAAAAAACTTGAGAAATTTTCTATATGGTTGCAAGGGGCTGAATATCTACACTGACCATCAACCTCTTACTTTTTCTATGTCAGACAAAAATCCTAATGCCAAGATCAAGCGATGGAGGGCGTTTATAGAAGAATTTGTCCCAAATTTTTTTATAAGCCAGGTAGTCAAAATGTTGTGGCAGACGCCCTATCGAGACAATACGTAAATCACCTTTCTGAGTCTGGCTCTCATTCAGAGATGTCTCAAACAGATACAGTTAAAATGGTACAAACATGTTTAAATAGTTTCAGAAACCAAATTATGATCCAAGACAGGACAGTAACTCAAAGAAAACAAATATTATGTTTCAGAAACATATTCGACACGAGATAAATTTCACAGACGAGCAGAACCTTATTCAATTACTAAAAGAAACGATTAATCCCAATGTAATTAATGCAATTCCATTTTGGTAGTACTCCTTCGGTTTTGCCTCAAAATAGGCCTCAGTTTCGGCGATCACCTCTTCATTTTTTCCCTGCGAGCATCCTTTTGAGGTCTGAGAACAAGAAAAAGTCGCTGGGGGCCAGATCTGGAGAATACGGTGGGTGGGGAAGCAATTCGAAGCCCAATTCATGAATTTTTGCCATCGTTCTCAATGACTTGTGGCACGTTGTTTTTGGTCAAATGTGAGCTCGCGCGGCACCCATTTTGCACAGAGCTTCCGCATATCCAAATATTGATGAATGATATGACCAACACGTTCCTTTGATATCTTTAAGGCCTCTGCTATCTCGATCAACTTCAAAACACGAAATTCCTATTTTTCCATTTTTTTCACAATAACAAAAGTTGCTTCACAAAAGACGCTCTATCTCACAAACTAATTGACTTACAGACGTCAAATTTTGACACGAATCATTTGAAGGTTGGTACTATATAAAAATAATATGCATTTAATACTAGCGACGCCATCTATGTGTCAGACCGGGGACTTATCAGCCAACCTGTTATTGACAAATTTTCGAAATTCGCGATAGTAAAAAAATTAGAAACAAGATCAATTCCTGATATAAAAGTAGGCATAATGGAAATACTAAATATATTTCCAAATACAAAAATTATCGTATGTGATAATGAACCCGCGTTAAAATCAGAATCTATTAAAAGTTATATCAGAAATAACCATAATATAGAACAGCATGAAGTCCCACCATACCACAGTAAATCAAATGGTCAAATAGAGCGGTTTAATAGTACATAAACAGAAATAGGCAGGTGTATTAAGAATGAAAGAAATTCAAGTGATGTCGTAGAAACTATTTTGTCAGCAACAATAAAATATAATAATTCAATACATTCAGTAACGGATTGTAAGCCAATAGACGTAATTTATGGAATAGGAACATCGAACAGGGATATTGAACAGAAACTGAAAACGAAGCAGACTAAGGACTTAGCATTTCATAACAAAAATACGAAATATAAAACGTATAATATAGGAGATATTGTGTATGTAAAAATAAATAAAAGGTTTGGAAATAAGTTATCAGATATTTATAGGAAGAAAGTAGTTCAGGAAGATTTAGGTACTACTCTTAAAATAGATGGAAAACATATTCATAAAGACAATATTCGATAATTTCAGGATATGTTTCGCTATCACTGCAGCAAAAATTATAGACTATTCGGGTTCCTTCTATGTACCAATAGAAGATGGAGAAATAGCAGTTTATAACGTCACAAAATATTTGATACATAAAACAGATTTAATGGAGTTTTCCAAAATGGCCTAGGAAAATCTAAAAGTTGCTGAAGGCTTATCATATGCCGAGCTACAAAAAACAATAGAAATAGACTCAGAACAAATACTTAGGTTGGTTAACATGCTAACTCTACACCACAGGTATGCACGAAGCATAAATTTATTAGGATCAGCTCTGAAATTCGTCGCCGGTACACCAGACTTTTATGATTTTAATGTAGTCAAGATGAAAACGGAAGCTTTGATTGAATCAAATAACGACCAGTTAATTGTAAACGCAGAAATTTTAAACAAAATTAACCAACTAACGAAGGGAATCAATGAATTGAAACATGAGAGCTCAGTAACAAAGGAGGACAACATTTTCGAGTTGATTTCACATAGAAACAATATTATTATATTGGAATTACATAATATAATATATTCAGTAATGTTAGCGAGAATGAATATTGTAAACCTTATTGGAGCGAGCGAGCGAAGCGAGCGAAGCTCCCATGGAACAACTTGCATGAAGAATGTTTAAAGGAGCAGAACTCTGAAATGGGTTGACCGATTTTAATATTTCTTTTTCTAAACTGTTCTACTGATCTTAAATTAGGTGCCTGCGAAGCCCAAATTTGGAAATTCTGTTTAGTTTAAAAATTTATTGAAAAAAATATTTCCATATCTTTCTTTGTTGATACATATTCGCTTAATTCAGTTTGCTGCTTGCCTGCTTCTGTATGTATACGTCGTTCGCTTCGCTCGCTCGCTATAAATAACCGAACAGCATGGAACAACAACAACAACAAAAACATTAAAGCAAATGTTGTTCGCTGCAACAGCTGTTTATTACTAACTAAAATAAATAACTGCTATGCTGAAGTTTGTAAATGGATGCAAATACATTCAAATTAAATTGTTTAATGTTTTTACTTTCATGTGTTGGTAAACCCTGTAAAATAAAAGAAATTTGCAATTTTTTTTAATTTTTTATTATTTGGTGACTGGTAGGCTTATAAGCTTTCATTGCTTCCCCTAATAATGTGCTGATTTTAACACCAAGTCATCAAACCATTATCAGATTCTATCAATTCATGACTATAACTTATGGTGTTTTAGTTTCTACCAGAAAATGTTACCTTTTCATTGCCCTCTTCTTTTTTCGTGTTCGATTGTTAAATAAGTGCAAACGGGTGAAAAAAATCTGTGTTCGTTTCTTAAAATGCTACATTTATATAGGGCAAAAAAAGGCACATTTCTTGCCCTGCGAAACTTTTTGAGGGGAGAATGTTGCCCTGAAACTTATTTTCAAACTGATTGCTTCTGAAACTGATTGCTTCAAACGAAAATATTATGAAATGCGTGTGTTAGACAAGGTTAAATATATGCATTCATTATTTGACACTTAAATAATATTTTTAATAAAGCAAATTTTTATTTTTGGCGCACACAAATATATCAGCTGATTGAGTAAGCAGGGTAGTGTTTTGTGTTCAACACCTGCACTTTTGAGGGTTGAGTGCAACACTTGAAAAATGTTGCACTGTGGTAAGGCAACATTTTTTTGTAGAAACGAAAACACCAATAGATTTAAATTCAAATAATTAACAAAAAAACCAATAAATGTTATAAAATCGTCTTTAGCAGGTTTAATAAAATGAATTTTTCGACAATATTTAGAAATAATTCTAAGCCTCCACGCCTATCCATGTTGCGATCAATATCACGATATTCTAATTTGTAGGTCCTAGGATCTAGGATATTGTGATATTGATCGCGACATGAATTGAAATATAGACTTAGAAATGTTTCTAAATATTGTCAACATTTAGTTCATTAAAACTCCACTAGACGGTTTCGTATATTCAGAAGTATCAAGAGGGAGCACTCAGCATTTGAATAGAGATGAAAGTCGAGTCTTGGTTTTTGTTCACATTGCTTTAAACAACAATTTAACACAATAATTAGCAATACTAAATTAAATAAGGAAAGTGTTCGTAATGAACCAGATAATGAGTCAAATTGGACAGAACAACAAAATTTCAGGGAATGTTTATTAAGAGTATCATTAGAAGAACTGTCTACAAATCAAATTTTTAATCAACAATCAACGTTTATCTTTTTTTTACACTGGACCCCCGGTAATCCGGCCCCTGACTAATTCGGCACCCCTGTAATCCAATATTTCCATTATTATTGAATATTTTTTTGACAATCTTCGCTAATGTAGATAATGCATTATTGAACAGGTTACTTACTTGTACTTGTATTTATTGATATATATTATGATTTTATTCATACTTTTTGATTATTTTAGTATGTACATTTATTTGTACACAATTATTTCCTAATGTAAAGTTATTATTTTTTGTAAGTTCTATTGCATTAATAACGTCAATTTTATAATAAAACGTAAGCTTTCTATTGTATTGTTTAATATATGTACTTAATTTGACACACATAATGGAGTATGATTTGTACTTCAGAGTATAACATACATAACCTTATCATTTTTTTTAAGCTTTGAACCAAGGTTTTTAGGTGTAATACCTATTCAGTCAAGTCTGCTTTGTTTCGAAATGGGGTGGTAGATTAGTGTGAGCGAAGGGGCAATCAATTCAATTCAATTCAATTCAAGTAATAAGGCAACCTCATCCACAAACTACGACTCCAAGTCGTAAATATTGATGAGTTTTCAATTTCAGCTGATTACTTAATGAAAGAAAATTGCAAACGCGAAAGGTCAAAGCGTAAGATCATGTCCTAGCTGGGATTCGAACCCGGGACCTCTGGGGTGGCAGTTGATCACGTTTGACGCACATTTACCGCATTTGTTACCATTTGCGTTAACGCATGTTACCATTTGCGTTATCAATGTTACCATTTGTCACTTTGTGGCCAAATTGTATGTAAACGGTAAACTTCCGGTACATATTTAGACACATTTTTGAAAATTTTTAACGTGAATAATCACAAAAAGCGCTGAAATTGAAGAATACAACATTAAGCTGAAAAATGTTGGCAATGCTGTGACAATCATCAATGCTTTACACACCCACGAGCGTTGTTAGACTCCTTCGACGATGCAAGAGGTTTAAGCCAAAAATTGAGACTTAAATTAATGAGTCAAAATCTTTTTCTATTAGTGGGACTGTGCAATGGGCCACAGGTGAGGTTGTTGAAATTTTCTATAACAATTTTGAAAGTGGCCGATTTATAGAAGAATTTCCTCTGTGCATTATGATCAAGTTTCCCAATTATTCTGGACCAAAATACAACAATTTAAATGTTCTACTTATCTATTCCGTAGTGGTATCATTCAAAAAAGGATCAACCAATTTTACTCGCAAGAAATTTTCACTATAACTTGCGTATGCCATTAATATTAAAAATTGCAAAGATTAATTCTCAATCAAGCAGTTTTCGATATAAGAGAAAGGGAATTTAGGTTATATTCCTTGTGATAGGCTATTCCTTATGATAAGAAAATAAATAAAAAGAAAGGATTGGTTCAAAAACGCCAAGAATACAATAAAATATTGTATTTCAACTAAAATATATTAACATTTTTTTGTAATTGAATGTTTGAGATCTGGTAATTTTATTGACAAAAAGTAGAATCCCCATTTAATTGAAATAACAAAACCTATTTAATATCTTTGCTTATATAGTTTTTAGAAAAATCTATTGGAGCTAGCAACTTAACTAAATTGCCTCCACAACGTACCAATTTATGTGGCTAGCTAGCAAACGCGTAAGTGTTTGCTAAGCGACTGCTACGACCTAGTATTATTAAGTAATAACGAACTATTAGACATAGATTCAAGTATTAAAAATAAGATTAGTGTAGCCACAATATTAAGTAATTCTAAGGTTAAGGTTGTGCAAAATAATGAAACAATATTCTTTGTAATACAATATCCTGTAGTAGAAGACTTTTACCGAAAGTTTATTGTAAAACCAGTTGTTAAGAACCAACAGGGTCTCAACAATTAATGTAGCGCAAGTCTTTAGTAGAACGCGCATTAATTGTTTTACCTACATATTAATGAAGTTTATGCAGTGTAAGCTAAAAAACATTTAAACCATTCATAGTCGCTAACAATGCTTAGCATGCATTAATTTATTATGTTATTATTTTTCTTGCTTTGTATTTTATTTGTAAAATATCTTTTTGCTTAATTGTAATATTTGGTGTTATTATTGCTTAACATGTAATATTAAACTTTCACATTAATTCTTATGTAAATTGGATTTTGTATTATAAGCATTCTGTACCTATAAAAGGTTCAATTAATAAACATATTATTCATTACGTAAAACCTAGTCAAAGTGTTTTAAGTATTCAAGCCCTGCTTAATCGGTTTCAAGTGCCAATTAAGTGTTTTATCCAAAGCCCTGCTTAATTGGTTCCAAGTGCCAATTAAGTGCCCGTCTTTATCAATTCAAGTGTTGATAAAGGTTCTGTTGGAATCATCTAGGATTCCAACACCAGTTATTCATAATAAAAATGTAATTAATTTAAAATTTGACATAGTTGGAAAGAAAGGGGATCAATTCAAATTATTAAGAAATTGTAATGGTAAAACAGTTGTTAATTTTTGTCAGATAGGAGCAAAGGAAGATTGCTTATTAGATCTACTCAACCGAAATACCGCATATTGCAACACAAGTTATGCTAAGAGCTACCGAAAAATAGATAAAATTAGAGAAGGTGTAATATTACTGAACAACGGTGAATTCGTAGTAAGAGATGGAGATGGCGAAGAAGAGGTCGTAAATGGGTCGTATCTTATAGTATTTGAGCATAAAGTTGTTGTTAATGGTACACTTTTTGAAAATAAGGAACATCAAGCTTACAATAATATTGAACATCCCGGATTGCAGAAACTAAATGTGATAAAACAACTTGAGGAACTTTCTCTAGAAAATATTGACGAAATTGACATAAAAAACATTAAGAGAATAGCAACCATCAACCAGCAAATAGAATCGAACCATAGCGGCATGAAAATAGCTTTATGGGCAGCAATAGCAATTTTATCAATAATAATTATTGTCAACCTTTGCAATAAGAAAACGATCAGAGTAATAACAAGAAGGCAACCGCAGCAAAGCAATGACGTGGTCATGCGGGCAATATTAAGTCGAATTATTGAACCGAGTGAAACAAATGACTCCGTGTAATCAGGGACGATTACATTTAAGAAAGGGGGGAGTTAACACATCTAACACGTGCAGCCGCCTTTATAAAATGCTAACGATTGGTACGCTCCCACGCTGACGATCAGTTTAGCAAAACGTACGTGACAATATCAAAATTACAATTTGACAACAGCAGCAACGATCTGTTCTTTCAAAAGTAATAAGACGCCCATGATTCGACAACGGCAACAACAACAATAGCACCAGCAACAAGAATTGCAATAGCAGCAACTGTAACAACAACAATAGCACCAGCAACAAGAATTGCAATAGTAGCAACTATAACAACTACAACAACAAGCAAATGCAATTCCTTTTAGAATTATAAGCAGATTAATTATATTGAAGTTAGTTTTAAGTCAGTTCTTAATCTTTGTTCCTAGTGGTAAGACAGCGTCCACATAGTGGATTCTTTTAAATAAAAATAAATATATTAAAATAACAAAGAGTGTTATTAATTTATATAAGACTATATAATAATATATAATAATATGTAATAATATATAATATAATAAATTTAATTTTATTTTTAACGATTATGACACATCAAAATGGAATTACAACAACTATTTATTTGTTTATTTTAATTTTATAAATTACGCATCAATGAAGATCATATAATTTTTAATTATTCAAATTAAACTCTATACGCAGCTTAATATCTTAATATGTAAATAAATTCGTTTGCTTGCATAAACTCAAAAATACTTGGTGCATCTAGTGCATTGAACACTATATTTTATATGCTTGAACTATTTTGCACAATTTCTTCCACCAATTATTAAGCTTGTGCAAAAACGTTTGCAATATGGGCATTCATAATAAGTGTATGTAATTTTGGTTCAATAAAAAATTGTTAATAAAATAATGGTTTTATAAATTGCACCATAACAATTTCAGGTTCAGATAGAGCTTGCAACTAGTTTAATATTGCTTTTATCAAATCAACTTTGTATTAATACATTCATTCACAATCAAATTATTAACAGGTGTGTTGAAAATCTAGTAAAATTATTTTATTTTAACCCTTTCAGCATATTTGTTGCCATACGGCAACAGATTGCTTTGTGGCTCTGTTTCTAGTTTGGGACACCCCGCTTTTTAACAATACAATTTTAATAATAGATTGAAATGTGATGAAAAAGAAGACAAAATCAAAAATACGAAAATTCATTTTTATAACATGTTTTTCAAGGTTATTCCGAGTGAACTCATGACCGCGACCACGCGGCCACGCGACTTCAAAAAAGAGCAAATTAAAAAATTGTATTTTTAAATATTTTCGAGAATTTTCTGAAGCTAAAGGTAATTAAATATAATACTACGAATGTAAGAGATCTTCTTTACATTTCTAGTGAGAAAAAATATGTGATATTTATAGCGCTAGAAGTTTTTAAAATTTTTTTGAATATTTCTAAAAATTTTTGTAGTATCTATTAGAAAAGCAATACGGCTTTCAAACTTCATACTCAGCTTATTTTAGTCAAAAACTGACCCAGAAAAAAGTTTGGAATGTTTGGCATTGCCAGGGCTAATTTGGCACTGAAAGGGTTAAATAAGCGTGCAAGAAAAAAATTGTAGTTGTTTTTTTTTGTGGTGGCGGCTTTCTTTTTCACCAATGTATATTGTGTCAATTAATAAGTTAATTTTTACACCATGAAGGTTCTGCGTCTCACCAGTAGATGGAGCTTATAAGCTTATTGTTTATAAGCTTATAAACAATAAATAAGCTTTTTAACATTGTACGATTATTTGTACACTGGGGTGGAGCGTTTACTTTTTTTTTAGTTATGACAACGATTAGTGCTCGAAAGTTGTTAGTGGAAGAAAGTATTCTTGTAAAGTTTTAAGTCAATCAGACAATGTCTTAGGATTCCATTTCTCGTTCGAAAATTATAATATACTAGTTGACCCAGCAAACGTTGTTTTACCCTGACTGAATATTCGACGAATATATTTTTTCAATAGATAGGGGTTATATGGCTGTATGTATTATCTGAAAAGTAAAAAAGCTTGAAATTTCTAAAATTGCATTTTTACCTAAACTGACGTAGATGACATATCATGTTGATTATTATAGTGTTGATTATTATATACAGAGGAATTATATATGACGACAATATTTTTTTTTATTTTCATCATGTGACCGAAAACATCAGCATTACGGTCGTTCGATAACATTTACCGAAGCGCCAATAGCCACGGAATTCTAATTTCATGAAACGTTTTTTTTTTGTTGTTGCATTTTTACTGTATTAGCGGTTATCTTCGTGGTGTAGTGGTTCCAAAATTCTTTTCATTTTCGCTATGAGGTAAAAAACCATCGATATAGATATAGATGATCATATAGATGTAGATATAGATATAGATATAGATATAGATGTTGATATAGATATAGATATAGATATAGATAAAGATATAGATATAGATATAGATATAGATATAGATATAGATATAGATATAGATATAGATATAGATATAGATATAGATATAGATATAGATATAGATATAGATATAGATATAGATATAGATATAGATATAGATATAGATATAGATATAGATATAGATATAGATATAGATATAGATATAGATATAGATATAGATATAGATATAGATATAGATATAGATATAGATATAGATATAGATATAGATATAGATACCGGTGTGAAGTTACCATCGTTTTCGCCCCATCCGGCGAATATTAGATATCCTAGCTCTGTTATCACATATGTCAATAGCAGAATTCTGCTAAATGTAAAAAGCTCAAAAATTTATAAGCGAATTAAAAAAAAGCGTTCAACCATTCGATCGCATTTTTAGTTAGCTGAGAAGGCTACTACTAGAGGGCATTGCCTAAAAGCTTATTCAGCTAGTCAAAAAATGTATTCTATTATACACGCGAGGGATAAAAACACGTATAAAAAAACATAAAACACATAAAAAAACGTGATAAAAAAAAATAATTTCCGTTAAATATTTTTCCGTTGAACTTTTCCGCTCTTCGGAGTTGAGATCAAAAAGGTTGCCATATATTCAACGATGATATGTTCGAATTTATTTATGTAACCCAAATTGAACATAGTACGATGTTCAATTAAACTCCCATTTTTAATGAAGTGTGTAAAGTGTAACTTTCGTTATTTTCAAATATCGAAGAAAAAAACTACATGAATTGTCATTGCATTTAAAAGGTGGTGTTAAGGTAGGGGTGAAATAGTGTCAGAACGTTCCAGAAAATGTTGTCATAGTCGTTTTTAGACCGATAGTTTTTATTATAAAATACAGCGAGCATGGTACAAGGGGGCGTGGCAGCTCGAATCTGCAATATGAAATAACTTTAGAATAATAGGTCGCACAATATTGGAATTAGGTGTTCGGCCTCGATTTACATGTGCCGTTCCACTGGTAAAATCTTATGGGCGTTGGACAAAGGGCGTGGCACTTTTTCGGCTGCACAAATTGTTAGTATAACTTTCGAACTATTAGTCACACATCAATGAAACTCTGTAAGAATGTGCTATTTAGTATTCTCCTTTGACTGGAAAAATTGAGTGAGCATTGGACAAGGGGGCATGGCACCGCCCATATAAGTCAAATTTATGGTATCGAATAGCTTTGGAATTAAATACCGCATAATAATGAAACTCTGTATGGAGTTGCCACTTGATAATGTCCTAGAAAACCGAGACGGGCATTTTACAAGGGGGTGTAGCTCCGCCCATACAATTACAATTTTTGATATCGAATAGCCTATGAAAGTAAGTCACAAAACGTTGAAATTTAGAATAGAGTTACTATTTGGTGATGCATTTCTACTATAAAACTTGGTCAGGCATTGGTCAAGGGGGTGTGGCTCTGCCCATACATGCCAAAGTTATGATATCGAATAGCTATGGAAATTAAAGTCGCATAACATTGAAACTCACAATGGAGTTCCACTTGGTGATATCCTTCTAATAGAAAACTGGGAAGAACGTTAATCAAGGGGGTGTGTCTCCACTAGAGCCCTGCATGAGAATAATCGCAAAGCGAATACACTCTGCTTCACTGCTAAAGAGTACACTGTAACTGAATAAAACTTAAACAACAGGTCGTGTAGTGAAGAGCAAATCTGCGCACGAGCTTCACAACACAAACACTGTTAGCATTGATCTGAACTTTCAGAGGTTTGCGTTATTTTTGTTTCTATTCGGTGTAGTCGCATAACATACTCTCACATACACTGCAAGCACTGATCTGTACTTTGAAAGCTTTGCGTTATTTTTGTTCCTGTTCTGTACTTCATTGATGCTTAGCGTTTAACCAAATAAGTTTTCTTAAACAAAGGAGGTAGGGCAGGCGACTTATTTGATTTGTTTTTTTTTTTTAAGTGAAACTTCTTCAGCACCGTTGGGATTTGAAACTCGATGAAACGAAAAAATCACAAGAAAAAGTAAATTTGATACGTTTTTGTATGGGAGCCCAGGTAAGAAGTGGTCGGAGAGAATAGGTGTCAAAGGGAAAAATGTTTCTTTTGCAAAATTAATGGGGGTCGATCATACATATTAACCCTCTACGGGCCTTCCTTAAAGCTCCCCTGTTCAGGTGTAGGGAATAAAAAAACAAACAAACATACTTTAATTCAATGCTTTAAAGTTAAACTATTTTCTCAACTCGAGAAACGAAGTTGGCACTGACGACATTTTTGAAAACGAATTACAAATTCTAATAAAAACAATTAATTCTTGAAAAACTGTTCAAAAAGTTTTATTTCTTTAATACTTCATTAATCGTAATGAAAACAATGAAAAAAAGTATGTCAACATATATATTGTTTGCATCTCATTGAAAGTCACTCGCAAAACAAAAGATTCTTGCTTATAACAAAATAATGCGCAAAATATTCAGTGTATGTTTATTCATATTCAGTGTACCTAGTGTTTGTGTTACTTTTTATTGCAAGAAGCTGGTCTTGCTCTTATAAGTTCAGCAGTGTATTGTTACTCTCGCATAAAATAGAGTGAGAGTATGTTTACATACGAGAGCTAAAAAAAGGTAAGAGTAAGCTTTTTATCCGACAGAAAACGAATGTATTTGAGTATGCAAAAAGCATACTCATGTAGGGCTCTTGTCTCCACCCATACAAGGTATAGTTTTGATATCGAATACCTTTTCTAATACCATAATAATATATAATTTTATTATTAATATATAATAATATATAATAATATATTAATAATGTATAATAATATATAATATAACAAATTTAATTTTATTTTTAACGATTATGACATATCAAAATGGAACTACTATTAACAACTATTTATTTGTTTATTTTATTTATTTATTTTTTTATTTTAATTTTATAAATTACGCATCAATGAAGATCATATAATTTTTAATTTTTCAAATTAAACTCTTGATACGCAGCTTAATACTTTAATATGAAAATAAATTCGTTTGCTTGCACAAACTCAAAATATTTGGTGCACCTATTGCATTGAACACTATATTTTATATGCTTGAACTATTTTGCCCACTTTTTTCATAGGTACACTGCAACAACGTTTTGTTTCAATATTTGTTTACATTCTCTTGTACTCTCTTTTCTTTTTCACTACACGTATTTGTTATTGGAGTTGAGAGCATGCGGCAGTAAGTATTCTAAATAAGAGTGAGTGTCTTGAAACAGGTTTATTATACACCCATGCACATGTCTATTAGATATAGTACATATATTTATGTTATGGATTCTAAAGGTGCAAATGTATTTGGTTGATAAATGCATCAGAATTATGTTTAAATATTACTGTAAGGTATTTCTAGCAACATTCTAATCAATTTTATCAATTCAATCGTGAGCTCTGAAAAAAATAATTTGACTGATAATTTTTTCTCAGTTGTCTTAGGTCATACTCTGTTGATTATATTTTTTTCTTCCACCAATTATTAAACGTGTGCAAAAACGTTTGCAATATGGGCATTCATAATAAGTGTATGTAATTTTGGTTCAATAAAAAAATTGGTAATAAAATAATGGTTTTATAAATAACACCATAACAATTTCAGGTTCAGATAGAGCTTGTAACTTATTTAATATTGCTTTTATCAAATCAACTTTCTATTAATACATTCATTCACAATCAAAGTATTAACAGGTTTGTTGAAAATCTGGTGAAATTATTTTATTTTAATAATTATAACGAAATCCTTTTTTTCGTTTATTTAATATGCTCTAGTTTTTGAGATATTCAATAAATTAAATCATTACTATTTTCTTACAATTAATGGGTATTTTGTAAAAGAAATATTTTAAAAATCGTGTCCAAAAATAACCGGAATATAACTTCTAGTAGTTATTAGTATAGTAGACTCCAAATTATTATGCAGAAAAATATTTTCTCAGTATAGGTATTTTAACGATTTTTACCTTTATATTCCTATATTATATAACGTAGATCTGCCAGCAAACAATACATACATTCGGATGCTTTGCTTAAAACTTGAGTGTCTGCTGCTGCATGAATTTTTCATAAAATCATATAATTTGTCTGAGAGCCCCCTTAAGGAGTGGTCGGAGGAGATAGGTGCCCAAGGGAAAAAATGTTCTTTTTGCAAAAGTAATGGGGGCGGTCATACACATAAACTCTCACTGGCCCTTCCTTAAATCCCTTCTGTTCAGGTGTAAGGAATAAACACAAAAAATCATTTAAGGGAGTGCCGGAGGGGGTTAATATGTATCACTGACCCCCATTACTTTTGCAAAAGAAAAATTTTTCCCTTCGCCACCTATCCTCTCCGACCACTCCTTAGGAGGGCTCCCATACAAATTTTATGATTTTTGGGTATTTATTCCCTACACCTAAACAGGGGGGCTTTAAGAGAGAGCCGGAGAGGGTTAATATGTATGGCCGATTCCCGTTACTTTTGCAAAAGGAACATTTTTCTTCTGGGGACTTATTCCCTCCGACCACTCCTTATGGGGGCTCTCATACAAATTTTATGATTTTTATATATTTACTACCAACCTACAAAAAATAAAACTGCACAAATGATTTTTATTTTTGAGCGTAAAAAATAAAAATTGAAAAAGAACTTTTATTTTTGAGCGAAAAAATAAAAATTGAGAAACAAGTTTCATAGTTTCATTAGAAACATAGTTTCTAATAATTGAGAAATAATTTTTATTCTTGAGCAAAATAATAAAAATCAAAAATAACTCTTATTCTTGAAGAGAAAAATAAAAAAAAAAAAAAAAACTTTTATTTTTGATCAAAAAAATAAAAATCATTAAATAATAATTAAATTAAATTTTAATTGGTAAGACTCAAAATATATAAATCATTACCTATAGAACATTCGATAGAACATGCATTAAGCAGCATGTTGGAGTTATCCAAAATGTGCTCAGACATTTGGAATATGTTGATTTTTTGTTTTTTAATTTTTGGAAATAATCGTTATTTCTGTCCCTGGTTAAAACTATAACGAAAAAGTTTTTACAAATAAACATTTTATTGCTTGATTAAGACTTTGAATGTTCTTTGGTTGGTGCGTGGGGGTATTTTAACTTTGGCCAATTCGAAGATCATTTCTTACAAGTTTATATAAATAACAACATTTGTATTATAGCATGTTCAAACCGAGCAGTTAATTATGTTAAATCAATTTAATGAAGATAAATCGAAAAACGAGTTCTCAAATAAAGTTCTAATGAAGTTAAATGCGTACAATTGTTGTTGGAAATTTAACGTGTTAAATGATTTAACACATTTCGAAACTCGTTAAATCACTGGTTTGCTTTTTTGCTTTTTAAACGCAGCCAAATCTGAAAAGTGCTTTTTAATTTGAAGTTTTTAATGTAAACAAATAAATTCTTTGACAAATTTTTCTTAATTCTTTGACAAATTTTTGAATTTATTTGATTTTTTTTTATATTTTTTAAAAAACAATTTTTTTTTTCTTTCAAAAAATAAACAAATAAACTGACATTTTGAAACAAGTTAAGGCAGTATGAACGATGATGTTAAATAAAAAGTTTTTTTCGAATAACGCGTTAAATGAAGTCGGTTTGAACATGCTATTAGTTTTTCCTATATACAAGTTAACAGATCGGGTTTTCCCAGTAAAAACGAAGATCTGGAGTTCTTTATTAGTATGTAATTTATTTGAGCTATGCTCAACTGTTTATAACAACATGAAATTCGGAACTGAAACAATGAACTTTTACTAGCAATAACAGAACTAATTTTATCATAAGAAGAGGAAGAAGAATAATAATAATAAGAAGAAGATTAATATTAAGAACATAGACTTCTAGGAATAAGTTGGTGAGCTCTAGATCCTGAGAAAATGCATCGTTCTGCATTTCTCACTGTTGCATGGTCTGAATTATTTCGCGAGCAGCTGGTGGTTAAATTGTCACGTACAGCGCTCATGTTACTGTTGGCTATTGTTGTCTGTCGCTACCGCTACTGTTGACTGTTAATACGTGGTTGTTTTAGCATGCAGCGCTCATGTTACAGGTTGGCTAATGTTGTCTGTCGCTGTCACTATTGTTGACTGTTAATGTGTGGGAGTATTAGCATGTGACATTAACTCCTCCCTCTGTTAAATTCAAAACGTCCCTGTTTTGATCACTGATTCTGTTTAGAATTTCCCTAAGGTCCTGCTCTGCGTTTGCTGATAATTTCCTCTTCCTGTATTGTTTAACGAAAAAAGTTACTAGTATGCTGATTATACCAATGGTCGTCACAAAGATCATTATTAACCAATATGTTTTGTGCGATTGTACGTCTTCATTAATTGATGCGATGTGGTTTGTGTTATCTAAATGAATTTTGTGAAGATACGGCAAGGATAACTTCAATTCGTGCTGTAGAAACTTCATGTCCATGGTTTTTGGAGGATGTGGTTGTGAAAATGTAGAATTCAGTTTAGTTGTGAAGGTTGATCCGTTAATTTTTACGGATGCTGAAGTAAACGTCAATAGGAATGTTCCCGAAATCGTTAAATTTTGCTGATCAGTGATGGTAGTATTAACGACTTCATTCAAGATAATGATTCCTTCATCGATTTCTTGGATTAATGGTAAGTGATATGCGGTCTCTGTTGGGCATGCTGCCGAGTTGTTATTCAATAGTTGCTGCAAACATGGTGATGTTGTCGGTTGGCAAATTTGGGCGACTGATATATCGGTGCAATTTTCAACTGGTCGAGTTACGCCATAACAATTAGCTGCTTCATTAATATCTAATTTAACAATAGTTCTATCATGACTTACAGGAAAAATTTTTATAAAGTCACAAAATTGGATAAGCTTAGGAGTTTTCACAATATAAATAATAAGTTCATTGTTTTGTAATACTTTTACAGTAGCAACACTTAAAATATTACTAATACTAAGAGGTACGGTTTCAGAGTCGGTTAAATGGTTGATTTCAATATTGTCTAATATGAGCGGATTAATTATGTTATCTCTTGCAAGAACTATGGACAAGACAACATTGTTTAAGTGATTAATGATGGCTATATTTCGGTTTGCGATGAATTCCAACAATAACTCTTCTCTGTTTCGAAGAACTTCGTTAGTTATATGCCCCTTTTGGAGGATATTAATTCTCCCAGTCAAT
The DNA here is from genome assembly GCA_943735915.1 of Pherbina coryleti. Taxonomy (NCBI): domain Eukaryota; kingdom Metazoa; phylum Arthropoda; class Insecta; order Diptera; family Sciomyzidae; genus Pherbina; species Pherbina coryleti. Next base: position 131,723,855 of record OX030948.1, on the reverse strand, counting down.
TCATTGATTTTGTCTTGTACTATCGAATTAATTCTTGTTTGTCTGTTGCTGTTTTCTATCAAAATTCTCTGTTTCGTAACTAGCAATTCCCAATCCTCATGGTCAGGAGTACCGGCTATGAACTTAAGTGCTGAGCCTAAGAAGTCTATTGACCTAGCAAATCTTCTATTTACACGAATTGCACTTATTATTCGATCTATTTCTTGTAATTGTGAGTCTATAGTTTGCAGATATTGCGAATTGTTTCCGACTTGTGTCAGTGTATCCTCTATTTGTGTAATAATCTGCTGATAGTCCGTCAGGTTTGTCTCATGAATAAGGTAAGTGTATTCGTCAAACACTGCTACTTTTCCCTTAGTGAGTGCTATAAAATGTGCAGATGAGTAGTCAGTTATTCGGGTTGCAGTCAGTGGGAATAGATGTATAACCCTAGAAAGAAAAAGAAAAAGAAAAAGAGAGAAAAAGAGAAAAAAAAAAAAAAAAAAAAAAATATTTAGAAAAGAGAAGAGTGAAGAAAAAAAAAAAACAACAAAATGTTATCTTAAATTATTTTTGTGCACCCTTTTCCCATTGATTAGTACTGTTGTACCCAAATCTTCTTGTATAATGCCTTCTACAAAAACTTTGTCAAATTTGTTTCCTAATCGTCTATTTCTGCGAATAAAAACTTTATCTCCAGGTTGGTAGGTTTTATTAATACTTTTGTCGTTAGATCTACGTACTGTTTTATGCTGAGCCGTAATTAATTTATTCTGTATTATTTTTAGTTCGTCTTCCGAATAACTGTGGAGTATATCTATGGGTTTTTTGCCTGTAACGGAATGGATAGTGTTGTTATATTTAAGCGTTGCTAATAGAATTAATTCCATTGTATCTGTTACGTCATACTGCGATTTAAGGCAACGGGCTATTTCTAGCAGCGTTGAGTGTATTCTTTCAACTTGTCCATTGCTCTTGCTGTGCATTGGGGCCACGAAATACTGTTCTATGTTGAAGTGATCTCTAAGAAATGTGGATATAATGTTGGATTGAAATGCTTTTTCGTTATCCGAAACTAGAAGTCTTGTATTTTTAAAATTCAAAAGAATTTGGAAAAGAGCTGCTTTGATATCTAAAGAGGATCGAGAGGTAATGGGTATTGCCACAGTAAATTTCGAGAACTTGTCCACACAAGTTAAGAAATGATGTTTACCTGTAATAAAAATGTCTATATGTAAAATTTCTCCTGGAAAATTCGGAATGGGAGTTTCTGCGATTGCTATGTTTTGGGGTTTCCGTTGGTACTTATTTTCCAAGCAAATTCTACAGTTTGCAATGATGCCTTTAAGCATTTTTTTTATCCCCGGGAAATAATATTCACTAATTATTTGCTGGAAGTTCTCTTGTAACGATCTGTGCGCGCGATTATGCTCTGTAATTGCTGTTTCTAATTGGTCATCTTTATTTATAATATCGATAACTAGACGCTCCGTATGGATAAACTTCACCGAAGGAAATGCTGTCACTAATTTGTCTTGGATGAATGCCAAAGTTTGTAAATCACAATGAATGGCGTTAATGGTATTAGGGTTGATGGTGTCCGTTAGGTATTTTATTAATGTGTCAGTAGTGGCAAAATTCATGGTGTGTCGGATAAATTTTTGAAATATTATTTTTGTACCTTTAAAGCTGTGGGTTGTTCGAGATAGGATAAACTGGTTTTTAAACTGGTTTATTGGGAATTTAATTGTCTTGATAACTTGCGACGAAGAAAGTTCACTGTGTACTGTTGTGTCGACCGAGATGTCCGTCATTGCGTTAAGGTATTGCCTGCTCAAAGCATCAGCGACCTTGTTTTCTTTTCCTGGTTTGTAGTGGAAGGTGGGTGCGAATTCTTCAATAAGCGCGCGCCATCTTTTAATTTTGGAATTTGGGTTGCGATCGGAAATCGCGAAAGTCAGTGGTTGGTGGTCGGTAAAAATATGAATATTTGTTATTCCATACAGATAATGCCTTAAAGCCTGTAGAGCCCATACTATAGCTAATAACTCCCGCTCATTAGTTGCGTAGTTTTCTTCTGCTTTCGCAAGTGTGCGTGAAATCATTGTAATGGGTCTACCCTCTTGTGACAGCACTGCTCCCAATGCTACACTTGAAGCGTCTGTTGTTAGTTCGAATGGCTTAGTATAGTCTGGGTGTGCTAAAAGAACATCTTCAGAGGCCAGGATATTTTTTAATTTTTCAAAGGCAAGACATGCTTCTTCGTTAAATTCTAGTTTTTTGTGTTTCGAGTGTTTGGTTCCAATATGACCATTTTCACCGCGGAGGTACCTTGTAAGAGGCTTTGCTATTTGAGCATAGTCCCTAATAAATCGTCTGTAATACCCTGATAACCCAAGGAATGAACGCAGTGATTTTAATGTTTTGGGTTTTTCGTAGTTAAGGATAGCGTGAACCTTATCGGGGCATGTTTTTATACCGTTTTCGGAGACAAGAAATCCAAGAAATTCTACTTCTGTTTGAAAAAATTTGGATTTTTCGGGTGAGACTCTCATTCCTGCTTTTTCGAGTTTCTGAAGTATTTTATTTATGTGCTGTAAGTGTGCATTTTCATCTGGGGAGTAAATTATGATGTCGTCAATGTAAACATGACATATCTTTCCTATGTCTTCCCTTAGGATATCGTCTATTGCCCGTTGAAAAATGCTAGGTGCATTTTTCAGTCCAAAAGGCAAGCGACAAAATTCGTATTTGCCGTTATTAACATTGAAGGCCGTTTTTTGTCTATCGGCTTGGGCAAGGATGATTTGATGGAAACCAGATTTCAAATCAAGGGTGGTAAAAAATTTCGATTTGCCTAGATTAGCTAGTATTACAGATGTATCTGGTATGGGGTATTTGTCGGAGATCGTGCATTCGTTAATTTTTCGGAAGTCAATTACCATTCGTAATTTTTGCTTACCGTTTATGTCAGTTCCCTTTTTGTTAACTACGTGTATAGGGGAGTTGAATGGAGAGTTTGATTTTTGGATTATACCATCGCGCAGTAAAGATTTTATTTCCTCATTGACAAATTCTGCTGCTGAAATTGGGTAAGGGTAACCTCTTGTGTAAATTGGGTTTTCTGTTTTGGTTTTGATGGAAGCTTGCACCGCAGTGTTATAAGGTAGAGCTCTATCGGGGTCTGCAAAGGCATTTGCATTTAATGAAATTATAGATTGAAGACGATTGAGCAGATGTGGTGGAACTAAATTGAAATTTAGGTCAATTGAGTTAATTTCTTGATAGTTTTGATGCGACAAAAATTCTTTGCCAGTTTTGTGGTAAAGAATACCTTTTTTTACGTCTATTAAGGCCTCGATGTTTCTGAGAAAATCGTAACCTACAATACCGTCGAAATTTTTAAGAGCGGGTAATAGATAAAAGGTTGCTGTTTGGTTCAAAATGTTTACTTTACATTCCTGTTCTAAAGAGTGATTTTTTAAGTGCCTGATAACTTTTTTTTTAAAAAAAACGCATAAAATTTGCAAAATCTCATCGGTTCTTTATTTGAAACGTTAGATTGGTCCATGACATTTACTTTTTGAAGATAATTTCATTTAAATGTTGACCGCGGCTGCGTCTTAGGTGGTCCATTCGGAAAGTCCAATTTTGGGCAACTTTTTCGAGCATTTCGGCCGGAATAGCCCGAATTTCTTCGGAAATGTTGTCTTCCAAAGCTGGAATAGTTGCTGGCTTATTTCTGTAGACTTTAGACTTGACGTAGCCCCACAAAAAATAGTCTAAAGGCGTCAAATCGCATGATCTTGGTGGCCAACTTACCGGTCCATTTCTTGAGATTAATTGTTCTCCGAAGTTTTCCCTCAAAATGGCCATAGAATCGCGAGATGTGTGGCATGTAGCGCCATCTTGTTGAAACCACATGTCAACCAAGTTCAGTTCTTCCATTTTTGGCAACAAAAAGTTTGTTAACATCGAACGATAGCGATCACCATTCACCGTAACGTTGCGTCCAACAGCATCTTTGAAAAAATACGGTCCAATGATTCCACCAGCGTACAAACCACACCAAACAGTGCATTTTTCGGGATGCATGGCCAGTTCTTGAACGGCTTCTGGTTGCTCTTCACTCCAAATGCGGCAATTTTGCTTATTTACGTAGCATTCAACCAGAAATGAGCCTCATCGCTGAACAAAATTTGTCGATAAAACACATTTCGAACCGAACACTGATTTTGGTAATAAAATTCAATGATTTGCAAGCGTTGCTCGTTAGTAAGTCTATTCATGATGAAATGTCAAAGCATACTGAGCATCTTTCTCTTTGACACCATGTCTGAAATCCCACGTGATCTGTCAAATACTAATGCATGAAAATCATAACCTCAAAAAAATCACCCATTATAATGTTCGTTCCATTAATGGAGCTTACTTTAAAAGGTTTCACGACTGCTTTAATATTGCTTAAAAAACTATGTGGCTTAATGTAATTCTTGGATGCCCCGGTATCTATTAGAATACGAAGCTCTTGACCGTTTTTGTTTTTTTTTGTTATGAAAGGCAAGAGCGACGTTAGCCTAAAAAATTAATTTCTTCGGTTTCAGTCTGTTCGTCATTTTCATAGACACTTCCTACATTTTCCTCGTCATAAACAGAATCTTCAACATCAGGGTCATTCAAAGGCTCTCCCAGCATGCAATTAATTCTTTGCATTTTTTGTTGCATCGTATTAGTGCGTCCGGAGGAAATTTGTTCTCGTTCTCGCTTAACAGCGCGATTATGGGAATCGTACTGTTGCGATTGATATTGTTGTTGGTATTGTTGTTGCTGTGGCAGCCTGTTGCTTGAATTATTGTTATTTTTTCTGAAACCAGACGAGCCTGGGTCAATTTCCATTGGTATAGGTTTATCCCCTGACTGCTTTGGTCTATAAGATGGGTGAGAGTTGTAATTAAGGTTTTTTGGAGGTAGTAATTGTTGTTGTGGTCTGTTACTTTTGATTAAATTGCCCGCAGCAAATATTTTGGCAAAATCATGTCTTCTTTGATTTGTTTCCAACTCTTGAGCGGTTGCCAAAGCCGAAGGTAGATCAGCTGGCTTTGCTGAAAACAAAATATCGCACAATGGTCGCCGCAAACCAGAGATAAAAACTCGAAGGGCGTTTTCTCGTGCGCGTTCATTAAGTACAGTAACTACGTCTTCGTTATTACTATGTGTCATCTTATTTTTGTCCAGTATTAAAGTCAGTTGCTTGTCCACGTTGTCATAATAGTCAATAAGAGAACGGTTGCCTTGGCGAAGAATGCTTAGTTCGTTTTCCAGAACATGGATTGGTCTTCTGTCCGAGTAACATTGATCTAGCCTTGCAATTATGGCCTTAAAACTAAGAACTGTATTAAAGGAGGAAAGCGTTGCGTTAGCAGAACCGGTAATTTTGTTTCTAAATATTCCCATTGCTATATAGTAGTGTTCCGAACCTTCCTTATAATAATTCATGGCGAAATGCGCTGCTTCTCGCCAAGCTGGATATGCTGAAGCATTTCCGTTAAATTCTGGTATAGATTTAATAAGATCTAAAGTTGTACTTATGTTTTGTACATTTGGTATAATAGTAACTGGAGCATATGACTCCACACTTGGTAAGCTTAATTGGCTAATAGCGTTTGTAATGCCTTCCAGCTGTGCTGTAAGGCGACCATTCAATGCCTCCATAGCTGCATTAACTATGGTAAGTACCTGTTCTCTAGTTACTTCCATTTTTTTTTTAAATTTAATTGAGACGAAAGGGAGAAGAGGAAAACAAAAAATTTCGAAACAGAAAATTAACTGTTAACAAACAACCAAACAAACATTAACTGTTTATAACAAAGATTCAATGAAAGTTAGAAAACAAAAATCTCACACTGATATTTTTTTTTTGCAATAATCACCCAAATAAAATAAACCGGAGACTTTAAATACTTGAAATCAATCACTTTCACACAAAAATTTCTTGTTTATTTATTATATATTTTTATATATGAAGACTCTGATCCGTACTTACATAAAAATTATTATATTCATCTTAATAAATTTTGAATACAGGAATGTTTACAAAAGATTGGTTCTCTGCTGCTTTGGGATGTTGCTTTTTCTGGTTAGTTCGTTTCCTTGGTTGCTTCGCCTTTTCCGTTTGTAAGATGTAATGAATTGGTTTTCTTCTGATTTTAGTAGATGTTTACTTGCTTAATTTTTCTTAAACACTTTAAAAATTTTAATGCTTCTTGCATTTATTTTAAGTTACTTTTCAATGTCTCTCGCATTTACTTGTTTGATTCATAAAGTTAATATTTTTTTAAAACTTTTTTGAAGAACTTTTAGTGCTTTTGAATTTATTTTATTTAATCACTTTTCAATGTCTCTCGCATTTACTTGTTTGATTTGTAAAGTTAATATTTTTTAAAACTTCTTTGAAGAACTTTTAGTGCTTTTGAATTTATTTTATTTAATCACTTTTCAATGTCTCTCGCATTTACTTGTTTGATTTGTAAGATTCAATCACGTTGGGCGCCAGTTAACAGATCGGGTTTTCCCAGTAAAAACGAAGATCTGGAGTTCTTTATTAGTATGTAATTTATTTGAGCTATGCTCAACTGTTTATAACAACATGAAATTCGGAACTGAAACAATGAACTTTTACTAGCAATAACAGAACTAATTTTATCATAAGAAGAGGAAGAAGAATAATAATAATAAGAAGAAGATTAATATTAAGAACATAGACTTCTAGGAATAAGTTGGTGAGCTCTAGATCCTGAGAAAATGCATCGTTCTGCATTTCTCACTGTTGCATGGTCTGAATTATTTCGCGAGCAGCTGGTGGTTAAATTGTCACGTACAGCGCTCATGTTACTGTTGGCTATTGTTGTCTGTCGCTACCGCTACTGTTGACTGTTAATACGTGGTTGTTTTAGCATGCAGCGCTCATGTTACAGGTTGGCTAATGTTGTCTGTCGCTGTCACTATTGTTGACTGTTAATGTGTGGGAGTATTAGCATGTGACATTAACTTACATACGTGTTTTAAATGAATGTTATAATTTGTAATAATTATATTTTCTAATAATTTCGATTAACTTTTTTATAAACATATTAAATAGATGGACGGCAGACGGACATTGTTAAATCGACTCAGGAGTGGCGCTGATCAAGAATAAATATCATTGTCTATACTGCCGTCATAAGGAAGAGTGCGGCTAAATATTTCAATTTTCTGAGATAAACGACTTACAGTAATTTATCAAAAATTCACTGACTAGGGTTTGGATGGTTATAAATATTTGGTTCTTCAGCATAGTAATGTCCAGTTTTTTTTTCAACATTAATGATATTTTACGGATTTTATTAAAAATGCAAAAACTGTGGAACAGACAGTGTAGATGCCGCCTTTTTTGCTTGAATGATTGTTCTAATTTGTGAAGATATGACATTTCAGGTTAAAATATTTAGCAATTGAGCAAAAAATTCGAAATTGTTATTTTATTGTCTTGAAGATGAAAGTAATATGTTAGAGAAAAAGCAATAAAACTGATTTTGATTTTCATGCTAGATGCCGCACTCTTCCTTATGACGGCAGTATACTGGATACTCCTACTTCTGTGCATTACAAAAGTTTACACAAAGTTAATATACCCTGGCCTGTTCAGGTGTAGGGTACCAAACCCTTGTAGAAACGTAATCCTAGGGTGACCCGAAAAAACGGACTTCATATTTGACTTTAGCGGCTTCGAAAACATTAAATAAAGGTTTAAACCTCACGGGGTTTTTACAATTGTTGTGCAGTGTAATTATCAAATTTTTTAATATTTTTATCAGAGAATGGAAAAAACCGTACCTTATACGTAGCGCTACAAAAGCGATCAAAAATTCGGATTCGGGTTCAGCGACCCATTTTTACATAGTGTTCGCCCCAGTATCGAACTCGTAAAAATAAAAAAAAATTCGGTGGCAATCCTATTAGCCATCTTGAATTTTAAAATTCTGACATCAGATTCGAAATCAGCGACCCCCTAATACTGTAGGATCGTGTTTAAAACTTTTAAAAAAGCATATTTTTAGGTGGCAGCCCTATAGGGTTAAAAATTTACAATTCTTAAATTCTGACAACGGATTCGGGTTCAGCGACCCATTTTTACCTAGTGTTCGCCCCAGCACCGAATTCGTAAAAATACAAAAATTAGGTGGCAACCCTATCCGCCATCTTCAATTTTAAAATAAAAAATCATCAATTTTTGTCCAAGTAGTCCACAGAATCCTAAAAAGTCCTAATACGATTAGCGTTTCCCACACAAGCTCTTTGAATTATTTGGATACTTTCAAAATGATTGCACAAAGAAACGCAGAAACGAACGAAACATTTGGTACGGTTTTAGTTCTTGTTTACGATGGCGAGCAAAAACCACAACAGAGCAAATAATGTTTTGTGCTTTTTCAACACAACTTTTCCATTCTGTTCCCACTCTCTCTCTACTGCGTGTTAAGAGTAGCGCTTGTGATTGAGTCGAAAAGCGATATACGAATGAGGAGGAATAAAGGTAGCGCTTGCTAAAAAATGCAGAACAGATCAAAAACGAACCGATCGTTAAGGTTTTTTTCCATTCCCTGATTTTTATAAACTTCTGTTCCTATACTTCCATTCAGGGCCGGACCGAGAATTTGTGGCACCCTAGGCCAAGGGCCTAAATTGCGCCCCATATTTTTTAACAAGCAAAAAAAAGAGTAAGAAACCTCTTTTTAATTTTATTTATTTCTTCAATGTTAATCCTTACGCTACAAGATTATTAAATAACCTTAACATTTAAAGCGTCAGTCACGAGCACATAAAACTAATACAATTGGTAAAATTAAATACGAACAAGGACTTAATTAGAAAGAACGATTTATTTAAGTTAAATTTAGAATAATAAGGCAAAATTATTTACATATTATGTATAAAACTCCCAACTTTATTTTTATATAAAATTCAATATTTGATAAAATTGGGATTTGGTCGGTATTTTTCGAACTTTAAGTACAACAAGTAAGGCATACAATTAAATATATAAAACTTTCTTTAAATCAAAATAAGAAAATTAACATATCTCAAACCGCTATCTAAATTATGCCCTTCATTATGTTGGCGGATTTTTTTTATCTACATAAAAAAGAGAGAACTTATATTATCCATAAATAATTTTATTTTAACTTACAGCAACAGTTTTTTCCGAGCAAAATTGTTGATAAGATCATCCAGTTCCAATTTCCCTACTATATCACGTTCGATGGAAAAGGTAGCTAAACCATCAAGACGATCTTGACGATCGACCAACATCGTCTGGTTGGATCAATGCAATATATATATTTAGCAATGCGGTTGTTAAATTATTTTCTAATAAATTATTTATTTTCAATAGGAGAATCACAGCAATCTAAAGACAAATTATTTTTAAGGTATTTTAATTCGCCAAATAAATCCAAGCCGGAAATATCATTTCGATCACCGTCAGTTAAGAGAAGTTTTAAATCCATGCAATATTTTCGTATTTCATCATCCGTTATGTTGGTGATATTGCCAAAGTTATATAGCATTTCGAACTGATTGTAGTGTTCATGAATAAGTTGAAAACGATCACGTAATGATTGTATCGCGTTGTCCAAGATCTTGTTAAAAAAATTAACTTTAAAGTTTTGCATTGTCACGTTGTTCATAATCAAATTGTCTCCTTATTCAACTCCGCCTGTTCAACTCCGCCTTTTCTCACGAGCAGCCTGTCCAAATCCAGGAAAAAGGAGGATGGTCGCAGGCAACGGGTTCGCTCTATCCTGTGTAAATGAGAAGGGACTACCTAGATCCTGGAGTTAGTCGCCCAATCTGGGAAGTAGGTGGACGGTTTAACTAGTTCAATGTCGCGAACAGGTCTGTGAGATCGGCGTGGAGTTGCGCTTAATCAACCGGGTGGCAATGCCCTCAAATTGTCAGAGATGTAAGATGGGTCTCGATTTCCACCAATAAATGTGGATGATGACCCAACTAATCATCCATAATTGGTACAGTTGCGTTCCAGCATTGGTGCTATCCATACAGTATATTTATTAATTTAAATATAAACTTAATTATGGTGTGCGACCGGTGTTGAAACTACTATGACAGGGCGTTGGTCGCGTCTGGAGTCATGGAAGTGACGCCTAGGAGAGGTATGATGGCCGTCGTATAGATAAGCATAGCAATGACGTCCTGAATATTTATCTCCTAGGCATCAATTCCTTGAACCTCGACCCCACTGCCATGGGGCAACGTTGAATTAAGTCTATACGGCAGGTGTCTGCGTTACATAAACTGGAATTACCTCCTGTCTCCTTATTAGGCGAACTCGTGCGCGTTCACACTGTACATCAATATCTAAATCAATTGCAATTATTTTAGCCTCCTCCAAAATACAAAAAAAAATTTGGCATCTGTTCTATAGTCTTCAAGGAACATTATACTCTTTGGTAACCACGTTACTACTTGGCTGAGGTTTAAACTAACTGCCTGAAATACTTTGCTAGTTACATTTATTTCAAATAAAATATCATACCATACAATTAAAGAGCAGACAAATTTATATTTTTCAATTTTGTGCAATATAGCTGTGGCTTCTGACTTATTTTTCCCTGCTGTGGCTGTGGTAATATTAAGTTGCTCATCATCGTTCAAACAGTCGTTTTGTGTGTGTTATAAAATGTTTGTACACAATTGATCGAGAACTGAACCTACATGTGTTATGCCAACTCCTCACGGCTCATGTTCTCAAGAAGCTTTTCATGGCATGGTTTACTCTCTGAGGTTTGACATTGTCTGCAAAGAGGTGGTGACCCATCAGAAAATTTTTATTAAAAAAAAATTTGTCGTGAGTGGGAATCAATCTCTCGCTCCAGGCATGCAAGCTACACACTTAACATGTATGCCACGGTCGCCATATATGTTTCTATATATATTGATTGATATATTTTTTTTTAAATATGTAAGGCGCCCCCATCTATATGCGCCCCTATCTGTATGCGCCCCGAGCCCTGGCCTTACTGGCTCGGCTCTAGGGCCGGCCCTGCTTCCATTTTTTACAAATTAAATTAACAATTACTGTTAGTAAATACTAATTGCATAAATTACATTTTTGTACAAAAATGCTAAAAAGCAATTTAAGTCTTTCAGTGAAAGCAAGTACTCAGAAGGGAGTAAATTTCTTTTAATTTTCATATTTAGATCGTTTCAGTTTTTTTTTCCAATTCTGAAAAAGGTTTTTATAAACCCCTGTTTTAAAGCAATTGAATATAATATTTATAGCAAGTGTTCTTTTCTACCGAAGTCATATATCACGACTTCCACGAAAAAGTCAACCTCATAGGTCAAAAATCAAATTGTAAAGAGAGAAGAGAAACTATATCTATCTATCTATATATATAAAAAAGGAGCTTATGTTTGTAAGGCCGCAATAGACTCCTAAACTACTCATCCGATTAGCATGGAAATTTGTGTATAGAAGTTTTTTGGTACGGTGCGTGTTCGTGGGCTATCAATTTTGATCCACCTTGAACACCAGAGGGCGCTGTAGTACAAATTTTTTAAAAAACTGCCCAAAACTCACAAACTGCTTTTGCGATTAGAATGAAAAGTGGTATACAGTGGGTTTCATGTACGCTGAGTGTTTTGCTGCTATCTTTTTTGACCTATCTTGAACACCAGAGGGCGCTGTAGTACAAATTTTGCGCAAAACCACCTAAAACTCCTAAACCGCTCATGGGATTAGAATGAAAATTGGTATATAGTGGTTTTCAGGTACAATGAGTTTTTTGACAGTATCTTCTTTGAACCATCTTTGACACCAGATGGTGCTGTAGTACAAATTTTTTACAAAATTGCCTATTTTTAGTTGTTTTCTTAGGTTACATATGCAAATATTTACAAAATATAAAATATTTCTTAAATTTAGTAAAACTAAGAAAATTTTCGTTATTTTGACATAAAAAATATGAACATATCTTGAAAACTATGAAAAATTTTACTACAACGATATATTTAATGCAACATCGTTGCTCAAAAATGAGAAAAAAACAATCAGAAATTTAATTTTGTGACTTTCGATTCAAATATCTCCGGTGCTTTTTTATACATTTTGTTAAATTTTTTTTTTGTCTTAAAGCTTCATCAAAGTACTGTGAAAATCTTATTGCAAAAATACCGTTAGATGAGTATATATATTTTAAATATTTTTTCAAAAAAGGTCTGAAATTTTGGAGTTTTCCTCAAAAAAAGGCTCAAAATTTGTTTTTGTTGTAAAAAGAATTTAAATTCAAATTCGTAAATTTTCAACTCTGTTCTAAAATTATAACATTTTAAACATAACAGGCAAAAGTTATTTCAATTTTACGCAAAAATTAAAAACCATTTTTGTGATTCAATGGCCTACCTCTTGATTTTTTTGAAGAAATTTTTTTTTTCCAATATTGTGGTTTCATATTTTTGAATAAATTTACAAGCTAAAATAACAATTTAGTAAGAAAAATTATCTCAGTATCTCTTACCATTCAAAAGTTATAGCCAATAATCTTAATTCAATATATATATACAAAAAGCAAAATGATGTCTGTGTGTTGGCTGGAAACTTCAAAATTGCTGAGTCGATAGAACTGAAATTTTGGCAGTACATTTTTTTCAAGCACAAGATGGTTTTAATTTCTGTCACACCCCCTTTTACCGTCCACAAATCAATAAAAATGCTATATTTCATATGGTTTTCGTCGATTTGGCTACATTTTGGTAATTTAGTTTTGTATGCTCACTGTCGGCAACTGTACTAAAACTGGGCAATGTCCATCTACTAGAAAACTGGGACGGGCATTATATAAGGGGGTGTGGCTCCGCCCATACAATTAAAATTTGTATTATCGAATAGCTTTGAAAGTAAAAATAGCAGTATTTACATACAAACTCAAAATGGAGTTACTATTTAAACTGTAACTGTAACTGGGAAACTATAACGGGCAGTGGAAAATGACAGTAGTGTTAAACTATGGGTCTAAGAAAAGTTTCGAATATAATTATTATGTTGCGATATAATTGCTGGGTGCAGCAACGCGCGCCGGGAAAATGCTAGTAGAATATATTCTATCGAATTCGGACAACACGTATTAAGTCGAATTTTTCAAGATAACGGTAGTTTTTCTGTGTTTTTTTACTTTCGCGTGGTGAATAAGTTGAGCGAAAATTTTGCAGTTTTATTTTGATATTTGCCGTGAGGGCGTGCGCTGTTTATTACAACAATTAAAATATAAATATTTGCTTCAAATTTTTTAATATTTTCCTAATAATCATACATATATATGAATAAATAATTATCAACGACATACCGTGGTAAGAGCAGTTAAATAAATTAAGAAAATATGTAGCATGTGCGTGACAAAATTGATATATGTTTTAATGCAGACTCTAATATAAGAAATTTTTTGCGGAAAATGCTGTTATGTGTGGATATTGAGATGGCAAACCAGGGGCCGAATCGCCGGTTTTACTTTTTCCATTGAAAAAAATTCCACGCGTTTCGCACATGTTACACTTTTTTCTATAAAACAATGTAGTTTTTACACACTACGGGGTCGTTCATAAATTACGTTACTAATTTAGAGGGGAGGTGGGGCTTCAAAATGTATTTTGATAAGTAATGATATGGGGGGTCACATACATAGCAAAGTGACCAAAAATAAAACAACTCGAAAAAATTTAAATTAATACACCCTTCATTTAAAAAAAATTCCATCCTTACATCTGCATTAGACGGTCAAACGTCTAAATTGACGGTTAACTATTGACAAGTGTCAAAATGAATTCTCATAAGTGAGTTTTATTTTATTTAACCCTTAAATGCCCAGTGTATCTTTTTGGATACAACCGAGAAAATAAGCTATTTATTTTAAAATATTGCAAAAATTGAAATGCTGGATATGTAGTTTCACTCAGAAAATTTCAAATATAAAACAAAAATTTAATTATTGGCATAACCATTGTTGGTTTGGGAAATATTGACCGTCAAATTAAAAAGTTTTTTCATTTTTACGGAAAGTTCGGTTTTTAACATGAAATACCTTTTAAACTAAGTATTAAAAATTTTAGAGTATCATTTAAATTATCATAATTTATCATATCAAAATTTATCATAAAAAGAATCGTTTTCCACGTTTTTGCCTTGAACTCCTACAACCAAGCTGATTGATGGTATACGTCAGAATGCCCACTGTATCTTTTTGGATACAACCATGTTTTCTTTAAACAAAAATTTTTTCCAAATAAAATAAAAACGGGGTCGTGTTCAGGGGATCATTAAGCACAACATAATTTTAATGATATCGGTGTTGTTGGGCATTTAAGGGTAAAAATAAATTGGAATATAAATTATTATTCAAATAAATCTATTTTAAAGAATCATATTCCCAAAAACACTGAACTTGGTGATGTACGGGTGCAGCCCTTACGGGTACTCTCTCAAAGGCCAGGCGAATTTCTTTGCATAAGAAATGAGAATACACCTGAATAGGTCCACATGGAATCTGTTGAAGAATTTGAAGAGTCCCCAAAGTTTCAGCTCCTTCAATTCCAGTGAATGAGAGCATCGACTTTTGGATCGAATAGAATAGAAAAGTTTTTATCGATTAAAATAATTGATTTTCAAATTTTTTTCTTAAATGTATCTAGTCATGACATAAAAGAGATTAAAAAAAAGAAAATAAAAATTTTTAATCTTTTTGTTTTGTATTTCAGTTTTTAGTACAAATGGTCGAAGGTAACAGTAATATGAACGTACGGTGTAATTGTGCGTGACGAATGTAACATGTGCGTGACGGTGTTTAAATTTGAAAAAAATAGTTTTATAATTTTTTTTCTCAAAAAACTTAACTACTAATATAATCTAGGATAACCTCTTACTGCTGTAAAAATATATGAAAATTCTATCTGAAGTCAATTCGCAGAAATTTCAGATGGAAGCTGACATCAAATTTTTAAAGGGAAAATTTTGTAGCACGAGCGTACGCTACGTTTTGCTTAATATCACCGAAATTCATAAGTGGATTCATAAAACCTTTACACATTTTATGCAGTACTGTCAATGTCAACTTTATTTGTATTTCATTATATTAATTCTGTTTTTCATTAAAAACAACTAAATATCCAAATAGATCAACATTGTACTGCAACACCGATGGTTTGACTACAGAGTCGAACAGTGAAAAAAGTTAAGGTAATCTAAATACAATTTTTATAAAGAGTGAAAATACAGCGGCTATTATACTCTAATTTGCTTTTTTGTATATTTTTAAATGGGGACTAAATATTTTGTTGAATATACATATAATTCCGTTGAATATACCGTTGAATATATATAATAAATGTTGAATATACATTTGTGGCGACCGTGGCGTAGTTGGTTAAAGTGCATGGCCGCTATGTCAACGAACTTTGGAGACCCAGGTTCGAACCACAGCAGCGACAGAAAATTATTTGAATTAAAATAATTTTTCTGTACGGCCGCCACCTCTCTGCAGACAATGGCAAACCTCAGAGAGTAATCAAATGCCATGTAAAGCTTCTTGAGAATAAGAACATTACGTTCATCGCCGTTCGGAGTCGGCGTTAAACATGTAGGTCCATTTCTCGGTCAATTGTGTACAAACTTAATAACACGCACAACACAATTGATCCTAAGAAGCTAGGTCAAAGTCCTTTCAAGGGCTGAAATGGCCAGTTATTTTTTTTTTTTTTTTATACATATAATTCCACTCCTGGGAGAAATAATTTGCATAAAAAGTAAATTATAAGATGCATATAATTATTTTTGGATTTGTGTGAGTATGTTACAGGTATATGTTCAATTACAATAATATATTTATTAGTGGCACCTTTTCATGTTGTTTTTAAAACTTGAAGTGGCATCGCTGCATGTGTCATTAGGGGCTTTCAGACGAACGTACATGTCAGCCGACATTGTACGACGACCAACTAACGGGAATATTTGGTTTGAGCTTTCAAACAATGGAAATTTGCGACGACTTCATTTTTTGCAGACTCTCTAGCATAACACATCGGTAAAAAACGAAGTAAAAAAACCTTTTTCGCTTTGCATAAGCCGATGTTTACTCGATGAAAACTTTATAGAAATGATAAATGCAGCGAGTCGGACCGACATGCTTTCACACGTCGGACATGTTGGACCGACCAGCAGAAAAATCAAAAATTTTTGATTTTCTTCCGACATGTCGGTCCGACCGTCTCATTTGCTTTCGAACGATCGTACATGTCGTCGGACATGCCCAAGTCGGATGACATGTACGTCCATGTGAAAGCCCCTATTGACTTCAAGATTTTCTTTGAGTTTGAAGAATATTTTAAACAAGTTGACTTAAAAACAAAACCCAAAAACTAATATAATCTAGGAATATTTATTTAAAAATGAATAACGTAAGTACTTTTGATATATTAGTGAATGTATTTTTTTAATATTAAGGAAAGAAGTTATTAAATAAGTGTAAAAGAAAAAAATTGTAGTTATGTTTTTTTTGTGGTGGCGGTTTTTTTTTTTCACCACTTGGATATTGTGTCAATTAATAAGTTAACTTTTACACCATGAAGGTTCTGCTTCTCACCAGTAGATGGAGCTTATAAGCTTTATAATAAATAAGCTTTTAAACATTGTACGATTATTTGTACACTAGGGTGGAGCGTTTACTTTTTTTTTTTAATTATGACAACGATTAGTGCTCAAAAGTTGTTAGTGGATCCAGAAAGTATTCTTGTAAAGTTTTAAGTCAATCAGACAATGTCTTAGGATTCCACTTCTCGTTCGAAAATTATAATATACTAGTTGATCGAGCAAACGTTGTTTTGCCCTGACTGAATATTCGACGAATATATTTTTTCAATAGATAGAGGTTATATGGCTGTATGTATTAGCTGACAAGTAAAAAAGCTTGAAAATTTCTAAAATTGCATTTTTACCTTAACTGACGTAGATGACGTATCATGTTGATTATTATAGTGTTGATTATTATATACAGAGCAATTATATATGACGACAATATTTTTTTTTAATTTCATCATGTGACCGAAAACCTCAGCATTACGGTCGTTCGATAACATTTACCGAAGCGCCAATAGCCACGGAATTCTAATTTCATGAAACGTTTTTTCATTGTTGTTGCATTTTTACTGTATTAGCGGTTATCTTCGTTGTGTAGTGGTTCCAAACTTTTTTTCATTTTCGCTATGAGGTAAAAAACCAAAATATAAAATATAGATATAGATATAGATAAAGATATAGATATAGATATAGATATAGATATAGATATAGATATAGATATAGATATAGATATAGATATAGATATAGATTTAGATATAGATATAGATATAGATATTGATATAGATATAGATATAGATATAGATATAGATATAGATATAGATATAGATATAGATATAGATATAGATATAGATATAGATATAGATATAGATATAGATATAGATATAGATATAGATATAGATATAGATATAGATATAGATATAGATATAGATATAGATATAGATATAGATATAGATATAGATATAGATATAGATATAGATATAGATATAGATATAGATATAGATATAGATATAGATATAGATATAGATATAGATATAGATATAGATATAGATATAGATATAGATATAGATATAGATATAGATATAGATATAGATATAGATATAGATATAGATATAGATATAGATATAGATATAGATATAGATATAGATATAGATATGGATATAGATATAGATATAGCTATAGATATAGATATATATATATAGGTATAGATATATATATAGATATAGATATAGATATACATATATATAGATATAGATCTAGACATAGATATAGATATAGATATAAATATAGATATAGATATAGAAATAGATATAGATATAGATATAAATACGGTCAAGAATAAATTTAAAACCTTCGTGGATGGTTAATTTACGCTACATAATGCTATAATAACAGTGCTGCACAAATTATTCAACAATCATTTTTAATTTTGAAGATATTTCTATTCAAATTTGAAACTTTAATGTTAAGAACTAATTGCACTCAAAATTTTTAAAATTTATTCTTTTCGGTTCATTTTTTATGCCTAAAAAATTCTTTACAAATCTCTTTAAATCTCTTTAATATACCAGAAGCTCTAACCACTTAGCTACAAATGTGATATCTGACTTAGAAAAATTAACATAGCATACTCAGCAGGATATTTATTAAGGCCGTGTGCTATTCGGAAAGTTTTCACTTGTAGTAGGAAAGAATTTACTGAGTTGAATACAATTTTTGTTTGTTGAAATAAAATTGTAATTTTTGCTGTGAAAAAATGACCAAAAGGAATTTAATTTGCAAAATTGTTAAGATATACTGAAAATGAACAGAATTTTACGCGAATATTTTCCACTTCTGATTGCTATGCTGTAGGAAGCACAAAATTGTTAACTTCTTTACGACTCACGAACTCTCAAGTGTTTTTTGTTTTCTATTTTTGCTTGTGTCAATAATTCTCTTGCCGTCAGTCGTATTCACCTCGCACATGCCAAATATTCATACTCAGACTGTCAAAATTTCATCATCCGAATGAAAAGTTTCAGAATAGCACACGGCCTAAATGCGTGAAAACTAGGATTAACTACTTTTCCTAGAGATGAAACCTAACTGGATCGATTTTTCATGCCGCTCTTCATCTATATTGTAAATTTCATCGAAATCGTTTTCGAGAATCATTTACAAACAAATATATATATAAATATTGCTCGTTTAATAGAATAAGATAAGGAAAAAAATCTTTTCAAACCAACATGACCGATTTTCAACAAAGAACAATGCTTCGCCATCTTTAATCGATTGTACAATAAACCGGTCCATGTTAGACTTAAGGCCTGACCAAAATAGACGAAACGAGACGATTGCAACTTGCCGAACGTTTGCAATCGTTATGTCCGTTTTGACATTTAACCCAAAATGAAACGAGTACCTCCAATCGTCTGAAACAAGAAGACTGCTTTGCACAGCTGTTGTTGACGAGTTGAGACGCTAAAAGTTCGGTTGTTACGGAACAGAACGTCTCGTCGCAATGTTTCGTTCAGTTTCGATCAGTTACGTATGTGCATTTTGGGTTTTATCATTGGCTTCCATTTGTTCGAACTTACTCGTTATGTCTCGTTCTGTCTATTTTGGTCAGGCCTTTACATATAAGAAAAGGGTTGCAACTTGTAGTTACTATCAGTGCCCCTGCACAAACATACACACAAACTTTTGCAAGACATTATTTTTCCGCATTGAGTGGAACAATACTACAATACTTTCAATGTTGACGTTAGCTAATTTTCATAACAATATTTGTGTTATCTTTATTTATATTTTTATTTTATTTTTATTTTTATCTAGAACGAAGGAAATTCTTTGACTTTAAATCAGAACAGGAAAAAGGTACTTTTCTGTTCAAAAAAAGGTACATATATATGTTAAATGCTTGCAAAGAAACGTCCTTAAGGCTTTTTATCACTTAAGAATACCAACGTTTTAAGAACATCGATTGTTATGATTAAAAATCTTTTTTGCTTATAAGGCGTTCATGCTTATAACAAAAAGCTGATTTTTGCATTTTCGAACTTGCTTTATTGAACTTGCTTTTGCAAACTGTGTTGCTGGCTATAATTCAGCATTAACTTTAATTTTGACATTTTTGTTTCGAAAAAAATACAAATGTTGTGCAACTGTTGAGCTCAGCACGAAAATGTATCAGAAAAATAAAAAGATACCAAAGACAGACAGTTTTCACACCACATATCGAGCATATTCATCTGATCAGTAAGTACTTATGCGTTTAGCAGGCACACACTCAACAGTTGCACAACAGCTGTACCAGCTGAACGCAGCCATTGCAAAATGTGAAAAAAACTAACTTCGAATTTTGAAAGTATCGATGAAACACAGGGCGCACATACAAAAAAGCAGAAATAAAGTTCCTTTTTTCTGCTTTTTTCTTTTGGCATTTGTATGGCGAAAATCTGATATTTATGTTGCGTTTAGTTGCTTATTATAAAAGCCTAATTTTTGCTCCAACATGAACGCGTTATTACACGAAATATATTAAAACATTTCTTCTAAAGTGAAATAAAGTCCAAGTGATTGCTTAAACACAGTAGCTGCCAACTTTTACTATCTTATAAAGAATAATTCTAATTAAAATAAATATAAAAGGAGCACAACATAGTTATAAAAAAAATTTAACTTTTGTTTTATCTACCGATTTAAATGCTTTTATTTTACGAAGACAATTTTAGGATTTGGGCTAGCTTCATACTGGAAGTTTAATATTGAAGTTTTTATCTCGTTTAAAAAAATGTTCTAAAAAAGATCATAATAATATATGTATATGACAAAAATGATAAAAATATGACAGAAAAGTTGAATTCTTCCAGCTCAAATACAAAAAAAAACTGAACGATTTTTTTTTCGTTAAACTCTCTAAGGTCAAAGTTGACACTGCATTAAAGCATATCTATAGACTTTGATCAAAAGTTATTAAACTTTGTAGAATTCGTGGTACTGAAAGTTTGGTCAATTTTGTGGCGTCCGTGGCGTAGTTGGTTAAAGTGCGTGGCCGCTATGTCAATGAACCCGGAGACCCAGGTTCGAACCCCAGCAGCGACAGAAAATTATTTGAATTAAAATAGTTTTTCTGT
Source organism: Pherbina coryleti (assembly GCA_943735915.1). Classification (NCBI taxonomy): domain Eukaryota; kingdom Metazoa; phylum Arthropoda; class Insecta; order Diptera; family Sciomyzidae; genus Pherbina; species Pherbina coryleti. The sequence continues at coordinate 131,703,077 of OX030948.1, read as the reverse complement.
ACGGCCGCCACCTCTCTGCAGACAATGGCAAACCTCAGAGAGTAATCAAAATGCCATGTAAAGCTTCTTGAGAATAAGAACATTACGTTCATCGCCGTTCGGAGTCGGCGTTAAGCCTGTAGGTCCATTTCTCGGTCAATTGTGTACAAACTTAATAACACGCACAACACAATTGATCCTAAGAAGCTAGGTCAAAGTCCTTTCAAGGGCTGGAAAGGCCAGTTATTTCTTTTTTTTTTTATTTAGAATTTGTCGTACTAACAGTTTCGTCAATTTTTTGCAAATTTTAACATAAAAGTTGAATTTATCCAGTTCAAATAAAAAAAACTGAACCTTTTTTTTCGTTAAAGTCTCTAAGGTCAAAGTTCACACTGCATTAAAGCATATCTATAGACTTTGATCAAAAGTTATTAAACTTTGTAGAATTTGTGGTACTGAAAGTTTGGTCAATTTTTTGCAAATTTTAACAGAAAAGTTGAACTTTTCCAGTTCAGATAAAAAAAACTGAACCACTTCTTTTTCGTTAATCTCTCTAAGGTCAAAGTTGACACTGCATTAAAGCATATCTATAGACTTTGATCAAAAGTTATTAAAATTTGTAGAATTTGTGGTACCGACAGTTTGGTCAATTTTTTGCAAATTTTAACAGAAAATTTGAATTCTTCCAGTTCAAATAAAAAAAACTGAACCTTTTTTTTCGTTAAAGTCTCTAAGGTCAAAGTTGACACTGCACTAAAGCATATCTATAGACTTTGATCAAAAGTTATTAAACTTTGTAGAATTTGTGGTACTGACAGTTTGGTCAATTTTTTGCAAATTTTAACAGAAAAGTTGAATTTTTCCAGTTCAAATAAAAAAAAACTGAACCACCTTTTTCGTTAAAGCCTCTAAGGTCAAAGTTGACACTGCAGTTAAGCATATCTATAGACTTTGACCAAAAGTTATTAAACTTTGTAGACTTTGTAGTTATTAAACTTTGTGGTACTGACAGTTTGGTCAATTTTTTGCAAATTTTAACAGAAAAGTTGAATTTTTCCAGCTCAAATAAAAAAAAACTGAACCACTTTTTTTCGTTAAACTCTCTAAGGTCAAAGTTGACACTGCATTAAAGCATATCTATAGACTTTGGTCAAAAGTTATTAAACTTTGTAGAATTTGTGGTACTGACAGTTTGGTCAATTTTTTGCAAATTTTAACAGAAAAGTTGAATTTTTTCAGTTCAAATAAAAAAAAACTGAAACTGAAAATCCGCGTGTAACCCACGAAGAGCCATTACACCCGCTCAAAGTCACTGTATGGTGTGCTGTTTTCGCTGGAGGAGTCATCGGACCTTTTTTCTTCGAAGACGTCGCGGGCCAAACGGTTACTGCGAATGGTGAGCGCTACAGAACAATGATCAACGAGTTTTTTTTGCCGCAACTTGATGAATTGGGATTGGAAAACATGTGGTTCCAACAGGACGGTGCAACGGCACACACTGCACGTGCCACAACCGATATGCTGAAGGATGCATTTCCCGGGCGCCTAATCTCCCGATTTGGCGATTTGCACTGGCCAGCAAGATTGCCTGATTTGACCGCTCCAGACTTCTTTTTGTGGGGCTTTTTGAAGTCGCGGGTTTATGTCAACAAGCCTCAGACTCTTGCAACTCTTAAAGACAATATCCGTCAAGAATGTGAGGACCTATCGCCGGAAGTTTTGGCCGAAGTGATGGAAAATGCCATAAAAAGGGCTCAAATGACAATCAACTGTGGCGGCGGCCATTTACATGACATCATATTCTCGACTTGATGTAAAAAAAATTAAAAGACCAAATAAAAATAATCCACAAGAAGAGTCAAAGTTTTTCATTTTTTTTTTAAATTACAGCCAAAAAAAATCGGAAGGTTATTTTTGCGCCACCTTGTAGTTATCTCCACTCTTTATATGAAGTAACATAAAAAGAGCTTTTTTAAGCTTTCCTGTTAGAAAAAAATGTTATTAAAAGAGTTATTACATTTTTCTCTGTCAACATAATGTTAAATTTTTAACAGAGCTCTGTTAAGTTTTTGTCGCCGGATGCTGCATTTCGCCGGATGCTAACTTCACACAAGTAGATCATGGCTTAAAATGTGTAAGTCTGTAAGTTTAGTATTTAAACCACGAACATTCTGATATAAGGCTAGGAACTGAAGGCAACAATCTAGTTTTTTGGGTTCACGCTGTGAGCAGGTAAGATAGCCAGTGAAGTTTGAGGCGGTGATTTTTGAATAAATTCATGCACCAAAGTATTTTCCGGCCAAAAACCTTGATCCAGAACATTATTGAAGAGATCACTAGGCAAAGTAATTTTAAAAGAAGAAATAGTGCGCTGATAAGAGAATCTCAGTTTGTGAACCGAAATCTTCTTATTAAGAAGGTTTAACTTAGAGTTTAAATAATATAAGATATCACCTTCAGATGTATTAACTGCACAGCGAGAAACAAATATACATTTTGCTGGCGGAATAACTACAAGTTCCGTATGATCAGGTAATTTATTGCTGCTATTTGATATTTGCTTCGGTATAGCTCCAGTAGAAACCGAACTAGGAGAGGAAGAAATATTAGTACTCGTAGCAATACTAGGAGAAACATTAGTAGCACAAGTCTGAGCATATGTTTATTTTTGCAATAGAAGGTGAACTATCATTTACAGGAACTGCTGAAGAAGGTATAGTTAAAGTTAAATCAACTGAGATTGCAGCGTTACTAGGCGTTAGCTGATCAGTACTCTGATTTGTAATAACAGACTTTTTTTGAGGTCCTTCAGGTGGTAAAACTGAGGCAGGTGGAATAGGTTCAATATTTGAGGACAAAGGCAAGGCTTTTGCAGTAGATTTTGCTGAGCTTCGAAGATTTTTGTTACTTCGCTTTCGTTTTGGAGACGCAGAAGCTTCATCCAAGACCTTAAACTTTTTGAACAAACTTTCAAATTCGCCTAATCTGGCCTGAATCGCCTCTAAATCTTTCGACACTTCCAAGGAGCCTCTTCTAGATTGTCTAATAAGCTTAAGGATATCAACATCCGTAGACCTGCAATCAACACATGACCAACGAAGTCCTTTGCCTTCGTTGATTGCGTCATAAATTCTTGCATTCAACGCTGCGCACTTGAAGTGGAAAAATGAATCGCACAACCAGCAATTAACCACGCGGTCGGATTCGTCTTTTATAGAACAATTACGGAAACTGCAGAATATTTTCAATGTAAAATATTAATAAAATGCAAGAAACCACAAAAAAGAAGATACTTGGTTTTTCAATAAAACAGTTTAATAAACACTGTAAAGTTATTAAGTGCAGCCCTGGTTATTGAAATAATAACAAAACAAAACAGGCCAAAAACAGATGAGCAAGTGTAATAAAAAAACAATCACTCTCACTCACTTGCACACAGAAAACCTGTTTGTAGTTAAAAGAAGAAAATAAGCAATGAAATTAAGCGATAACTTCGAAGAATATGTGCAAGAAGAATATAATAATTCGCGCTATAAATTTTTTGTAAAAAGGATTTATATGAATGCTGGCACGCTACAAGAAGATCCAGCAAAAATGATCAGCTAAATGTAGTTTTGATTTTATTTATTAATTCACTTAAAAGAAAACTTTGAAATTTATCCGATTAAAACACGTCAGTACGACAAGAAAGCAACGAGTGAATTCGTCACTCTCTTGTACAGATCATGTTAATAATGTTGTCCAAAAAGTATATTATATCCTTCGTAACTTAAGAATGTCCGCCAATTTATGTACTCTTGAATTAAAAAAAAAATAACAGTCAAGCAACTTGTCTTGCCCGTCATAGCATACTCTGAGATATTTTACAGTAAACTTGATTCATCCTCTCAGCTGAAACTTAATATCGCTTTTAATTATGCCACGCATTTTTTATATGGTTTGAAGAAGTTTGATCATCTTTCTAGCTTTAGGAATGTAATAATTGGTTGTAGCTTGACTGGATATTTGAATGCTAGAAACTGTATTTACCTCCATAAAATCATTCACACGAAAACCCCCCATTATCTTTATGAAAAACTACAGTTCAGCATATCTAGAAGATCCAATGTGTTGATTATCCCCAGGCATAGTTCTTTAGCTAGTTCTCATCTATTTTTCATTAATGCCGTTAGACTTTGGATTGCGTTGCCTCGTAGATTAAGAGAAATCTTTCAGATAGAAACCTTTACGGAATCTATTTTATCTCACTTTTATACTTCCTAAACTCTGTTTTTCTTTTCTTTCTTTATCTCTTTCTTTATTTTATCTTATCTTAGTATTATATAAAAATGAAACTTGAAATATTGCCTTTTTGGCGTTGATGCAAGTAAACTCAAGAACGGCTGAACGGATTTAAATGAAATTTTCACTATTTAAATCGTTATTAATTATAGATTGACACCGTATACGTAAAATTTTTAAATATTTCAAAGCTTAGAAGTTATTGGCTAAGAAACTGGCGATTTTCAGTATTTTTGGAAAAATTTGAAGCTATTTCCATTTTCTGCTAAGCCGTAAAAGATAAGTGAATATAATATATGGACAAATGAATGATCTTGCCGATTCCAACAAAAAAGTTTATGAAATTCATATTTTATTGAAAAATTCAATAATTTTCTTGCAAGCATTGATTTGTTCATTGGCTTCGACGCTGTCATTGCTTGCAGCTAGCAGAATGTTGCTTTAGATCGCTACAAAATGATTCTCAATGAAAAGAGATTCTCTGCATGGAAGCAGAGAGAGATAGGTTTTTGTTCGCGAACAGCAGAATGCAAAATTTAAAGAATTTTCTCCAAGCGCGTCGTTTGTTGCTGCTGCTTCAATGTTTCATTATTCAGAGAGAGTTTTTCTATTCAAAATGTTGAATAGCTGCGTGCAGAATTCTTCAGCTGCAAAATTGAAGTGCATGAAATTTATGGTAACAATTTAAGCTTAAATTGAAACGCCGTGCAATGCTAATAAAATCGCTTTGAAGCTGCGCATTGGTATGGGTTGAAATGCTTTTTTAGCATGTTTTTACGGCATTACATAGCGTTATTGTATAATTTCTTCACTGAAATAAGACCTATGAAAATATTTTAACTTAATTTGATTTTATTTATTGAAAGTGATGAAAAAGTCTGTTTAATTCATTCCATAAAAATAAATCTACATTTGCAAAGGTAAGGACTTATTTAAACCAATATCTTTCGAAAACAATTCACGTTATCGAATACGAGTTTTATATAATTGAGCTAAAAATTGTGTTAATTAGTCGAAGTGCATTGCATAAAATGTATTTTCATACCATTTAATAATATGGTTAAATAAGTATGGTTAAATAAGTCTCCAGTTAAGAGCCATGTTTCCTTAAATCGACATAAAATTGTCTGTGCTTAATATTTTTCCATGGTTGTTATATCAAACGAAAGTTAATTATTTAATTTTTATAATTCTTAAAAACATATTTTTTAAGAATTATATTAAGAGCTTTATGCCAAATAATTCATGAAGCAACAGGTTGCTACAACAACAATCTTCTTTGCAGAACAAACCAAGCTGACTAGACCATGGTTTCGTCGGACGCTACTCCGACTCATTCAATTTCAATTTCAATTTCAATTTTCAATTTATTTAAGTATAAAACGTTAGCATATAAGAATAATGTTTCTTTTGCATGCTGCACATAAGGTAGTTTAACAATTAAATTATTATTAAAATGATATAACAACAATAATTAGCGCTCATTAGCGCAAGAGCAATAAAACCAAAGCGGAATTATAGAAGCGCTATTCTTTATCAAAGCAATGTTTTTCTACTCTTTTGCTAGTCGCAAAATTTCAAAAAGTTGACTGCATTGATTCTGCAAAGACTTTGTTGTTGCGCTTTTTTGTTTACTTCTTTATCACGTATCAATCTAGGTTCCAACATTTTGTTGGTATTAAACCATAGAAGCAATGTTGAAAAACATTGTTGAAAAACAAGAGCAATAAAACCAAAGCGGAATTATAGAAGCGCTATTCTTTATCAAAGCAATGTTGAAAAACATTGTTCAAAAACATTGGTTTGATAAAGAATAGCGCTTCTATAATTCCGCTTTGGTTTTATTGCTCTTGCGCTTATTAGCTTGTCAAAGTTAGTGGACTGCTAGAACCACTGAGACTACTGATGAGTCGGAGTAGAGTACGACGAAACCATGGTCTAGTCAGCTTGGTTTGTTCTGCAAAGAACATTGTTGTTGTAGCAACATGTTGCTTCATGAATTATTTGGCATAAAGCTCTTAATATAATTCTTAAAAAATATGTTTTTTAAGAATTATAAAAATTAAGTAAACATATAAAAATGCCACAATTTTGTAACTCATGTAAACTGGTGCGAGCACGACCTACGAAAACATGATGAAATATTATATGTCTGCGCATATAATAAACATCTGTTTTCAAAAAAAAAAACCTTCTTCACGCCTTCTATGGTTTAATACCAACAAAATGTTGGAACCTAGATTGATACGTGATAAAGAAGTAAATAAAAAAGCGCAACAACAAAGTCTTTGCAGAATCAATGCAGTCAACTTTTTGAAATTTTGCGACTAGCAAAAGAGTAGAAAAACATTGCTTTGATAAAGAATAGTGCTTCTATAATTCCGCTTTGGTTTTATTGCTCTTGCGCTTATTAGCTTGTCAAAGTTAGTGGACTGCTAGAACCACTGAGACTACTGATGAGTCGGAGTAGCGTCCGACGAAACCATGGTCTAGTCAGCTTGGTTTGTTCTGCAAAGGACATTGTTGTTGTAGCAACATGTTGCTTCATGAATTATTTGGCATAAAGCTCTTAATATAATTCTTAAAAATATATTTTTTAAGAATTATAAAAATTAAGGAAATATAAAAATACCACAATGTTGTAACTCATGTAAACTGGTGCCTACTGGTGCCTACTGTTGGACTGGAACCTAGATTGATACGTGATAAAGAAGTAAACAACAAAGTCTTTGCAGAATCAATTCAGTCAACTTTTTGAAATTTTGCGACTAGCAAAAGAGTAGAAAAACATTGCTTTGATAAAGAATAGCGCTTCTATAATTCCGCTTTTGTTTTATTGCTCTTGCGCTAATGAGTCGGAGTAGCGTCCGACGAAACCATGGTCTAGTCAGCTTGGTTTGTTCTGCAAAGAACATTGTTGTTGCAGCAACCTGTTGCTTCATGAATTATTTGGCATAAAGCTCTTAATATAATTCTTAAAAAATATGTTTTTTAAGAATTATAAAAATTAAGTAAACATATAAAAATGCCACAATTTTGTAACTCATGTTAATTATTTCAGCTTACTTTTCCCCAAAGAGACTCTATCGATTTAGTTACAAGCAAACAAATTATGAACGATTGCCTAAAACCTTATTTTTTGCTTAAAAAAAATTTGAGCCCGGTTATGTGCCGCCCCAGAAAATCAGTTGGAAATCAAATAACTTTATGTGAGAGCGACACAAATGTAAAGACTATGAATGAATTTTATTTTTTTACGAGAAAAGCTGCTTTTCCCACGGGCATTTATGTGTTTGTCTTTCTAGGATAGGAAATCCATCAAACCAATTTATTCTTACGAATAACACAAACACATCAAAAAACATTGTTTATACAAAAATTCTTACATGAATGCAATTAATATGTCATGGAAAAAATAAACCTATTAAAACGATAATAAGACGATTTTTTTACAAAAAATGCGTTACTTTATTTTAAGATACATCGCGGGCAAAGCCGCAGAGGGTTGCTAGTCTTTTTCTTAGTATTTAAGTTTAAGTTTTATGCTTAATAACATATGTAACTTTTTACCATTTTTTGTTTTATAATATCTTAAGTGTTTTTCATGTTTGTTATCTATGTAGTTAATTAAATAATTTCATTTTCTTTCTAAATATCATATAATAAATTTGTTGTTATCTCATATTTTGTTTATAATTAAGTATTCACTGTTTGCTTAATGTCATGGTTTTTAATTCATCACTCTATATTTAACAGGAGTTGAGAAATTAAAGTAACCGCAAACGCTTACAAACGCATAAAACTCTACAGGTAGCAAGGCAAATATGGCCGCCATTTTGAAAGTACAGTTGAATGCCATTATTTTTAATGCGGTTCTGATATCCCAATATATTGAACACATTTCAATAAAAATATTAATGTTTTTAAAAATGGTCGAGCAACCAACTTTCGTTTTTTTAGACCACTTGATGTGGATTGACTCTTAAACCATTGTTAAACTAACACAATTGTTTTTCCACATTCTTTTTAATGTAAACAAATTTAAGGCAAAAACAATTTAATCAATATTATTTATTATCGAGTCAAAGATCCCAAAAATATTCATGATCAAGTTAGGATATCATATTTTGGCTAGGAACTATACAAACGGTACCAGAAAACCTTATAATGTATTAAATTTCTAAAAGTTATCTCTTAACGATTTAATTCAGTAAAAGAACACAGATCATTTGAATAAAGAAGAATTTGATTATATGAAAAATATTATTCGCATTTCATTAATTCGGAACATTAATCTCTGTTTAATCAAGAAGGAGACAAATTGACTTTTACGTACGTAAAACATCCAAACATCAAATAAAAACAAAGACGAAATTCCAGTTTATACATAAAGTAACAGATATCCATGTGTCAATAAACTAGAAGTACAAGATCAAATACGAAAAATGCTTGAACAGAATATAATTAGACCAAGTTATTCTCCGTGGAGTACACCTGTGTGGATTGTTTCCAAAAAGAACGACTCTATTGAAAGAAGAAATGGAGATTAGTAATAGACTATAGTGAAATTAATGAAAGAACCATTAATGATTAGTAATAGGGTCTAATCAGCATCACTAACATCACCGATATTTTAGACAAACTCGGTAGATCAATGTATTTTACCACACTCAATTGACAAAGATGACAAAGAAAACAGCATTTACGGTAGAAAATGGGCATTATGAATTTTTCAGGATGCCCTTTGGACTTAAAAACGCACCATGCACATTTCAAAGAGTAAAAGACAATATTCTAAAAGACCTAATAGGAACAGTTTGTTCAGTTTATAAGGACGATATTATAATTTTTGCAACGTGATTAGTAGAACATAAACAAAATTTGACCAAAGTATTTGAAGCACTTGAAAACGTAAACTAAAAAATTCAACTCGACCAGTTGTAACGTGGGTTCAAATCTTGGATCGGCAAGATCCAAAAATAAATAATTTTTTTTTTCATCATTATTATTTTTTTTTTGTTTTTTGATATATTTTTATATATATACATTTTTTTTTTTTTGTTATTCCTTTTAATTTTGGAGGAAAAAAATAATTGGCTAATTTTTTTCAAATATATCCGTTTCTTGATTTTTTTTTCTTTAGGTTTGTTGGCAACCCTTACCACTTAGTACCAGAGCTTAGGTCTGTAAATAAATATCGTTTAACATAACAATAGACTGTAGAGAGAGTTGCATTTACAGAGTATAAAGTTAACAGAGGCTCTTTAAACTGCTGAGAGTGTCTATAAATAAACATATGTTAATATTTTAATGGTTCTGCTACAGATCCAAGAGCAAGACTTAACAGAGTAGGACTTAACAGAGGCTTACAAAAACAATCGACAGTGTCTATAAATAAACATAAGTATGTTAATATTTTAATGGTTCTGCTACAGATCCAAGAGCAAGACTTAACAGAGTTGGGCTTAACAGAGGCTTACAAAAACAATCGACAGTATCTATAAATAGACATCTGTTAATATATAACAATTGTAAGGTTTTGATATAGACTTCCGAGAGCCAAATTAATAGAACACAAGTGTAACAGAGCTTAACAGAGGCTGCGTATAACAGTTTGGTAGGCAACAGAATTTTAACATAAATATGGAAGAAGTTATGTTTTACAGAGTTTAGTTAACAGATTGAGTGGGTGGGAAGTCAACACCAACAGTGTCGTCCGAAAAAATAGAGTGGAGATACGAAAAAAGTTCGAATTTTTGAAACTGAGAGCAATTAACGGGTTGAATCTAGTCCACGCTGTTTCAATCCCAAATGCCTTTATAAATGTCCCTACAACAACCTTTTTTTGATGCAAAAATATGAGTACCGTGTGCAAAAACGAGTGCCGTGTGCAAAAATGAGTGCCGTGTGCAAAAATTACGGGTCCTTTCCAGATTTTTGGATGTATAAAAAGGTAAACGGAGTTAATTCGGTCTTTTTTTTCTGGTCTGATCTCGTATTGCCGCAAACAGTAGTGATTAAGTTGTCATTTAAAATTGATAAATAAGTGAATATTGTGAATGTGAACAATTGATTTTAATTATTAAATTTAATAATAACTGAACCTTAAAACTAATTAAGTGAAAACTTTAAACTAAGTTATCCTGAAAAAAAAGGAAAATATTTTAATTGTTAATTTTAATAATAACTGAACCTTAAAACTAATTAAGTGAAAACTTGAAATTAGCTAATCCTGAAAAGAAAGGTAAGTAATGTGAATTTTTAATTGTTAAAGTCAATAATAATTGAAACAAAAAAAATGACTAAGTGAAGCTTTAAATTAAGTTATCCTGGAAAAAAAAGGAAAATATTTTAATTGTTAATTTTAATAATAAATGAAACTTAAACTACTTAAGTGAAAACTTTAAATTAAGTAATCCTGAAAAAAAGGAAAATAAAAAAATATAACTTAAACTTCTCGAACTAGAAAAAAAAAAATTATTGTAAAACACAAAAAAAAAAAAACAGAAAAAATAAAAATGAAGCGATTTTTAAGTTCAAATCTCTAGCTCAACGGCAAATTTCTTAAAAAGTGATCCAAAAATTTTTACTGGACAGACAGCTCAAGTGAATGCAAATTGGCTTTAAAATTTTTCGTCTACTGCTCGTTTACGGGACAGACAATTCAAGTGAAGCTAATAAAAACGTGATGACTTATAAGAAAAACTATAATTAACCGAATTTGGCAGTACCGTGCATTAAAACGTCACAAAATTAATTAAAAAGAAAAACATTTAAATTAAGACCTTTTGTGTACAAAGAAAAAAAATTTAATTGCGAAAACTAAACAGAAACAAAAAAAAAAAAGGACTCTAAAATTTAAATATGTTTCCTCCTAAACTAAATTTGTACATAAAATAACAAAAAAAAAAAAAAAAAAAAAAAAATCATGTACCTATAATTATGAAAAAAGCAGAATTAATAAATTCTAAACCAAAAAGGACCTCTAGTTCAAACGGCATCATCGTTGGACAACGGGGGATTCAACAACAAGAAAAAAAAAAAACGACAAATGAGAAGAAGAAAAAAAAATATCGCGGTATTATTTAATATTTTTTTTATATATTTAATTTTTTTATATATTATATAAGTTTAAGTTATCATCTTAATTGTCACTTATAACAAAAGAAAAAAAAACAAAGAAGGAATGTAAGTATGCGCATACAACTATATTATAGTTTTCTTATATAATTTGGTCATTGTTGTTTTGGTTGTATTGGATTTTTGTTATTAAAGATGCTAATTAAAACCGAAAAAAAAAAATAATCATTATTTACTAATTTTTTTTATTTTAAATGATTTGAATTGAATGGCGTGATTAATAAAAAAAAAATTTCAAAATTTTCTGTTACTTCTTTATTTTTCCTTTTATCTATACTTCCTTTTTATTTCTTTTTCTTCTCTATACCTTTTCCTCTATTTTCTTCTAATTAATTTTTTTTCTTTTTTTCTGGGATATGAAGATTGCCCTCTCTTTTTTTTCTGGCATGTGCATGAAATTTTTTTTTCTCGTTGACGGACTGAGGTCAGCACGCAAGGCAGAAAAATATCCACCCCGCCACTGAAACCTAGCCGACAAAAACCTCAAGCATGCACACCCTTCTGCTCCTGTGTCTCAACACCTAAATGGCCAACCATAAGTAAAATCCTTGTAGGTTCGTTACACAGTCCGAATTTTTAAGAAAAGAAGTACCATTTGTAGAAATAAAACAATTTATGGGAGTGTTTCGTTATATAGCAAATTTATTCATGACTTTGCTAAGCTTTGTAAACCACTTAAGAAAAAAAAAAAAAATAAAGAAAGATGCAAAAATAGACATAAACGATCAAGTTTATAAAGATTGGTTTAACGATTGTAAAAAATTATTACATTCTAATCTAATCTTGGCATATCCCGACTTTTCGAAGAAATTTATTCTTGCGATGCTTCAAATTACGCTTTGGATGCGATATTACCTCAAAATCAATATGATAAAGAGCATCCTCTTTGTTTTGCAAGTAGAACTTTAAATCACCATGAAAAAATTATTCTACAATTGAAAAAGAACTTCTTGCGATTATATGGGCAACAAAATGCCTTAGGCTTTATTTATTTGTCAGAATATTTAAGATAATCACAGGCCATAAACCACTAAAGAGGCTTATGAATTTAAAAGACCGGAGCGGTAAACTAGTTAGATGGAGATTAAAATTAGAAGAATATAATTATGAATAGAGCAGATAGGTACACTTAGTAGGCTTCCTTCTAAATTAAGAAAATGGCAGTTATCCAATTAACATAATAATGTTGAAAATGAGAATTTTAGTACAGGAGCAACAATTCATAGTGCAAGTGAAGATTGAATTTATTATATACCAATATCAGAATCCAATCTTAATTTATTTAAATATTAAATCATTTTATTATACGATAACAATACACACACAATATAAAAGACAGAAAAGAGCTTGCTAGTCACTTTAAACAAATAGACATAAACAAACATAATATTATCTTTAATAAAAATAAGCAGATTAAAATAAATAACAAAATCCAAATACATTTAAGAAATATAAAAACAATAATTGAAAGTAATAAAAATGGCTTATTAAAATAAGTATACCACACGCAGGGTCTTGAAGAAAATTTTAAAATGATCAAATACAATAACTTTTCATTACTCATAAATCAACTGGCAGACAAAATTAAAAATGTACAAGAAAATATTCTTATGCCAAAATATAATATTACTAGCAATTCCCGACGCGCGTTGCTTGAGAAGTGAATTATAGTCGAGAGTTATACCTTAAATTTGAACTAATGAAAAAGTGCCTCGTTGAATGCCTATAAAGTTTTAACAGTGGAACGGCATATAAAAATTGATTTCAAATATCGAATTCCGATGCTGTGTGGCCGTTAATTCCAAAAATATTCTGTATCGCAGATTTGTGTTGTATGGTAGGTGCCACGCCCCCTTTTACTATGGCCGCCCCACTATGCCAACAACCATCGCGCGAATGCAAGCAATAAGTTGACAAAGTTTTATCGCAATCGGATGAACGGAATTAGCGCATACGTTCATTGTACCTACAATGTACAATGCCTACACCACCACCTGCTGAGAATTTTTTGACTTTTTTTCTTTTTTTTCTTAACCTTCGAGTAGTAATTACGAACAAGCCCGCAGAAGGAAGTATTCAAGGTGGTCCAATCGTTTTCAAGTTTTAAGCATACGAACAAACTAAGATTAATTTTTGTATGCATAGATAAGAATAAGGTTACATATACATTAGACCGTACCACCTCCTATGCAAAAAAAAAGTTCGCCGTATACCAGCGAATATGACGTATTTTTGCAAGACAATTACAAAAAAAAAATTTCTTTTTTTTTTACCGAACGTAGGGGTCGCGCATTGACATAAAACTTCATATCTCTGGTGTTTACACTCGGATTTTAAAGTTTGGTATATCAATGTTTTTGTCTTCAGGAGACCAATATGACCTTTATAGAGATCATTGACCTCAGGTGTACCGTCCTAGTACTTACCCTCCAGATCTCAGTTTCTACCATCCTAATGCACCATCTTAATATTAAAAAAAGAAAGCTCTTAAAATATCATTAACCTTTTGCTCAGGAAGTATATCGATATTTCCAGCAGAAGTATTTTTAAAAAATGTTTGAAAATTTTTTGCCGAACGTAGGGCTCCCTGTTTTCATTTTCATCATATCATCGGTATTAAAAGTCTGATCATATTGAATGACATATCTGATGTTTTTGTCTAAAAGAGACCAATTATTTTTTCTCCAAAATAAAAAAAAAAAAAAAAAATATTCCTAGTGTAGTGTGCCCATACATGTACACACTGCCGACCCTACGTTTCATCAATTCTTTTCGTAAACAAGCGGCAATGCATTGAGTGACAAATATGCTTTCACTGCACTATCGATGTGCGCTGCACTCAATGCATGCGAATGTTGTAGGCACTCCGCATCGGAATTGAGTGCATTTTCAATACTCACTCAATTTTTATGACTGTGCCTAAATTTCATTCGTCAACCCAAAATATGAAATTTGGAGATACCTTTTTTAAGTGCGAGAATGAAACGCAAAATTAATAATAAGTATTTTAATATGTAAATATAGATTAACTATAGATCTAGATTTTAAGTATAACAGTTTTTGTAAAGATATAAAAAGCCGGTCTTGGAAAAGAATAAATCAGAATTTAACTACTAATTCAAGTCGGCAGATCTCTGCCTTGTTTTAATATTAATATTCTCTTCTTGCCTTGAACTTTGTTCAAGTCGGCAAGAATATAGCTATAGCGAAGGCAAACTCTGCCGCTATAAACAAAAATCTTACTTAAACTTCCCCATACACCTTACATGGCGATCCTGCCCATTACCTGAAATCTTTTGATTTGCTTTTCCGGGAACTCAGTTCCATATTGGCACATATGGAATACATTCAGAAACAGCCAATGCCGAAAGCCATGGAAGTGTGTTCTTCCAGTTTTAAAGACAACGAATAAAATTTTGAATCTGCACCAAACAACGCCAAAAATGAAAAAACCAAGGACAAAAAGATACCGATTTTGGTTCAAGGGAAGCATCAGCTGAAGAAGCTGCAGTTAAATCGAATGCGCCAAAAACAAATAAAACGTCTTGAATTGTCGTTGCTGGAGATTAACCATCCAACACAAATATGAGTCTTTATACAAAATGTATAAAAATAATAATAAAAATACAGTAATAATACCAATAATTATAATTAAGAGTCATAAACAAATATTATTGCTTTATATAAATAGTTAATTATGCAAAAATTACACATTGCTCTTTATTAATTTTAATTGTAAAAATGAAGATATTCAAAAAAAAAATATTATATACTCTACATAAAAATGGTTTAAACAAAAACAAAAAAACGAAAAAAAAAAAAAAACTTATTTATAAAAAAAAAAAAAATTTAACAGATGGAAAATATTATTCAAGAGGTAGATAGAATATTCATAAACATAAGAAAAAGTTATACTAGAGGCTACACAAGAGCCACACTAATTGCAAAGCAACAGCAGCTAGATGATTTAAAAGAACAATTTGACTTTTTGGCAAATCAATACAAAGACAGCAAAGAGTTAGTAGCTTTGAAATTAGAGTTCAGCAGCATTCATTCAAACTCAATAAAATGAATCTCAGAACAGCTTAAAACAACTGAAGGTGAAATAAGAATAGAAGAAGAAGAACAAGAACAAGGAGAATCAATAAAAATAATGGCAGCCTTTAGTCTAGAAACCGCCTCAAAGGCATTACCCACTTTTTCAGGCAATTTCAGAGACTTAGAAAGTTTTCTTATTACAGCCGAATTGATTAACAAAACGTTAAACGATGAAGGTAAGATCGATTTCTTACAATACATATACCATGCAAAATTAACGGCTAATGTTCGCACCGCATTAGGTAGCTATTCGAAACCATCAAACTTCGAGATTCTAAAACAACAATTACAAACCAGATACAAAGATAACACAACCATATCACAATTACAGACAAAACTTAACAATTTACAACAACGGAATTTGAGAATACATACTTACAAAGAACAATTACTTAACATAATAGAAGGGCTAAATAGACTAGGAATCGAAAGTTTAGGAACTCAAGCCACAGAACTCGAGAAAAACGTCATAATAAAATGCAATAACAAAATTGCACTCGACGCATTTAAGAAAGGTCTAAATGAAAATTTGAAATCAACTATTTTCGCTGCGCGACCAAAAGACTTATTGGAAGCAACAGAATTAGCACTCGAACTCGAAAATGAGTCGTTGACTTCACCAAATGCAATCATGCACTTTCAACGGTCATTTAACCAACATCAAAACAATAATAACACCCGCTATATCTCAAGACAAAACGTAAACACAAACTATAGGTACAATGAACCAAGAACATACAACAATAATTTCAATAGGAACCAAAATCAAAACACTTACAATAACAGAAATCTGAACCACAACAACAACTTCAACCAAAACAGAAACAATAATAATTACGCTAACCAAGGCAGAAACAGCAACCGAAATAAGAACTAAAACAACAGATACACAAATAACCACACAAACCGAAACATACGAATAGTAAACAATGAGGGAAACGAGTAGGGCTCGGAAGACATAGTCTTTCCGATCAGCCAAAATTAAAGATTTTTAAAATCTCGGATACAAATTCTAACTTTATAAAAATAAAATACAAGAATAATTTTATGACTTTTCTGATCGACACAGGTGCTGATATTTCTTTATGCAAAATCAGTAAAAAGGTAAATGATGATTTTTATAACCCAGACCAAAAATGCAAGTTAACAGGCATTACAACCGAAGAAACTTTTTCACTAGGTAGCATTAATCTAAACCTTAATTTTGGAGAGAAACACTGTAAACATGAATTTCAACTAGTAAAATTCGAATTCCCAATTGAAACTGATGGTATATTAGGTAGAGACTTTTTGAACAAATTCCTTTGCAAAATTGACTACGAAACATTCACTATTTCGATTTTAATTGACGATTCACACATTACATTGCCTATGCACTCAAAACCGCATAACACATTAATAATAAAAGTGCCACCAAGAACAGAAATTATTCAACCAATTAAACTGCAACTAACGGAAGACAAAGTAATTTTAAATAAAGAAGTACAAGAAGGTATTTTTCTTAGTAACTCAATAGCTCCAAAAAACGGCATGACACACATAAAAATTTTAAATACAACAAATGAAGAAGTGATTTTGAATGGCATTCAGTTGGAAACCGATTCTTTAAATAAATACGATATTTTAAATTACGACAGCAAAAGACCTATACACCCACAAAATCGTTTCAGTAAAATTTTGGAAATACTAAATATACAATGTAATGACACAAAAATTAAAGACGAATTAAAAGACATTTTTAAAAAATTTCAAGATGTATTTCACTTAGATAACGAACCTTTAACAACCAATAACTTTTATAAACAAAACATAACAACGACAGACAACATACCAGTATACATCAAAAATTACAGACTACCGCACGCCCAAACAGACGTGATAAATGAACAAGTTCAGAAAATGCTAAGGGACAATATTATCGAACCATCACTCAGTCCATACAATGCTCCACTCCTTTTGGTACCAAAAAAGAATACATAGGACAAAAAGAAATGGAGACTTGTTGTCGACTTTAGAAAGTTAAATGACAAAATCGTCAATGACAAATTCCCTTTAACGAGACTAGAAGATGTTCTAGACAAGTTAGGTAGAGCAAAATGGTTCTCAACCCTTGATATGACCAGTTCATTCCATCAAATTGAACTAGAAAACAAATCACGACCTTTGACAGCCTTCTCTACAACAAACGGACATTTTCAATTCAAACGGCTTCCTTTCGGACTGAAAATCTCTTCAAACAGTTTCCAACGCATGCTCACTATTGCACTAGCAGACTTAGAATCAAATGCTTTTCTATACGTGGATGACATAATTATCTATGGATGTAGCATAAATCACCACAACCAAAATTTAGTAAAAGTTTTAGAAAGACTTCAAAGACACAATTTGAAATTGAATGCAGCCAAATGTTGTTTTTTGCGACCAGAAGTAGTATATTTAGGACATCTTATCACGAGTGAAGGAGTCAAAACTGACCCAGCCAAATACGACACTGTAAAAAATTATCCAGTTCCAAAGAATGCAGATGAAGTTAGGCGATTCGTCGCATTCTGCAACTATTATAGAAGATTCATTCCAAATTTCGCAGACATTGCAAAAAGCCTAAATACACTCTTAAAGAAAGCCACAAAATTTACATGGTCAGAAGAACATCAAATAGCTTTCGATACACTGAAGAACAAATTAATAACTCCACCTTTACTACAATACCCAGATTTTAGCAAACCTTTCATTTTAACGACTGATGCCTCAAATTATGCTTTAGGCGCGGTATTATCGCAAGGCGAAATAGGTAAAGATTTACCAATATCTTATGCCAGCAAATCTTTGCAAAAGCACGACATGAATAAACCAGTCATTGAAAAAGAATTATTAGCTATTCATTGGGGAATAAACTTTTTCAAACCATACCTTTACGGAAGAAAGTTTACAGTGGTAACTGACCACAGGCCACTGATCTCCTTATTTTCTCACAAAAACCCTTCCTCAAAAATGACTAGGATTCGACTAGATCTATGTGACTATGACTATGACATAATATACAAAAAAGGTAGTATGAACACTAATGCAGACGCACTATCAAGAATCCAACTAGACTCTGAGACTAAAAGAAATGATACCACAAGAAATCGATGAAAAAGTAAAAAGAACGTTAGTTATTACAAGAGGCATGGCAAATAAAGAGGCCATTAAAAAAAATGAGGATAGTAATGAAGAAATTTTTGTAGATGGTGACAACACCCAGAAGTCTGATCAACTTCCAATATGGGACTGTACATCCATTACTGACGTCAGGAATATGAAGAATTTAAAATTTTATGAGGCGAAGAATAATGAAACTATAATATATATTGAAAATAATATAGTGCACGTAGGATACAGCGATAATTCAACGAATCTAGATTCGATTATGAAGAAACTGATATCTAAAATGAAAAATGAGAATATTAAAGAGCTAGCGCTAGCCAACGACGATAAAATATTCCAATTATTTACAAATAAAAAGTTTAAAGAAGAATATATAAAAATACTAGAAAGCGTTAAGAAAAGAAAAAGTCCTCAAAGTCCTCAACTAAGAATACTCATTTACGAACCACCAAAAAGGATACAAGACGACCAAACGAAATTTCAATTAATTAACGACTACCATAATAACGGCCACTTAGGTATCAGGAAAACACTTATAAAACTCAAACAACGATATGTTTGGAAAAACATGATCAAGATGGTAAAGAAATTTGTGTCACGTTGTGACAAATGTGCAAAAAGTAAACAAACACTCCACACAATAGAGCCACTCACGTTGACAGACACCCCTAGCAATAGTTTTCAGATATTATCAATTGACACTGTAGGACCATTAAGAATTTCAAACGAGTACCGCTACATATTGACAGTACAATGCGAACTAACAAAATTTGTAATTGCACACCCAATGTCAACAAAAGATGCAGACACTGTTGCAAGAACATTAGTTGAGCAAGTAATTCTGAAATACGGCCACTTTCAACTGTTGAAATCAGATAATGGTACTGAATTTAAAAACGAGCTAATGCGTAACATATGCACACTTTTAAAAATTAAACAAACCTTTTCAACACCATACCATCACCAAACGATAGGCTCTCTTGAAAGAAACCACAGGGTACTGAACGAGTTTTTATTGACATCAACTAGTGACCACGAATGGGACAAGTGGATCCCATATTTTACTTTCACATACAATACGGCCCCACACATAGAAACAGGGTACACACCACATGAATTAGTCTACGGAAAACTACCACGCTTACCAAATGACATTTATGAGTCACAAACAAAGTTTTATGATTTTGACAACTATCTGAGCGAGATGCGTGCCAGATTAAATTTTGCTCTAAATAAGGCCAAAGCAATGCTTATACGAGCCAAAGAAAAACGTACTAATAAGAATTTAGGTTATACGAATACACTTAAAGCAGATATAGGAGACTTAGTTTTACTTAAAGTAGAAGATAGGAAGAAAAATCAATTACCTTATAAGGGCCCATTTAGAATATTAGATAGAATAGGTGTTAATACTATAATAGATTATAATGGAGTACATAAAAAAGTACATAACAACCAACTAAAATTATACAAAAATAATTTAAGAAATTAAAATACACTTAAAATACAAAATATATACAAAAATAAATAATAAATCTATTTCCTAATATATTACTTGTAATACATACCTAAAATTTCTATAAACAATGTAAACATACAATATACAAATAGAAAAATCATTGTAACCCCTAATTTTTCTCTTAAGGGTGAGGGTGTAGTGTGCCCATACATGTACACACTGCCGACCCTACGTTTCATCAATTCTTTTCGTAAACAAGCGGCAATGCATTGAGTGACAAATATGCTTTCACTGCACTATCGATGTGCGCTGCACTCAATGCATGCGAATGTTGTAGGCACTCCGCATCGGAATTGAGTGCATTTTCAATACTCACTCAATTTTTATGACTGTGCCTAAATTTCATTCGTCAACCCAAAATATGAAATTTGGAGATACCTTTTTTAAGTGCGAGAATGAAACGCAAAATTAATAATAAGTATTTTAATATGTAAATATAGATTAACTATAGATCTAGATTTTAAGTATAACAGTTTTTGTAAAGATATAAAAAGCCGGTCTTGGAAAAGAATAAATCAGAATTTAACTACTAATTCAAGTCGGCAGATCTCTGCCTTGTTTTAATATTAATATTCTCTTCTTGCCTTGAACTTTGTTCAAGTCGGCAAGAATATAGCTATAGCGAAGGCAAACTCTGCCGCTATAAACAAAAATCTTACTTAAACTTCCCCATACACCTTACATGGCGATCCTGCCCATTACCTGAAATCTTTTGATTTGCTTTTCCGGGAACTCAGTTCCATATTGGCACATATGGAATACATTCAGAAACAGCCAATGCCGAAAGCCATGGAAGTGTATTCTTCCAGTTTTAAAGACAACGAATAAAATTTTGAATCTGCACCAAACAACGCCAAAAATGCAAAAACCAAGGACAAAAAGATACCAGATTTTGGTTCAAGGGAAGCATCAGCTGAAGAAGCTGCAGTTAAATCGAATGCGCCAAAAACAAATAAAACGTCTTGAATTGTCGTTGCTGGAGATAAACCATCCAACACAAATATGAGTCTTTATACAAAATGTATAAAAATAATAATAAAAATACAGTAATAATACCAATAATTATAATTAAGAGTCATAAACAAATATTATTGCTTTATATAAAAAGTTAATTATGCAAAAATTACACATTGCTCTTTATTAATTTTAATTGTAAAAATGAAGATATACAAAAAAAAAATATTATATACTCTACATAAAAATGGTTTAAACAAAAACAAAAAAACGAAAAAAAAAAAAAACTTATTTATAAAAAAAAAAAAAATTTAACAGATGGAAAATATTATTGAAGAGGTAGATAGAATATTCATAAACATAAGAAAAAGTTATACTAGAGGCTACACAAGAGCCACACTAATTGCAAAGCAACAGCAGCTAGATGATTTAAAAGAACAATTTGACTTTTTGGCAAATCAATACAAAGACAGCAAAGAGTTAGTAGCTTTGAAATTAGAGTTCAGCAGCATTCATTCAAACTCAATAAAATGAATCTCAGAACAGCTTAAAACAACTGAAGGTGAAATAAGAATAGAAGAAGAAGAACAAGAACAAGGAGAATCAATAAAAATAATGGCAGCCTTTAGTCTAGAAACCGCCTCAAAGGCATTACCCACTTTTTCAGGCAATTTCAGAGACTTAGAAAGTTTTCTTATTACAGCCGAATTGATTAACAAAACGTTAAACGATGAAGGTAAGATCGATTTCTTACAATACATATACCATGCAAAATTAACGGCTAATGTTCGCACCGCATTAGGTAGCTATTCGAAACCATCAAACTTCGAGATTCTAAAACAACAATTACAAACCAGATACAAAGATAACACAACCATATCACAATTACAGACAAAACTTAACAATTTACAACAACGGAATTTGAGAATACATACTTACAAAGAACAATTACTTAACATAATAGAAGGGCTAAATAGACTAGGAATCGAAAGTTTAGGAACTCAAGCCACAGAACTCGAGAAAAACGTCATAATAAAATGCAATAACAAAATTGCACTCGACGCATTTAAGAAAGGTCTAAATGAAAATTTGAAATCAACTATTTTCGCTGCGCGA
The DNA here is from genome assembly GCA_943735915.1 of Pherbina coryleti. Classification (NCBI taxonomy): domain Eukaryota; kingdom Metazoa; phylum Arthropoda; class Insecta; order Diptera; family Sciomyzidae; genus Pherbina; species Pherbina coryleti. Next base: position 131,680,843 of record OX030948.1, on the reverse strand, counting down.
CCAAAAGACTTATTGGAAGCAACAGAATTAGCACTCGAACTCGAAAATGAGTCGTTGACTTCACCAAATGCAATCATGCACTTTCAACGGTCATTTAACCAACATCAAAACAATAATAACACCCGCTATATCTCAAGACAAAACGTAAACACAAACTATAGGTACAATGAACCAAGAACATACAACAATAATTTCAATAGGAACCAAAATCAAAACACTTACAATAACAGAAATCTGAACCACAACAACAACTTCAACCAAAACAGAAACAATAATAATTACGCTAACCAAGGCAGAAACAGCAACCGAAATAAGAACTAAAACAACAGATACACAAATAACCACACAAACCGAAACATACGAATAGTAAACAATGAGGGAAACGAGTAGGGCTCGGAAGACATAGTCTTTCCGATCAGCCAAAATTAAAGATTTTTAAAATCTCGGATACAAATTCTAACTTTATAAAAATAAAATACAAGAATAATTTTATGACTTTTCTGATCGACAAAGGTGCTGATATTTCTTTATGCAAAATCAGTAAAAAGGTAAATGATGATTTTTATAACCCAGACCAAAAATGCAAGTTAACAGGCATTACAACCGAAGAAACTTTTTCACTAGGTAGCATTAATCTAAACCTTAATTTTGGAGAGAAACACTGTAAACATGAATTTCAACTAGTAAAATTCGAATTCCCAATTGAAACTGATGGTATATTAGGTAGAGACTTTTTGAACAAATTCCTTTGCAAAATTGACTACGAAACATTCACTATTTCGATTTTAATTGACGATTCACACATTACATTGCCTATGCACTCAAAACCGCATAACACATTAATAATAAAAGTGCCACCAAGAACAGAAATTATTCAACCAATTAAACTGCAACTAACGGAAGACAAAGTAATTTTAAATAAAGAAGTACAAGAAGGTATTTTTCTTAGTAACTCAATAGCTCCAAAAAACGGCATGACACACATAAAAATTTTAAATACAACAAAGTGAAGTGATTTTGAATGGCATTCAGTTGGAAACCGATTCTTTAAATAAATACGATATTTTAAATTACGACAGCAAAAGACCTATACACCCACAAAATCGTTTCAGTAAAATTTTGGAAATACTAAATATACAATGTAATGACACAAAAATTAAAGACGAATTAAAAGACATTTTTAAAAAATTTCAAGATGTATTTCACTTAGATAACGAACCTTTAACAACCAATAACTTTTATAAACAAAACATAACAACGACAGACAACATACCAGTATACATCAAAAATTACAGACTACCGCACGCCCAAACAGACGTGATAAATGAACAAGTTCAGAAAATGCTAAGGGACAATATTATCGAACCATCACTCAGTCCATACAATGCTCCACTCCTTTTGGTACCAAAAAAGAATACATAGGACAAAAAGAAATGGAGACTTGTTGTCGACTTTAGAAAGTTAAATGACAAAATCGTCAATGACAAATTCCCTTTAACGAGACTAGAAGATGTTCTAGACAAGTTAGGTAGAGCAAAATGGTTCTCAACCCTTGATATGACCAGTTCATTCCATCAAATTGAACTAGAAAACAAATCACGACCTTTGACAGCCTTCTCTACAACAAACGGACATTTTCAATTCAAACGGCTTCCTTTCGGACTGAAAATCTCTTCAAACAGTTTCCAACGCATGCTCACTATTGCACTAGCAGACTTAGAATCAAATGCTTTTCTATACGTGGATGACATAATTATCTATGGATGTAGCATAAATCACCACAACCAAAATTTAGTAAAAGTTTTAGAAAGACTTCAAAGACACAATTTGAAATTGAATGCAGCCAAATGTTGTTTTTTGCGACCAGAAGTAGTATATTTAGGACATCTTATCACGAGTGAAGGAGTCAAAACTGACCCAGCCAAATACGACACTGTAAAAAATTATCCAGTTCCAAAGAATGCAGATGAAGTTAGGCGATTCGTCGCATTCTGCAACTATTATAGAAGATTCATTCCAAATTTCGCAGACATTGCAAAAAGCCTAAATACACTCTTAAAGAAAGCCACAAAATTTACATGGTCAGAAGAACATCAAATAGCTTTCGATACACTGAAGAACAAATTAATAACTCCACCTTTACTACAATACCCAGATTTTAGCAAACCTTTCATTTTAACGACTGATGCCTCAAATTATGCTTTAGGCGCGGTATTATCGCAAGGCGAAATAGGTAAAGATTTACCAATATCTTATGCCAGCAAATCTTTGCAAAAGCACGACATGAATAAACCAGTCATTGAAAAAGAATTATTAGCTATTCATTGGGGAATAAACTTTTTCAAACCATACCTTTACGGAAGAAAGTTTACAGTGGTAACTGACCACAGGCCACTGATCTCCTTATTTTCTCACAAAAACCCTTCCTCAAAAATGACTAGGATTCGACTAGATCTATGTGACTATGACTATGACATAATATACAAAAAAGGTAGTATGAACACTAATGCAGACGCACTATCAAGAATCCAACTAGACTCTGAGACTAAAAGAAATGATACCACAAGAAATCGATGAAAAAGTAAAAAGAACGTTAGTTATTACAAGAGGCATGGCAAATAAAGAGGCCATTAAAAAAAATGAGGATAGTAATGAAGAAATTTTTGTAGATGGTGACAACACCCAGAAGTCTGATCAACTTCCAATATGGGACTGTACATCCATTACTGACGTCAGGAATATGAAGAATTTAAAATTTTATGAGGCGAAGAATAATGAAACTATAATATATATTGAAAATAATATAGTGCACGTAGGATACAGCGATAATTCAACGAATCTAGATTCGATTATGAAGAAACTGATATCTAAAATGAAAAATGAGAATATTAAAGAGCTAGCGCTAGCCAACGACGATAAAATATTCCAATTATTTACAAATAAAAAGTTTAAAGAAGAATATATAAAAATACTAGAAAGCGTTAAGAAAAGAAAAAGTCCTCAAAGTCCTCAACTAAGAATACTCATTTACGAACCACCAAAAAGGATACAAGACGACCAAACGAAATTTCAATTAATTAACGACTACCATAATAACGGCCACTTAGGTATCAGGAAAACACTTATAAAACTCAAACAACGATATGTTTGGAAAAACATGATCAAGATGGTAAAGAAATTTGTGTCACGTTGTGACAAATGTGCAAAAAGTAAACAAACACTCCACACAATAGAGCCACTCACGTTGACAGACACCCCTAGCAATAGTTTTCAGATATTATCAATTGACACTGTAGGACCATTAAGAATTTCAAACGAGTACCGCTACATATTGACAGTACAATGCGAACTAACAAAATTTGTAATTGCACACCCAATGTCAACAAAAGATGCAGACACTGTTGCAAGAACATTAGTTGAGCAAGTAATTCTGAAATACGGCCACTTTCAACTGTTGAAATCAGATAATGGTACTGAATTTAAAAACGAGCTAATGCGTAACATATGCACACTTTTAAAAATTAAACAAACCTTTTCAACACCATACCATCACCAAACGATAGGCTCTCTTGAAAGAAACCACAGGGTACTGAACGAGTTTTTATTGACATCAACTAGTGACCACGAATGGGACAAGTGGATCCCATATTTTACTTTCACATACAATACGGCCCCACACATAGAAACAGGGTACACACCACATGAATTAGTCTACGGAAAACTACCACGCTTACCAAATGACATTTATGAGTCACAAACAAAGTTTTATGATTTTGACAACTATCTGAGCGAGATGCGTGCCAGATTAAATTTTGCTCTAAATAAGGCCAAAGCAATGCTTATACGAGCCAAAGAAAAACGTACTAATAAGAATTTAGGTTATACGAATACACTTAAAGCAGATATAGGAGACTTAGTTTTACTTAAAGTAGAAGATAGGAAGAAAAATCAATTACCTTATAAGGGCCCATTTAGAATATTAGATAGAATAGGTGTTAATACTATAATAGATTATAATGGAGTACATAAAAAAGTACATAACAACCAACTAAAATTATACAAAAATAATTTAAGAAATTAAAATACACTTAAAATACAAAATATATACAAAAATAAATAATAAATCTATTTCCTAATATATTACTTGTAATACATACCTAAAATTTCTATAAACAATGTAAACATACAATATACAAATAGAAAAATCATTGTAACCCCTAATTTTTCTCTTAAGGGTGAGGGTGTAGTGTGCCCATACATGTACACACTGCCGACCCTACGTTTCATCAATTCTTTTCGTAAACAAGCGGCAATGCATTGAGTGACAAATATGCTTTCACTGCACTATCGATGTGCGCTGCACTCAATGCATGCGAATGTTGTAGGCACTCCGCATCGGAATTGAGTGCATTTTCAATACTCACTCAATTTTTATGACTGTGCCTAAATTTCATTCGTCAACCCAAAATATGAAATTTGGAGATACCTTTTTTAAGTGCGAGAATGAAACGCAAAATTAATAATAAGTATTTTAATATGTAAATATAGATTAACTATAGATCTAGATTTTAAGTATAACAGTTTTTGTAAAGATATAAAAAGCCGGTCTTGGAAAAGAATAAATCAGAATTTAACTACTAATTCAAGTCGGCAGATCTCTGCCTTGTTTTAATATTAATATTCTCTTCTTGCCTTGAACTTTGTTCAAGTCGGCAAGAATATAGCTATAGCGAAGGCAAACTCTGCCGCTATAAACAAAAATCTTACTTAAACTTCCCCATACACCTTACATGGCGATCCTGCCCATTACCTGAAATCTTTTGATTTGCTTTTCCGGGAACTCAGTTCCATATTGGCACATATGGAATACATTCAGAAACAGCCAATGCCGAAAGCCATGGAAGTGTATTCTTCCAGTTTTAAAGACAACGAATAAAATTTTGAATCTGCACCAAACAACGCCAAAAATGCAAAAACCAAGGACAAAAAGATACCAGATTTTGGTTCAAGGGAAGCATCAGCTGAAGAAGCTGCAGTTAAATCGAATGCGCCAAAAACAAATAAAACGTCTTGAATTGTCGTTGCTGGAGATAAACCATCCAACACAAATATGAGTCTTTATACAAAATGTATAAAAATAATAATAAAAATACAGTAATAATACCAATAATTATAATTAAGAGTCATAAACAAATATTATTGCTTTATATAAAAAGTTAATTATGCAAAAATTACACATTGCTCTTTATTAATTTTAATTGTAAAAATGAAGATATACAAAAAAAAAATATTATATACTCTACATAAAAATAGTTTAAACAAAAACAAAAAAACGAAAAAAAAAAAAACTTATTTATAAAAAAAAAAAAAATTTAACAGATGGAAAATATTATTGAAGAGGTAGATAGAATATTCATAAACATAAGAAAAAGTTATACTAGAGGCTACACAAGAGCCACACTAATTGCAAAGCAACAGCAGCTAGATGATTTAAAAGAACAATTTGACTTTTTGGCAAATCAATACAAAGACAGCAAAGAGTTAGTAGCTTTGAAATTAGAGTTCAGCAGCATTCATTCAAACTCAATAAAATGAATCTCAGAACAGCTTAAAACAACTGAAGGTGAAATAAGAATAGAAGAAGAAGAACAAGAACAAGGAGAATCAATAAAAATAATGGCAGCCTTTAGTCTAGAAACCGCCTCAAAGGCATTACCCACTTTTTCAGGCAATTTCAGAGACTTAGAAAGTTTTCTTATTACAGCCGAATTGATTAACAAAACGTTAAACGATGAAGGTAAGATCGATTTCTTACAATACATATACCATGCAAAATTAACGGCTAATGTTCGCACCGCATTAGGTAGCTATTCGAAACCATCAAACTTCGAGATTCTAAAACAACAATTACAAACCAGATACAAAGATAACACAACCATATCACAATTACAGACAAAACTTAACAATTTACAACAACGGAATTTGAGAATACATACTTACAAAGAACAATTACTTAACATAATAGAAGGGCTAAATAGACTAGGAATCGAAAGTTTAGGAACTCAAGCCACAGAACTCGAGAAAAACGTCATAATAAAATGCAATAACAAAATTGCACTCGACGCATTTAAGAAAGGTCTAAATGAAAATTTGAAATCAACTATTTTCGCTGCGCGACCAAAAGACTTATTGGAAGCAACAGAATTAGCACTCGAACTCGAAAATGAGTCGTTGACTTCACCAAATGCAATCATGCACTTTCAACGGTCATTTAACCAACATCAAAACAATAATAACACCCGCTATATCTCAAGACAAAACGTAAACACAAACTATAGGTACAATGAACCAAGAACATACAACAATAATTTCAATAGGAACCAAAATCAAAACACTTACAATAACAGAAATCTGAACCACAACAACAACTTCAACCAAAACAGAAACAATAATAATTACGCTAACCAAGGCAGAAACAGCAACCGAAATAAGAACTAAAACAACAGATACACAAATAACCACACAAACCGAAACATACGAATAGTAAACAATGAGGGAAACGAGTAGGGCTCGGAAGACATAGTCTTTCCGATCAGCCAAAATTAAAGATTTTTAAAATCTCGGATACAAATTCTAACTTTATAAAAATAAAATACAAGAATAATTTTATGACTTTTCTGATCGACAAAGGTGCTGATATTTCTTTATGCAAAATCAGTAAAAAGGTAAATGATGATTTTTATAACCCAGACCAAAAATGCAAGTTAACAGGCATTACAACCGAAGAAACTTTTTCACTAGGTAGCATTAATCTAAACCTTAATTTTGGAGAGAAACACTGTAAACATGAATTTCAACTAGTAAAATTCGAATTCCCAATTGAAACTGATGGTATATTAGGTAGAGACTTTTTGAACAAATTCCTTTGCAAAATTGACTACGAAACATTCACTATTTCGATTTTAATTGACGATTCACACATTACATTGCCTATGCACTCAAAACCGCATAACACATTAATAATAAAAGTGCCACCAAGAACAGAAATTATTCAACCAATTAAACTGCAACTAACGGAAGACAAAGTAATTTTAAATAAAGAAGTACAAGAAGGTATTTTTCTTAGTAACTCAATAGCTCCAAAAAACGGCATGACACACATAAAAATTTTAAATACAACAAATGAAGAAGTGATTTTGAATGGCATTCAGTTGGAAACCGATTCTTTAAATAAATACGATATTTTAAATTACGACAGCAAAAGACCTATACACCCACAAAATCGTTTCAGTAAAATTTTGGAAATACTAAATATACAATGTAATGACACAAAAATTAAAGACGAATTAAAAGACATTTTTAAAAAATTTCAAGATGTATTTCACTTAGATAACGAACCTTTAACAACCAATAACTTTTATAAACAAAACATAACAACGACAGACAACATACCAGTATACATCAAAAATTACAGACTACCGCACGCCCAAACAGACGTGATAAATGAACAAGTTCAGAAAATGCTAAGGGACAATATTATCGAACCATCACTCAGTCCATACAATGCTCCACTCCTTTTGGTACCAAAAAAGAATACATAGGACAAAAAGAAATGGAGACTTGTTGTCGACTTTAGAAAGTTAAATGACAAAATCGTCAATGACAAATTCCCTTTAACGAGACTAGAAGATGTTCTAGACAAGTTAGGTAGAGCAAAATGGTTCTCAACCCTTGATATGACCAGTTCATTCCATCAAATTGAACTAGAAAACAAATCACGACCTTTGACAGCCTTCTCTACAACAAACGGACATTTTCAATTCAAACGGCTTCCTTTCGGACTGAAAATCTCTTCAAACAGTTTCCAACGCATGCTCACTATTGCACTAGCAGACTTAGAATCAAATGCTTTTCTATACGTGGATGACATAATTATCTATGGATGTAGCATAAATCACCACAACCAAAATTTAGTAAAAGTTTTAGAAAGACTTCAAAGACACAATTTGAAATTGAATGCAGCCAAATGTTGTTTTTTGCGACCAGAAGTAGTATATTTAGGACATCTTATCACGAGTGAAGGAGTCAAAACTGACCCAGCCAAATACGACACTGTAAAAAATTATCCAGTTCCAAAGAATGCAGATGAAGTTAGGCGATTCGTCGCATTCTGCAACTATTATAGAAGATTCATTCCAAATTTCGCAGACATTGCAAAAAGCCTAAATACACTCTTAAAGAAAGCCACAAAATTTACATGGTCAGAAGAACATCAAATAGCTTTCGATACACTGAAGAACAAATTAATAACTCCACCTTTACTACAATACCCAGATTTTAGCAAACCTTTCATTTTAACGACTGATGCCTCAAATTATGCTTTAGGCGCGGTATTATCGCAAGGCGAAATAGGTAAAGATTTACCAATATCTTATGCCAGCAAATCTTTGCAAAAGCACGACATGAATAAACCAGTCATTGAAAAAGAATTATTAGCTATTCATTGGGGAATAAACTTTTTCAAACCATACCTTTACGGAAGAAAGTTTACAGTGGTAACTGACCACAGGCCACTGATCTCCTTATTTTCTCACAAAAACCCTTCCTCAAAAATGACTAGGATTCGACTAGATCTATGTGACTATGACTATGACATAATATACAAAAAAGGTAGTATGAACACTAATGCAGACGCACTATCAAGAATCCAACTAGACTCTGAGACTCTAAAAGAAATGATACCACAAGAAATCGATGAAAAAGTAAAAAGAACGTTAGTTATTACAAGAGGCATGGCAAATAAAGAGGCCATTAAAAAAAATGAGGATAGTAATGAAGAAATTTTTGTAGATGGTGACAACACCCAGAAGTCTGATCAACTTTCAATATGGGACTGTACATCCATTACTGACGTCAGGAATATGAAGAATTTAAAATTTTATGAGGCGAAGAATAATGAAACTATAATATATATTGAAAATAATATAGTGCACGTAGGATACAGCGATAATTCAACGAATCTAGATTCGATTATGAAGAAACTGATATCTAAAATGAAAAATGAGAATATTAAAGAGCTAGCGCTAGCCAACAACGATAAAATATTCCAATTATTTACAAATAAAAAGTTTAAAGAAGAATATATAAAAATACTAGAAAGCGTTAAGAAAAGAAAAAGTCCTCAAAGTCCTCAACTAAGAATACTCATTTACGAACCACCAAAAAGGATACAAGACGACCAAACGAAATTTCAATTAATTAACGACTACCATAATAACGGCCACTTAGGTATCAGGAAAACACTTATAAAACTCAAACAACGATATGTTTGGAAAAACATGATCAAGATGGTAAAGAAATTTGTGTCACGTTGTGACAAATGTGCAAAAAGTAAACAAACACTCCACACAATAGAGCCACTCACGTTGACAGACACCCCTAGCAATAGTTTTCAGATATTATCAATTGACACTGTAGGACCATTAAGAATTTCAAACGAGTACCGCTACATATTGACAGTACAATGCGAACTAACAAAATTTGTAATTGCACACCCAATGTCAACAAAAGATGCAGACACTGTTGCAAGAACATTAGTTGAGCAAGTAATTCTGAAATACGGCCACTTTCAACTGTTGAAATCAGATAATGGTACTGAATTTAAAAACGAGCTAATGCGTAACATATGCACACTTTTAAAAATTAAACAAACCTTTTCAACACCATACCATCACCAAACGATAGGCTCTCTTGAAAGAAACCACAGGGTACTGAACGAGTTTTTATTGACATCAACTAGTGACCACGAATGGGACAAGTGGATCCCATATTTTACTTTCACATACAATACGGCCCCACACATAGAAACAGGGTACACACCACATGAATTAGTCTACGGAAAACTACCACGCTTACCAAATGACATTTATGAGTCACAAACAAAGTTTTATGATTTTGACAACTATCTGAGCGAGATGCGTGCCAGATTAAATTTTGCTCTAAATAAGGCCAAAGCAATGCTTATACGAGCCAAAGAAAAACGTACTAATAAGAATTTAGGTTATACGAATACACTTAAAGCAGATATAGGAGACTTAGTTTTACTTAAAGTAGAAGATAGGAAGAAAAATCAATTACCTTATAAGGGCCCATTTAGAATATTAGATAGAATAGGTGTTAATACTATAATAGATTATAATGGAGTACATAAAAAAGTACATAACAACCAACTAAAATTATACAAAAATAATTTAAGAAATTAAAATACACTTAAAATACAAAATATATACAAAAATAAATAATAAATCTATTTCCTAATATATTACTTGTAATACATACCTAAAATTTCTATAAACAATGTAAACATACAATATACAAATAGAAAAATCATTGTAACCCCTAATTTTTCTCTTAAGGGTGAGGGTGTAGTGTGCCCATACATGTACACACTGCCGACCCTACGTTTCATCAATTCTTTTCGTAAACAAGCGGCAATGCATTGAGTGACAAATATGCTTTCACTGCACTATCGATGTGCGCTGCACTCAATGCATGCGAATGTTGTAGGCACTCCGCATCGGAATTGAGTGCATTTTCAATACTCACTCAATTTTTATGACTGTGCCTAAATTTCATTCGTCAACCCAAAATATGAAATTTGGAGATACCTTTTTTAAGTGCGAGAATGAAACGCAAAATTAATAATAAGTATTTTAATATGTAAATATAGATTAACTATAGATCTAGATTTTAAGTATAACAGTTTTTGTAAAGATATAAAAAGCCGGTCTTGGAAAAGAATAAATCAGAATTTAACTACTAATTCAAGTCGGCAGATCTCTGCCTTGTTTTAATATTAATATTCTCTTCTTGCCTTGAACTTTGTTCAAGTCGGCAAGAATATAGCTATAGCGAAGGCAAACTCTGCCGCTATAAACAAAAATCTTACTTAAACTTCCCCATACACCTTACATGGCGATCCTGCCCATTACCTGAAATCTTTTGATTTGCTTTTCCGGGAACTCAGTTCCATATTGGCACATATGGAATACATTCAGAAACAGCCAATGCCGAAAGCCATGGAAGTGTATTCTTCCAGTTTTAAAGACAACGAATAAAATTTTGAATCTGCACCAAACAACGCCAAAAATGAAAAAACCAAGGACAAAAAGATACCAGATTTTGGTTCAAGGGAAGCATCAGCTGAAGAAGCTGCAGTTAAATCGAATGCGCCAAAAACAAATAAAACGTCTTGAATTGTCGTTGCTGGAGATAAACCATCCAACACAAATATGAGTCTTTATACAAAATGTATAAAAATAATAATAAAAATACAGTAATAATACCAATAATTATAATTAAGAGTCATAAACAAATATTATTGCTTTATATAAAAAGTTAATTATGCAAAAATTACACATTGCTCTTTATTAATTTTAATTGTAAAAATGAAGATATACAAAAAAAAAATATTATATACTCTACATAAAAATGGTTTAAACAAAAACAAAAAAACGAAAAAAAAAAAAAACTTATTTATAAAAAAAAAAAAAATTTAACAGATGGAAAATATTATTCAAGAGGTAGATAGAATATTCATAAACATAAGAAAAAGTTATACTAGAGGCTACACAAGAGCCACACTAATTGCAAAGCAACAGCAGCTAGATGATTTAAAAGAACAATTTGACTTTTTGGCAAATCAATACAAAGACAGCAAAGAGTTAGTAGCTTTGAAATTAGAGTTCAGCAGCATTCATTCAAACTCAATAAAATGAATCTCAGAACAGCTTAAAACAACTGAAGGTGAAATAAGAATAGAAGAAGAAGAACAAGAACAAGGAGAATCAATAAAAATAATGGCAGCCTTTAGTCTAGAAACCGCCTCAAAGGCATTACCCACTTTTTCAGGCAATTTCAGAGACTTAGAAAGTTTTCTTATTACAGCCGAATTGATTAACAAAACGTTAAACGATGAAGGTAAGATCGATTTCTTACAATACATATACCATGCAAAATTAACGGCTAATGTTCGCACCGCATTAGGTAGCTATTCGAAACCATCAAACTTCGAGATTCTAAAACAACAATTACAAACCAGATACAAAGATAACACAACCATATCACAATTACAGACAAAACTTAACAATTTACAACAACGGAATTTGAGAATACATACTTACAAAGAACAATTACTTAACATAATAGAAGGGCTAAATAGACTAGGAATCGAAAGTTTAGGAACTCAAGCCACAGAACTCGAGAAAAACGTCATAATAAAATGCAATAACAAAATTGCACTCGACGCATTTAAGAAAGGTCTAAATGAAAATTTGAAATCAACTATTTTCGCTGCGCGACCAAAAGACTTATTGGAAGCAACAGAATTAGCACTCGAACTCGAAAATGAGTCGTTGACTTCACCAAATGCAATCATGCACTTTCAACGGTCATTTAACCAACATCAAAACAATAATAACACCCGCTATATCTCAAGACAAAACGTAAACACAAACTATAGGTACAATGAACCAAGAACATACAACAATAATTTCAATAGGAACCAAAATCAAAACACTTACAATAACAGAAATCTGAACCACAACAACAACTTCAACCAAAACAGAAACAATAATAATTACGCTAACCAAGGCAGAAACAGCAACCGAAATAAGAACTAAAACAACAGATACACAAATAACCACACAAACCGAAACATACGAATAGTAAACAATGAGGGAAACGAGTAGGGCTCGGAAGACATAGTCTTTCCGATCAGCCAAAATTAAAGATTTTTAAAATCTCGGATACAAATTCTAACTTTATAAAAATAAAATACAAGAATAATTTTATGACTTTTCTGATCGACAAAGGTGCTGATATTTCTTTATGCAAAATCAGTAAAAAGGTAAATGATGATTTTTATAACCCAGACCAAAAATGCAAGTTAACAGGCATTACAACCGAAGAAACTTTTTCACTAGGTAGCATTAATCTAAACCTTAATTTTGGAGAGAAACACTGTAAACATGAATTTCAACTAGTAAAATTCGAATTCCCAATTGAAACTGATGGTATATTAGGTAGAGACTTTTTGAACAAATTCCTTTGCAAAATTGACTACGAAACATTCACTATTTCGATTTTAATTGACGATTCACACATTACATTGCCTATGCACTCAAAACCGCATAACACATTAATAATAAAAGTGCCACCAAGAACAGAAATTATTCAACCAATTAAACTGCAACTAACGGAAGACAAAGTAATTTTAAATAAAGAAGTACAAGAAGGTATTTTTCTTAGTAACTCAATAGCTCCAAAAAACGGCATGACACACATAAAAATTTTAAATACAACAAATGAAGAAGTGATTTTGAATGGCATTCAGTTGGAAACCGATTCTTTAAATAAATACGATATTTTAAATTACGACAGCAAAAGACCTATACACCCACAAAATCGTTTCAGTAAAATTTTGGAAATACTAAATATACAATGTAATGACACAAAAATTAAAGACGAATTAAAAGACATTTTTAAAAAATTTCAAGATGTATTTCACTTAGATAACGAACCTTTAACAACCAATAACTTTTATAAACAAAACATAACAACGACAGACAACATACCAGTATACATCAAAAATTACAGACTACCGCACGCCCAAACAGACGTGATAAATGAACAAGTTCAGAAAATGCTAAGGGACAATATTATCGAACCATCACTCAGTCCATACAATGCTCCACTCCTTTTGGTACCAAAAAAGAATACATAGGACAAAAAGAAATGGAGACTTGTTGTCGACTTTAGAAAGTTAAATGACAAAATCGTCAATGACAAATTCCCTTTAACGAGACTAGAAGATGTTCTAGACAAGTTAGGTAGAGCAAAATGGTTCTCAACCCTTGATATGACCAGTTCATTCCATCAAATTGAACTAGAAAACAAATCACGACCTTTGACAGCCTTCTCTACAACAAACGGACATTTTCAATTCAAACGGCTTCCTTTCGGACTGAAAATCTCTTCAAACAGTTTCCAACGCATGCTCACTATTGCACTAGCAGACTTAGAATCAAATGCTTTTCTATACGTGGATGACATAATTATCTATGGATGTAGCATAAATCACCACAACCAAAATTTAGTAAAAGTTTTAGAAAGACTTCAAAGACACAATTTGAAATTGAATGCAGCCAAATGTTGTTTTTTGCGACCAGAAGTAGTATATTTAGGACATCTTATCACGAGTGAAGGAGTCAAAACTGACCCAGCCAAATACGACACTGTAAAAAATTATCCAGTTCCAAAGAATGCAGATGAAGTTAGGCGATTCGTCGCATTCTGCAACTATTATAGAAGATTCATTCCAAATTTCGCAGACATTGCAAAAAGCCTAAATACACTCTTAAAGAAAGCCACAAAATTTACATGGTCAGAAGAACATCAAATAGCTTTCGATACACTGAAGAACAAATTAATAACTCCACCTTTACTACAATACCCAGATTTTAGCAAACCTTTCATTTTAACGACTGATGCCTCAAATTATGCTTTAGGCGCGGTATTATCGCAAGGCGAAATAGGTAAAGATTTACCAATATCTTATGCCAGCAAATCTTTGCAAAAGCACGACATGAATAAACCAGTCATTGAAAAAGAATTATTAGCTATTCATTGGGGAATAAACTTTTTCAAACCATACCTTTACGGAAGAAAGTTTACAGTGGTAACTGACCACAGGCCACTGATCTCCTTATTTTCTCACAAAAACCCTTCCTCAAAAATGACTAGGATTCGACTAGATCTATGTGACTATGACTATGACATAATATACAAAAAAGGTAGTATGAACACTAATGCAGACGCACTATCAAGAATCCAACTAGACTCTGAGACTCTAAAAGAAATGATACCACAAGAAATCGATGAAAAAGTAAAAAGAACGTTAGTTATTACAAGAGGCATGGCAAATAAAGAGGCCATTAAAAAAAATGAGGATAGTAATGAAGAAATTTTTGTAGATGGTGACAACACCCAGAAGTCTGATCAACTTCCAATATGGGACTGTACATCCATTACTGACGTCAGGAATATGAAGAATTTAAAATTTTATGAGGCGAAGAATAATGAAACTATAATATATATTGAAAATAATATAGTGCACGTAGGATACAGCGATAATTCAACGAATCTAGATTCGATTATGAAGAAACTGATATCTAAAATGAAAAATGAGAATATTAAAGAGCTAGCGCTAGCCAACAACGATAAAATATTCCAATTATTTACAAATAAAAAGTTTAAAGAAGAATATATAAAAATACTAGAAAGCGTTAAGAAAAGAAAAAGTCCTCAAAGTCCTCAACTAAGAATACTCATTTACGAACCACCAAAAAGGATACAAGACGACCAAACGAAATTTCAATTAATTAACGACTACCATAATAACGGCCACTTAGGTATCAGGAAAACACTTATAAAACTCAAACAACGATATGTTTGGAAAAACATGATCAAGATGGTAAAGAAATTTGTGTCACGTTGTGACAAATGTGCAAAAAGTAAACAAACACTCCACACAATAGAGCCACTCACGTTGACAGACACCCCTAGCAATAGTTTTCAGATATTATCAATTGACACTGTAGGACCATTAAGAATTTCAAACGAGTACCGCTACATATTGACAGTACAATGCGAACTAACAAAATTTGTAATTGCACACCCAATGTCAACAAAAGATGCAGACACTGTTGCAAGAACATTAGTTGAGCAAGTAATTCTGAAATACGGCCACTTTCAACTGTTGAAATCAGATAATGGTACTGAATTTAAAAACGAGCTAATGCGTAACATATGCACACTTTTAAAAATTAAACAAACCTTTTCAACACCATACCATCACCAAACGATAGGCTCTCTTGAAAGAAACCACAGGGTACTGAACGAGTTTTTATTGACATCAACTAGTGACCACGAATGGGACAAGTGGATCCCATATTTTACTTTCACATACAATACGGCCCCACACATAGAAACAGGGTACACACCACATGAATTAGTCTACGGAAAACTACCACGCTTACCAAATGACATTTATGAGTCACAAACAAAGTTTTATGATTTTGACAACTATCTGAGCGAGATGCGTGCCAGATTAAATTTTGCTCTAAATAAGGCCAAAGCAATGCTTATACGAGCCAAAGAAAAACGTACTAATAAGAATTTAGGTTATACGAATACACTTAAAGCAGATATAAGAGACTTAGTTTTACTTAAAGTAGAAGATAGGAAGAGAAATCTAGGATAGGAAATAGATAGAATAGGTGTTAATACTATAATAGATTATAATGGAGTACATAAAAAAGTACATAACAACCAACTAAAATTATACAAAAATAATTTAAGAAATTAAAATACACTTAAAATACAAAATATATACAAAAATAAATAATAAATCTATTTCCTAATATATTACTTGTAATACATACCTAAAATTTCTATAAACAATGTAAACATACAATATACAAATAGAAAAATCATTGTAACCCCTAATTTTTCTCTTAAGGGTGAGGGTGTAGTGTGCCCATACATGTACACACTGCCGACCCTACGTTTCATCAATTCTTTTCGTAAACAAGCGGCAATGCATTGAGTGACAAATATGCTTTCACTGCACTATCGATGTGCGCTGCACTCAATGCATGCGAATGTTGTAGGCACTCCGCATCGGAATTGAGTGCATTTTCAATACTCACTCAATTTTTATGACTGTGCCTAAATTTCATTCGTCAACCCAAAATATGAAATTTGGAGATACCTTTTTTAAGTGCGAGAATGAAACGCAAAATTAATAATAAGTATTTTAATATGTAAATATAGATTAACTATAGATCTAGATTTTAAGTATAACAGTTTTTGTAAAGATATAAAAAGCCGGTCTTGGAAAAGAATAAATCAGAATTTAACTACTAATTCAAGTCGGCAGATCTCTGCCTTGTTTTAATATTAATATTCTCTTCTTGCCTTGAACTTTGTTCAAGTCGGCAAGAATATAGCTATAGCGAAGGCAAACTCTGCCGCTATAAACAAAAATCTTACTTAAACTTCCCCATACACCTTACACTAGAAGTCCTTGAAAGGCCTTAAATTGATTTTGAGGAATTTTAAAGCTCGTAAAAGAATAAAAAATCTGTAACGCTAATGCTAAAAGAGCACTATTTTTGTTGTGATATATTAAATATACAAAGTACAAATTTTGGGTTACAACATTGAAAAACATTTAAGCGAACATTTTCGTCTTCACTCGTTACGGAGCAAATCGACTATTTTGGTTAAGCCTTAACTTTAACTCGAAAATCTTTTCTACCCTACTATATATTTTTTTAGCAAACATAAACTTATCGAAACTAAACGAAACAGTTTGACGAGACGTTCTGTTCCGTAACAACCGAACGTTTAGCGTCTCAACTCGTCAAAAACTGTGCAGAGTAGTCTTTTTTTTCAGACCATTGGAGGAACTCGTTTCATTTTGGGTTAAACGTCAAAACAGCCGTTACAATTGCAAACGTTCGGGAAGTTGCAATCGTCTCGTTTATTTTGATCAGGCCTTTATAATTTTTTGTCTATTAATTATATGAATGTTATGTTAAAAAAAAACATTAAATATTAATAAGTAGAAATTTTTTTAACCAGTTTCATTCTTTTCCTTTAAATTTCTGTGCAAAAAAGACGTCCAGAAATTAGAACATTTCAGAAATTAGAACCACCCATAGAACAAAGTGGTTCTAATTTGTGAGAGTCTACTGTACATTATATATTTAATAAATCACAACAAAAATAGTGTTGATACCTCTTTTAGCATTAGCGTTACAGACTTTTTATTCTTTTACGAGCTTTAAAATTCCTCAAAATCAATTTAAGGCCTTCCAAGGACTTGTAGGAATATTTTTTTTTATTTTGGAGAAAAATAATTTGTATATTTTAGACAAAAACATTGATATACCAAACTTTAAAATCCGACTGTAAACACCAGAGATATGAAGTTTTATGTCAATGCGCGACCCCCTACGTTCGGTAAAAAAAAAAAAATTTTTTTCGTAATTGTCTTGAAAAAAAACGTCATATTCGCTGGTATACGGCGAACTTTTTTTTTAGAGGTACGGTCTAATATACATATAAGGGGGGGAGTAGTACAGTTGCCAACAGTGACCATATGCATATGAACTATAGTACTAAATTTTAGTCTAATAAGACCCAAATCGTCTGAAATATAAAATTTTCATTAATTTGTGGGTGGTGAAAGAAGGTGTGGCAAACATTTTTGACTTAAAAACCATGGAACGGTCAAGAAGAACACAACAAAGAAAACCCCAAGCAAATCGGAAGCTCCGTTCTTGACTTATGTAATTACAAACACAAGTCACGGCTTTGTTTTATAACATACTAGCTGATATACCCGGTGTTACTCGGAGGAAAAAACGTAAAATTATGATGTTTAGGTTTTATTCGTTCGGAAGATAACGATTTTTAGCCAGAAAAAATAAGCTTTTGACGTAAAGCGTATGGAAATATGCAAAATAGTTTTTTGACATTCTAAGAAAACGGCGTTATTAAAAAAAGACGTTGTACTAAAAATTTGTGCAATCTTGAAGATATGTGAATTTTTTTAGTGTCAAAATAACAGAATTTTTAAAATTAATTAAACGAAGCTTTTCGTTAAAAAAGTATGCTAGTTGGTTGATTTCCCTTACTTGTAAAAGGGTGGAAGAGGCGTGGTCAAAACTAATTATGCCAAAGCATAATCTAATGGCCTAATTCTGTATCCCTATCCGAACACTCGTCTCGTGCAAAACACGCTCGTTCGTGATTTTGAAATTTCTAATTCGAACAGATAACAGCTGACGAACTGGCGAACGATGCCGTAAAACAGTAACATTTTTGAAATTTGTATCTCTAACGATCAACTAAATGACGAATTGAAACGTCAAAATCACACGAATACTTTTATGCTATCATTGTGATATGTTGGAGTTCTTATGAAGCAGCTAGAGGGTGAATTGGATTTAGGAATATACGCCCCAAAGTTGGGAGCTTGTAGGGTATCTGTCGATGAGTTGTGCAAGAACTTTCTCAGGGTCTGCTAGCTCTAGAATATTTCTTAAGCCTCGCATTCACCACATGTGCGTTTAAAACTCACTTAAATATCAACTCACATCAACTTGCTCAAAATACAAAAAAAAAAAAAACAATTTCTGCATGCATTTTATTTAAAGCACTTATCACTTCAATCAAACAATCACATAAAACTTCTTTAACATCTAAAAACATATTTGCTTGCAATAACAACAATATATATATTTTTGAAATCACATTGATTCAATAAAAAAAACATGTCAAATATTTATAAACAACTCAAAAAAAAGCATTGCCAACAAACGAAAAAAAGCCCAAAAACTTTAGAAATCTTTACAGAAAATTGAAAAAATAACAGAAAACTTATATATTGGTTGATATGGCAGTGCTAAATTTGACAACTTATTGTGTATAACAGTTTCGTAAGAAACTTCAGCTTGCCGTAAGGGTTGGCGAGCAAGTTCGTTAGAGATACAGATTTCAATTACATAGAACACAACATCGTTCGCCAAGCACTCGTTAGTTGAGTCGCTCGTTTGGGATACAGAATTAGGCCATAAGATTAAAAAAATGTGAGCCAAGTTTGAGTTAAATCCGCCCAGCCGTTAAGATTTGGATTCTGGTCAAACAAACAGAAAATTATTTTTATTAATGTAAATAAATAACTTTCATATCATTTTTTTCCGTGAATTTTTCCGATATTTTAAAAGCTATTTTGCTATTTGGGGCAAAGAAAAATCCAATAAATAAGAGATTATTTAAATCGGTCCAGCCGATCTTTATATGTTATATGTAAATGGTATGTTAAGCGGAGATTATCTCGTTGTTGATCTGTGCGATAAGCTCGACGATTTCTACTTGCCAACCGAGCCGTTTCACGGGCTGCCTCTAGATCTTCTGGGTCGCGGCATTGTTAATAATAATACTCGCACTTGTGTTTGAGAAGCCCGAAGTCGGGCCATACTTACGCGGTGCTTTTCTCGTGCGATTTCTCATTTTCTTCAATAGATTCATTCGCAATGTTTTGAAGCCTAATTGCATTACGGCTTTGTTGGGAAAGATTAGATCTTCTGGGTCGCGGCATTGTTAATAATAATACTCGCACAATAAGATTTATTAAAACACTCGCACAAAACAAACAAATCGACCGGTAACCTTAAATATGCTTTTTTTAAAATAAACCACAAAAAATGTACACTTTCGCGACTTACAGCTATTTACTGACAGGCAACGATATGATATTTATTTCCAAAGCTATTCGAAATCAAAAATTTGGCCTGTATGGGCGGAGCCACCCCCTTGTTCAATGACCGTCTCAGTTTTCTAGTAGAAGGATATCACCCAATAGTAATTCCATACTGAATTTCGTTGTTATACGACATTTAGTTCCAAAGCTATCTGATATCAAGCCACACCCCCTTTTTCAAAGCCCATCCCAGTTTTCCAATAGAAGGATATCACCAAGTGGCAACTCCATACTAAATTTCATTATTATACGGCATTTAGTTCCAAAGCTATTCGATATCATAAATTTGAATTGTATCGGCGGTGCCACACCCCTTTGCCCTATACTTGCTCAATTTTGCCAGTCGAAAGACACGACTAAATAATACGTTCTAACCGAGTTTCATTAATCTGTGACTTATAGCTTGAAAGTTATACTGAAAATTTGGGCTACGGAAAAAGTGCCACGCCCTACGTCCAACGCCCATAAAATTTAACCAGTAGAATGGCAAGTGAAAATTAAGATCGAATACCGAATTCCGTTGCTGTGCGACCTATAATTTCAAAGCTATTCGATATAGAAGATTTGATTTGTATGGAATGGTAACACGTGAATGGTAATAACACTTAGCACATGTCTAATTTGACAGATAATTAGTTTTATCCTTCCGCTGAACGAATATGGTTGTGTATACGCTTGAACAACGCTGGGAAATATTGCGACATTGCGAATATTGTGAAGATGCCGATTTTGCCAAAAAAATCATCTTTTCGGATGTAGCTCATTTTGATCTTGGCGGGTATGTTAACAAGCAAAATTGTAGCATTTGGGGCACAGAAAACCCGCACGCATATATTGAAAAGCCGATGCACCCAAAACGAGTTACTGTTTGGTGCGGATTTTGGTCCAGAGGCATAATTGGGCCATTTTTCTTCGAAAATGAGCAAGCAGTGGCCGTTACAGTCAATGGCGATCGTTATCGGGCCATGTTGAACGAATTTTTGTTCACAAAAATTGAAGAGGAGGATATTGGCAACATTTGGTTTCAACAGGACGGCGCTACGTGCCATACAGCACGATGTTTTGCGCCCTGTTTTTGAAGATCGCATTATCAGCCGCAGAGCTGATGTCGTTTGGCCACCTCGGAGCTGCGATTTGACACCGTTGGACTATTATTTGTGGGGTGCCCTCAAAGATAAGTGTTACGCCGACAAACCAGAGACAATTGACGCTTTAAAGGACAATATTCGTGAAGCCATTGGTGAAATACAGCTGCACACAATCGATAATGTGCTTAAAAATTGGACCGATCGTGTAGGCTACTGCATGGCCAGCCGAGGCAGCCATTTGAATGAAATTATTTTCCATTACTAACCGGAAGGATTGAGCATTCAAATAAAGAAAGAAATTTGAGAAAATATTCAGTAGTTTTTTTTTATAGCATTTTCAAAAAAAAAAAAAGTTATTTGGCGGACCCTTTATATAGATATTGATATGGGAAAATATTTACAATGCCATATCTCCGGAACCATTGGGCCGATTTCGTGCAAACTTCACATAAACCATCTACAGACCATCTCCAACGTTACCTAACCATTTCCGCAGTGAGTGGTGTCATCAAAATGTGCACTTATTTTTATATATATGGATTAGTGTTTTTACAAAAATGAATATGATTTTTGAGAAAGTATTTTAAATTAATTTTTATTTTTTTTTATTTTTAATTATTAAAATGATCTTTGTTTAAACAGGGAGTGATAATGTCTACTGCCCTTGCTGTGTATGTAGATTATGACGTTCGATGTGACTGCTGCTCCGCAATTTGTGATTATTATCGCAATCATTACCAAAGTTTTTACAGAGTCGCATGTACAAAATTTTCCGAATAGTTCATTTTCTTTTTGCCAAAAACGCCAATGTACACATTTTTTTCACTAAAAGTGACTTTGTAACCGCTTATAATGAGATAAATTAGTGATTGTTTTTTGTTTGTTTGATAATTTGCTGTGTATGTGTAAACAAATTTTAAGATATAGTTTTTTTTTTCAAAATTATTTTAGCACAATTTTCTAGCAATAATCAATCAATGATTGCACAAAAAGGTATTTTTTTCAATGTTTTTTTGGAGCAACGGGAACCAAATTTTAACTGTGTATTACGAAGACATTCGTCATCCATTTCCGGAAAGAAATTTTGGAAAATGTGACTGTTTCGATTTTTCTGAGCCATCCGAATCTTTATACTCAATTTCCCAAAAAAAAAAACAAAAATGCACATTGGCGTTTTTGGCATGAAGGGGACGATATATACATTGGAGTTACAATGTATAACTTCAACGCATATTAGTTCTATGCTAGATGATCAGGGACTATCAACAAGAGAACTCACAAAGAAGTTCCTTAAAGCGTGTACACTTGTACAATAACTGTACAACAACAGCAACATAGACAAAACAAATTGCAGCTACAGCAAAGGCAACGCACGCTTGTTGACCTTCTTTTGTTTATTATTAAGTTTGTTGTTTTCCTTTTATATATTGTGAATTTTGCATGTTTTTTAATTGTTTACATTATCTATATTAATAAAAATCATTTTCTGTTTATTTGACTACAATACAAATTTTAGCGGCTGAACGGATTTAATTCAAATTCGGCTCACATATTACTTGAATCCTAACATAGGTTATGGCATACTAAGTTTTGACCACGCCTCTTCCGCCCCCTTAAAAGTAACGCAAATCTAACTACTAGCGTATTTTTTCAAGCGAAAATGCTCAACTTATTAATTTTAAGGAAATCCTGTTATTTTGACACCAAAAACATTTACATATCTTTAAAATTGCACAAACTTCTGGTACAACGCCTTTTTCTAATAACATCGTTTCCTTAGAATAACAAAAAAACTATCGGAAATTCGTATATTTTACTTGCGATGCAAATAACTCCGTTGTTTTTGAATATATGTCATTCAAATTTTTTTCGTTGATAAACTCAATTCAAGCACTAAATAAAAACAATTTAAAGAGTACCGTTATCTTAGCAGATATATTTTAAATATTTCTTTCAACAAAGGTCCAAAATATTGACTTTTTACTCAAAAAATGACACAGAATTTGTTTTTGTTGTTAAAATAATAAAAACGCAAAATTGCATTTTCGACTACTTTTTACATGACGAAGCGTTTAATAGCAAAAATGCTTCTAATTTTACAAAAAAAATTGTTAACTGTTTCTGTCATCAAAAAACATGATTTTTTTAAAGAAATTCATTTTTTTCAAAAGTTGTTTTTATTCTTTTTATATAATATATAATATAATATATATACTATAATATATAAAAGTTAAGCTCAAAGAGTAATTTATGTGAAAAAATTATACCAATATCTCTTTCCTATCAAAAGTCATCGCAATAAATATATTTTTAGACACAAAGCAAGCTGTTTTTTAAATGCTTATCTATATTAATAAAAATCATTTTCTGTGAACATTAAAACTACTGGCAAACTGTAACGGGCAGTGGAAAATGACAGTGGTGTCAAACTATGAGTCTAAGAAAAGTTTTGAATACACCTATTATGTTCCCATATAGTTGCAGGGTGCAGCAACGCGCGCCAGGAAAAGGCTAGTTAATACTAAATAAGCAATATTTATCATGAATTTAGGTTTTGTCATCAGGGGCGAACCCAGAAAAAAATTTTGGGGGGTGTTTTATATTTTTATTTATAGACTTATTAAAATTGTTTTTATTCATTATATAATATTTAGAGTACAAAGTAAGTAAATATGTCCTCAATAAAAAAAAACGAGATCGTTAATTTGCAACATGATCTTTATATTTTAAATATAAGCTTATAGTATATCGAAATTCTAACGATGGCCCCAAAATCTATGCTGTAATCCTCATCAAATACAGACATAAAGACGGACATGGCTAGATCTACTCGAGTAGCGATGCTCATCAAGAATATGGTATGTAACTGACCGACAGTAAAATAGACCTATATGATTGCACAGAGCCAAAAACCATCACATAAAATCAATAAGATCTCCAAATTGAGCTCTTTTATAAGGTTTTCTTGTTAATACTACCAAATGATAAGACTTTTCCATAGAGAAATCTTTTTGATTCCATAGAGAAAATCTTATTAAAAATTAACAACTACTATCAAACATTTTTAATAAGATTTCTTATTGAATGAATGAAATTATGTAGAAATCTTATTAATACTTATCTTTAATAGAAAAATCTTTTTTTTTTACTCTCCAAAGTTTAAGAAGAAACCAGTTAAAACGAATATGAAAATTTAATTAATCTGCTTTCTTTTAAGAAGATAATAATGGTGAAAATGCTACTTATTTTTGCTTTCCTTGCTTTAGCTTTCAGTAGTTGTGATGTGAATTCGAGAAGTTATCCGTGGATTTAAATAAAGTAAAATAAGAAAAATGTTATAATGGAAAATCATACTTGTGTTCCAGAACTGGTTTTCGACGAGGCTGAAATTCTCGAAACTCAAGCCATATTTCAGTCGGGGGGCTTGAGTATCAACCTTAATAAAAATATGCGGTGTGAACTCAAAAGAAGTTCTTGAAAAAAAATTGGATATTGAGGATGTCGCTTTGAAGGCCTCGACGGCGCCGGACATTTTGGTGACAAACTCAAATTTAATTTAATTTTAACATATGTATCTAATATTTATAAATAAATAACAAAAAGAAAATTGCTTTGGCAGTCCATGGAGATGTTTGATGGGGACTGGTTAAGAGTAGATTTTTTTTTTTTTTTACTTAATAAC
Organism: Pherbina coryleti; assembly: GCA_943735915.1. NCBI lineage: Eukaryota > Metazoa > Arthropoda > Insecta > Diptera > Sciomyzidae > Pherbina > Pherbina coryleti. Next base: position 131,655,681 of record OX030948.1, on the reverse strand, counting down.
CATCACTAATTAAACTGCATCTTAATTGTTCGTTAAGATTCTTAAGTTTTGTAAAAAACAAAATTTCAAAATCGACTTATAGCCAGGGTAATTAGTCGGGTAGCTCAAAATAGACGAAATAGAAGAATTTTGTGTTTAAAAATTGCTTGCAACAAATTTCGTCAAAGTATGTGCAATTGTGTTTTAACGCTTTGAAAAACATATGAAATAAAGGCCAATTATGTTCAATTCTAAGTTAATGTTTTTTTTTTTTTGTGTAGAAGTACACTGCAAGCGAATAAATGTAAACAAAAGATCGTGTAGTTAAGAGAAAATCAGCGCATTCTATGTTCTCTCACAACACACTTCTTACGCTGATCTGATTGTGAGTTGTGTTGTGAGTTGTGTTGTGAGTTGTGTTGTGAGTTGTGTTGTTTTTGTTTCTTAATCGAATACTTGATAAAGAATGCTAATATTCAGCAATGCACTATGGTGCACTGAATAAATGTTAGCGAAATGTGTTTAATTTGAGTTGGTGATGGATGAGTTGATGTTAAAAGCAAAATCATTGCGATTTTAAATTAAATTTAAATAAAAAATATATTTTTAAATCAAATTGGATATTGATGAAATAAAACACATAAAAAATAGCATAATAATTTTTTTACCTTTTAATGAATGGTAACTTTAATTTTATTATTAATAAAATAGTTATTAAATTTTAATTTTAAGTTTTTCGATCTTAGGTAATTCTTTTCAATAAAAAGACGAAATTTTTCAAAAAATTCATAACTGTCTACATTATTTAAAACATTGCCAAAACATACATATACATATATGATGGTATATTGCTTGCATCCCATATTAAAATTCTCGCATAACAAGAGATGTTCGCTCATAAAGAAATATGCGCAAAATATTCAGTGTATGAATCAGCGTTGCCATTATGACGTTAAATACATCATTTTGACGTATTTTAAGCTCTAATGACGATTGATGTATTTTGAGACATATTTGACGTATTTAATAGACACAATAGTTTTAATTTTATCAAAAAATGATAAGGAACACTCCTTGCATAGTATACATGCAACACTGCCTACATAAGTGATAATGATATCGACTTTATTGTCATCGCAAGTGTTTGTTAGCGGCGTGATATTTTTTTAATGTATTCAACGGGCATGCAGCTTGCAGCCAAATAAAACAAATGGAGCGCTATTTTCAGTTTCAATATTTATCTGACTTTTTTTTTACTGAACTGACGTATTTTAAATCTGAAAATGACGATTTTGATTCACAGTTTTCTAGCAACACTGGTATGAATACAGTATTTGCGTTATTTTTTATTACTTTATCCGCTTCTTGCTAGTATAAGTACAGCAGTATACTCTCTTCGTTTCCTACTTGCGCATAATACCAAGATAGAGTGCGTTCACATATGAGAACTTTAGAAAAGCGATAAGAGTAAGCTTTTTATTCTACAACATGCAAATATATTCGAGTAGGCGATAAAGCATACTTATGGAGGGCTCTTATGCGTATACAGAGCTTTGTTTAATAAAAACAATAAATAACACCATAAAAGTGCCTTAAAACATTTCAACTTAAATAAATAATGCTTTATAATTTATAATTGTTTTACTTTATACATTTAATTTTCTTTTTATTCGTTTATTTGGGGGGGTGGGGGGGTTTAACCCCCAAAACCCCTACCTGTGTTCGCCCCTGTTTGTCATTTATTGAAGTTAATGATATCAATATTTAATTTGTTTAACTAAGCAATATGTTTTATATTTAAGCAGGTACAAGGAAATAATAAAATTAGTTATTTATTTTACACTAATCATCAAGTGTTTTTATTTAACTCTCTACGTAAACAATCCAAGTTCAAAATCCAGGTTTTTGTTAATGGTTCAATCCAGAGCAATCCAAGTTCAAGTGCTTGTGTTTGCGCCACTGGAACGATACATTTTGGTGAGCCCGAAAGAACCATTACCATTAGTCCAAAAAATGTGGTATCTAAAAACAAATGTTTCGGGAGAAGCCGCAAAGCTCATCATTTGTCACTGACTGAAGAAAACTACAATGCAGCTTGGACGCTGTTGCAAGATCGATATAACAACAAACGAGTCCAGGTTGGAGCTTTGGTCCAAAAATTACTAGAGCAACCTCTCGGTACATCAACATAAGAAATAAAAACTTCAAATATTTTATGATTGAGGGTGTTCTTATTGTTTGGCCCGACACTGTATATATTAGTGTCCCTTAAATTTTAAGTTCGATATATTTTTACGCATAACTTCTTAAAACTTTCGCACTTACCCAATATTGTCTGGAAAAAATATAAGGCCGATTTATAAACGATAGCCCGTGCCGACTTGCGATTTAAACTTGTCCATACAAGTTACGCGGGTAATGCGCTGCGGCCTGTAAGGCCGTTGTTATGGTGGCGGTCAAATGATCTCTGGTCACATCACTTTTGACGCTCTTTTTTCATTTAAAGAGATCTGTGACGAAAGTATGTTAATTATGCTGACGGCCATTTGATTCCTTAACACAAGTACACTTTTCGCTAATTTTAGGACTTTATCAAAAAAAAAAAAAAAATAAAAATTGGTGGGCAAAATTTGCTTCATTTATCATTTCATATATAATTTTTAAGATTATTAGTGTGTTATTTTTGATTGCATAAAGATGATAGAACAGTGACGTAGTAATAAGCAAAATATTTTCTGCCTAGCCATCAAATAAATGGTGCAAAATTATCATCTAATCGACATGTTCTCGCTGTCTTATTCTACAATATTCGCGAAGTCAAGCTGACTGTCGGTGAAAGTTCAAATCTTGTGATCAAGGAGTGCATTATATTTTGGGAAATGATTACAAAGCAAGAATTCCTACTAAGGCATTTTCAAACTGCGTGAAGGAACTTGTTGATTTATATCATGTTTGGAGAGAGCTGCAAAAAAATTGTAAGAAAACTCAGGTCACATTCAAGAACCACAAAATAATTTTAAAATTGACCTTGATAACTTATTTGAAAGAAATTGGAAGAAGAGGAAAGGAGTATTAGACAAAGAGAGTTATTGGTTGTTGCATGGGCTTCCACTACAAATAACTTCGAATGTCCAGAAGATTCCGACGAAGAATAGATTTCGAGTTCTGAACTCAGCTTGTCAGATATTCCTTGCTATGAAAAAAGTTCAAAAATAGGCACAAAGAGTCTCATAACACTGTGGCGGAACCTTCAGTTCCCCGCTACACATATCGGCTCTTCAAGCTAAAGACGACACTTTGTCGCAATATTAATTTGTAATTGTAATATCTACACTTTGGATCGCATTTTGGTTCAACTTATCAATGTTGATCCAAGCACATTCTTTAGCGACACTCATGTTTATAGCCAGCGGGCTTCCATTGTGGCTGTGTTCATATAAGCGGTCATTTGAGTCGTTTATGTAGTTCGCGCTCGCTGGCATGCTGGCGCGAAGGCGATATGTCTCAACGACGGATCGTCAACCATTTGGCCGTCACTGTCGATTAAGCGATCGAGTAACACATCGTAGCGTTGTTGTACAACAACAAGCGTTTTCGCAAAGGCTACATGTTCGCCGTCTATTTGCTGGTTTAGCTACCCAGCACTCAGATGGCCACACGGTGTGTGTGTGTATTTGTGCTCGCTGCCTGTTTGTTGGCTTAGCTAACCAACATTCAGGCAGTTATTTATCATATTTTTTCCTAGCGACGATCGCCTATATATACGCATATATATATACGCTAGCGTCAATGCACGCTAGGTTTTTTATTTGCAAAATTATGGACAAATTGTGGATACTTGTTTTCGCTATGGGGTGCGCTGCAGCGCTGTTCTTCCTAGTGCAGCGCGTTTTGAATATTCTCTGGTGGCATGGCCTGTGGGCCATGCTGCCCTAAAGTTTTTAGCTTTGACGGCCGTCGAGTAATATCGTTTCCATTTTTTGAATTTAAATATTAAATAAAGTTAAGTTAGTTTTTAAAATAACCTTTGCGCGTTTTATTTGTGAGATAAAGACATCTACAACACTTAAACTTGTCGCAGCTTTAGATCGATGCCAGGTAAGCATAAGATACTCCGTTTACATTCTTCATGCGGTCGTAGAAGCGCTTGGTCTGAACAACGATGATTTCCCTAATAACAAATCCACGATTTAGCGAACTCGTACTCAGCCGAGAAAGTCCAGGGCAGGAGCAATAAGAACTGACTTTCGGAACAACGTACCTCACGTAGTCACAGTCCATTGGGACGGAAAACTATTACCCGGATTAGATGCACGAAGCTCAAAAGAAGAATGTTTGCCAATTATTGTTTCATTTGACGATAGAGAACAGTTTCTTGCAGTGCCAAAACTACAGAGTTCTTCTGGAAAACATCAAGCCAAAGCCGTCTCAACTGCTCTTTTTGACTGGAACTTCATAATGAAGTACAAATTATACTGCCCATTTCAATGCAACTTGTGCTGTTTTGGAGCACAGTTTAGAAAGAGAATTGTTGATTTTCCCTTGTCGTCAACATGCTAATGAATTGGTCCTAGAAACTGTCTTCGAAACCAAAATCAAGCAAATTACTAATAGCTCAGATACGCCGATCTTCAAAAAGTTCAGAGACAATTGTGAAAACATCAATTCCAGTGACATTGAAATATCTCTTGATTTCGTAAAAGAACATGTTGCCGAGACAAACAATACATCTTTGATAATGTTTTATAAGGCAGAACTGGACAGAGGTTTTATAAAAGACAATTACCGCGAATTGGTTGAACTATGCGTTGTATTTTTGGGAGGAGATACAGAGAAGAAATTAAAGCTCAGACCCCCCAGAGCTATGCATCAGGCACGATGGATGATCTATCGCCCGAGCGATCTATTCTTTAGAAATATGTTTGCTTGAGTCGCAATTGAGAATGATTGCAAAGGACAAAAAGGCCCTATAAGATGTTTGCTTATTTATCGACAGTGTATGTTAAATCTTGGCTCGAATGCACAGTGGCGACTAAAGCACCTAACCAAGATTTGTGCTTCTTGAAGGCGTTAGAAGGGTACGAAAAAGCTGACGCTACAATTCTACAAGCTTCTATTAGCAAGTTTAGCCATAACTTGTGGTATGAATGTGAAGAGACAGTCATTCAACTACTTTTCGATTATGAAGTTGATAACTAACCTAAGGTGAAAATGATTTCCAACTTAAATAAATAAAATAAATAAATAACTGGCCATTTCAGCCCTTGAAAGGACTTTGACCTAGCTTCTTATGATCAATTGTGTTGTGCGTGTTATTAAGTTTGTACACAATTGACCAAGAACCGGACCAGATTTCTCAGATTTTGGTAAACGCTATGTCCCATCGAAGGAAGAACTGGCCCAAAAGTTCTTTGGTAAGCTAAATTAATTTTTTGTGGTTTTTTTTTATTTGACTTATTTTTTCTTCCATATAAAATGCTGGATGATTTTGTTTCGCAAAAGAGCAACCAATTTCTATCTCGACTGCAGACTGACGACAATTATTTTCAGGAAGAAGATATCTTCTTGGAATAAGTCGTTTGAAGGATGTTAATAACACTGCTGATTTTAACGAACTTATCATGGCTGAAGAAGAGCAAAAACAATTATTCTTGCGCTGTGTCCAGGAACGTAGAAATTTGAATTCAGACTGTAAGAAAACAACATTTAAGAGTTACCCTGGCTGATTGCTATTATTTTATGGGTTTTTGAATTAAAATTTATGTTTATATTAATTCATGTTGCATTTGTAAGAGTTATATAGCAGACCGAAATATCAGGGCAAAATACGATTTTTAATAAGCTTTATAGCTCGGTTTAGATAAAATTTCATATTTGGGTATGTTTTGGCATTTCTAAAAAATCTAGAGGCTATGCAAGTCAATTTGAAAAAACTTTTTTTTAGTCATATTAGAGACACCGTAATATATATATATATATATCGCAATTGTAACTACAATATAATTCAAAGTATAAATAAAGCGATAAAAAATTTGAATAAAGTTATACCTGGGCGTAAATCAATTAATGAGCAATGCTGATCAATCCATAGATATGTAGTCCTTCGCATTTCTCCCATGCTTTCACTTGATACCGATGACGTAAAAGTTGTTAATAATGGTTCCAAGATTAAACCGAGCTTAAAACATAAATAATAAATTAATTGCGCTGTTATAATCAAAGAAAATATTCAAATAATACATGTTGGATTGTAGAGTGTCTTTGCAATACAATTATTACATAAAAGCAGATTTTGTTTTGCTGCTTTATTTTTATTGAAGATAAAAACAACATTTTTTTAGAGTAAAATTCAGCCCCGGCTGGAGAAGGTCAACTCATAGATTTCATATGAAAACTGATTCGAAAGTATTTGGAAACCTTAAAACAACCACAAAATAGTAACAATAGTGACTTATATTATTAAAGCAATTACATTTTTATGTCGGCAATAACTTCAATAAAATTTTCAAATAAGTGTTATGTCATGTTACATATACATGTTATGTTATCTATATTTAATATACGCCTAATCCGTAACTTTTAGAATGCTAGCCGGCAGAGTTTGCCGGTGGCTTGCGCTATTATCCTTGCTGGTTTTGTCGAAAGACACAAGTAAGGTTGCTGCTATTTTCACACAAGGTGAAAGCAGGTTATAAAAAAAAAACAATGAGATTCTAAAGCTCGAAAGCTGTTTCAAGATCTGAATTTTTATTTGGCGTGCACTCCTTTTTATAAGGCTAGCACGATCATTTTTGAGTTTTTATAAAATTGAGTTTCTTAAAAATATTGAGTATAATTCTAAAATATTGAGTCTTAAATTCTAATTGGTGGACAACATTTTGTAACCCGAAAAATATGTAGTAACTTAAAGCTATTACTATATGGGTCACTTTTCAGCAGCAGCCAATGTAACTAAAATGCTTACATTGTGTTTCGCTATGACTCAAGTTTGGAATCAAATACACAAACTGAACTTTTGTGTAAGCGAGCGTGCTATGATGTGACTCAATCTTGTAATAAACAGAATGTAGTTTATAACTAAAATACCTTATGTTATGCATTGTATGCGCGATGAGGTACACTACACCTTCACCCTTAAGATGAAAATTATTTCTGAGAGCTTAAATATATACACCTAATTTTGTTTTTACACGGTCCAGGAAAAACCGTTTTAAAAAAACCGTAAAAAAATAGACATTGATCGTATGAAAAAATAGGGGATTGGTTCTTTATCTCTAAAACCTATTAAAATTAGTAAAAAACAAGGATTTTTTAAGAACAATTATTCATGTTTATTTTATTAAATCACATATGTATATTAGGGCGTATCGAATTACAATTTTTTATCCGAATTTCACATTCTAAGAGGTCTCAAAAGTTGCATGGGGTTGTCACGATCACCCAAAAAACATTTTAATGAAAAAAATTATGTCTTCCTGTCCCGCAAGGACTAAGTTGTTTTTTGAGAAAATCAGTAGAAAATAACGACCTTAAAATACTTTGACTTTTTTAAAAAAATCTACGTTTGTCTTAAAGCAAAAATAAGTACAGATTTAAACTACCAATATATTGCTAAACACGGTACCACTCACGATTTTTATCCACAGTGTCCTGTGTGAAGGATATTCGAAGCTAAAATTGTAATCGAGATAGTACAAAACATTTGATTGTAACCCCATAGTCTAAATTTTGGTGGTATTAATTATAGTGTCAACGTATTCCTTAAATTTGGCGAATTAATAATTATCATCATTTTTACATATGCCTTTTCCTATTTTTGAGAAATGTATACTTGAATGCTATTTTTTAACTTTTTCAAAAAAATGAATATTAGATTCTATATCTCGAGTATCAGGAATGGTACCGAAAAGACTTTGCTCAGTTTGGATTCTTCAAATATTTCTGAACAAATATAAAATCGTATATTCATTTTTTTGGAAAAGTTAAAAAATTGCATTCAAGCATGCCTTTCTCAAAAAAAGGAAAATTCTTATGCAAAATGATGATAATTATTAATTCGCCAAATTTAAGGAATACGTTGACACTATGACTAATACCACCAAAATTTAGACATTGGGTAACGATTAAAAGTCTGTACTATCTCGATTACAACTTTAGCTTCAAATATCCTTCACAAAGGGCACTGTGGATAAAAATCGTGAGTGCCATCGTGTTCAGCAATATATTGTTAGTTTAAGACTAAACTTACTTTTTCTTTCAGACATACGTAGTGTTTTTTATAAAAGTCAAAGCATTTTAAAGTCGTTATTTTTAACTGTTTTCCTCAAAAAGCAACTTTGTCCTTGCGGGGCAGGAGGACACCCTTTTTTTTCTTTAAAATTTTTTTTGGGTGATCTTGACAACCCCATGCAACTTTTGAGACCTCTTAGAATACGATCTAAATTTTTCGATACGCCCTAATGTATATAATGTGTATTTATACAAGCATAGTTATTAAAGAAAAAAAGTCTCTAAGCTTAAAAGCAATTAAAATTTAATTTGTTTTTATAGTTCTTACTGTGGCTTCGTTTAAACCGAACATTTGGCTAAGAAATGTTGAGCCTTCTCCATTTCGAAGGCGATCTAAAATTTAAATTTGGGTTTCTAAAGAAATAGCTTTACGTTTTTATTTTTTATTTGTAGTTTTCGACATTTTCTTTTAGGGATACATAAAATATTTAACAAAATTAAAAACATATAAATAACTTAATGAATATAAAATACTTTTTGGCTTACCTTTCATCTTGATGCGTTAAAATGCAATTAAATTTAAAGTTAGAAAAACAAATTTGCCTATAAAAAATGTCTTTACCTAACACGTCTGATTGCATTGATAGTTCACAAAATATTAACACATTTCAATTACTTTGACTAGTAAATTTGCTTGTATCTACAAAAAAGGAATTCCCCTAAATTTGTGATATGAACATATTTTGCAAAAATTAAATTTACCAAAAAAAATTTAAGCCCAATAAAGATATGTAAAATTTTCAAACAGTGTTAAATCCAAACCGTGTAAAAAAAGACCGTGTAAAAACAGAATAAGGTGTATACAAAGATTTTAGTGAACATGAAGAATTTTCATTAAAATATGTTTATTTTGTAATTAGATATGAAATGATTTTTAAAAATTTGAGATTACTGTTTTATTTTATAATGTAGTTATAATGTAAATATAGTGTAAATATATGTCATTTTATAACTACTTGTATTTAATAATATTTTGTTCTTACATATGTGCCTTATATTATAATTTTAACATATTATTATGGACTTCTTTTAATATTCCATTTTTATTACAATTGTATTTACTCCTTTTTTATTAATAACTTCATATGGACCCTTATATGGAGCTTGATTCTTTCTTCTATTTTCTACTTTTATTAATACTAAATCTCTTATATCTGCTTCTAATTTCTTACTATATACAGCATTATTATTTGCTGTCCTTTTCATTATAACTCTTGTTGTTATTTCCTTAGCTTTCTTTAACGCTGTTTGTAATCTGATTCGCAACTCGTTGGCGTAGTCATCAAAATTAAAATTATTGCGGTCATTATTAATTGTGTCAGTGGGTAAACTTGGTAATTTTCCAAATATTAGTTCGTAAGGTGAATAACCTGTGTCAATGTGAGGTGTTGTGTTATAAGCAAAAGTGTAGTATGGAATCCATTGATCCCATTCATTACCGTTGGTAAATGATAGCAAGTATTCATTGAGTACTCTGTGATTTCGTTGCAGAGCACCTATTGTTTGATGATGGTATGGTGTTGAAAAAGTCTGTTTGATTTTAAGTAGATTGCATATGTTTTTCAAATGTCCGTATTTTAAAATGAATTGTTCAACTAGTGTCTTAGCTGTCGTTGTCGCGTCTTTTGTAATCATTGGGTATGCAACTATATTTTTTGTTAGTTCACATTGCATTGTCAAAAAGTATTTGTAGTCATTTGATGTTTTTAAAGGTCCTACGGTGTCTATTGATATAACTTCAAAACCGTTATTAGGTGTGTCTGTCACTATCATCGGTTATTTTGTATGTTTTGTTTGCTTATTTCTTGCGCAGGTATCACAATTTGTTACGAAATTCTTTACCATTTGGTTCATGTTTTTCCAAACGTATCTTTGTTTTGACTTTATCAATGTTTTACGTATTCCTAAATGTCCTCCATGTGTTGAATTATGAAATTCGTCAATTAGTTTATATTGTTGTAACTTGTCTTTTACTTGTCTTGGGGCGGCATAAATTATAATTTTTAGTTGAGGATTTCTATCATTTATCTTTATTCTTGCATATGCTTTCTTAAATTATTCTTTTGTATATACTTTAAATATTTCATCCTTATTATTATCTAAGCTTAGTTCTTTTATATTTATTCATTCTTGATGCTAACTTCTTCAGTATCGAATCTAGTTTCGCTGAATTATCGTTACATCTTACGTGCACAAAATTATTTTCAATATTAACTTTAATATTCTTCATATATTTGGTCGGCATTAAATTTTTATTTCCTCATATTTTTGACGTCAGTAATGGATGTGCATTCCCATATTTGAAGGTGATCAAGCTTTTTCTGAGTTGCAGTTCTCCGTGTTATTGTCCAGTTTGTTTTGTATGGGCATGCCCCTTGTAATAATAAGCGTTCTTTTCGCATTTTCATCTACCTCTTGTGGTATCATTTCTTTAAGTATGTCGGAGTCAATTTGTATTCTTGATAAAGAATTTATTTATCGTATTTAGTTTACCCTTTTTGTATATTATGTTTAAGTCGTAGTCACATAAATCTAGTCGTATCCTTGTCATCTTCGATGATGGATTTTTATGTGTAAATAACGATAGTAGTGATCTATGGTCTGTGATAACTGTAAATTTTCTTCCATACACATATGGTCTGAAAAAATTAATGCTCCAGTGGATTGCGAGTAATTCCTTCTTAATTACTGGTTTTTTTAAGTCATGTTTTTGTAATGCTTTGCTAATACATGGTCCAATAAGTCCCGAGACTAACTACTAGGTGGCACCTCTAACGAAATATCGATATAATATTTAGATAGTTCCAACCATCAAACAACGTGTAAAAATTTCATGACAATATAACGTTTATTTCAGAAGTTGAAGTGATTTAAGTGACGCTACTGTTGATATTTTCAAAATAATGGATTCAAAACAATTCCGTGTGTTGATTTATCACTGTTTTTTTATGGGAAAAAATACCGTCCAAACTGAGCAATGGCTTCCAAAGTGTTATTCGGACTCTGCTCTGTCAAAAGCAACCATTTGCCGATGGTATACTGAGTTTAAACTTGGTCGTACAGACACTAATGATGCTGAACGTTCAGGACGCCCAAATGAGGCAGTTGTTCCACAAAACATAAAAAAAGTACATAAAATGGTATTGGTCGACCGTAAAGTGAAGGTGCGTGAGCTAGCTGAGGCTCTGAAGATATCGAAAGGCAGTGTGGGAACAATATTACAGGAACATTTGTCGCTGAGACAGCTGCTTTCCAAATGGGTGCCACGTTTTCTCACACCGGACCAAAAACAACAACGTGTGGACGATTCGGAGAGCTGTTTGGCGCTGTTTACAGAGAATAAACATAAATTTTCGCATCGGTATGTGACAATGGATGAAACATGGATCCACCATTACACACCGGAATCAAAACGGTCGTCAACTGAGCGGAGAGATGAAAGCAGGCCAAAGCGACCAAAAACACAACAGTCGGCTGGAAAGGTTATAGCATCTGTATTTTGGGATGCGCATGGAATTTTGTTCATCGACTATCTCGAAAAAGGAAAAACAATCAATAGCGATTATTTCATAGCGTTGGACCGTTTGAAGGATGAAATCGCGAAAAATCGGCCCCATTTGAAGAAGAAAAAAAATTCTTTTTCACCAAGACAAAGCACCGTGTCACAAATCGATGAAAACGATGACGAAAATCCACGAATTGGGCTTCGAATTGCTTCCTCATCCACCGTATTCGCCAGATTTGGCCCCCAGCGACTACTGGCTCTTTGCTGACTTAAAAAAAATGCTTGCCGTCAAGAGCTCCAATGAAGAGGTGATGGCTAAAACTGAAGCTTATTTTGAGGCGAAGCACAAATTGTTCTACAAAACCGGTATTGAAAAGATGGAAAAGCGATGGAATGAATGTATTTCTCTTGAAGGAACCTATGTTGATGAGTAAAGAAGAATATTTGCAAAAAAAAGTTTTTTTATTACTTAGTCTCGGGACTTACCATGACCATGTGTTAGCATATGATATTGGTAAGTCATTTCCTATATCTCCTTGAGATAAAACTGCTCCTAATGCGTAATCAGTTGTTAAAATAAACGGTTTTTCAAGGTAAGGACACTGTAGTATTGGTGGGTTAGTTAGTTTATCTTTAAATTGTTCAAAAGCAATTTGACAGTGTGTAGTTCAAGAAAATTGTGTATTCTTTATAAGTAATGCATTTAAGTCTTTTGCAATGTCTGCAAAATTTGATATAAAACGTCTATAGTAATTGCAGAATGCAATGAATCTTCATATTTCATCTGCATTTTTGGGTGTTGGATATTCTTTTATTGTCTTAAATTTGAATGGGTCTGTTTTTACACTTTCTTTTGTAATTAAATGACATAAGTATACAACTTCTGGTCGTAGAAAACAATATTTGTCTGGGTTGAGTTTTAAATTATATCTTTGTATTATGTATTATAATACTTTTAACAAATTTGTATTATGGTGGTTTATGCTGCAGCCGTAAATGATAATATCATCTACGTATAAGAATGCGCTTCTGATTCTAAACCTAAAAAAGTACTATTGTTAACATTCTTTGAAAACTATTTGAAGATATTTTTAGTCCAAAAGGTAATCTTTTAAATTGATAATGTCCATTTGTATTGAAAAGGCTGTTTAAGGTCTTGAATTTCTATCTAAGCTAATTTGATGAACTAGTCATGTCAAAAGTAGAAAAATATTTCGCTCTTCCAAGCTTATCTAAAATATCTTCTAAACGTGTAAGAGGGAAATTGTCATTTAATTTTTGGAAATCAATAAATTCTCTCCACTTCTTTTTGTCATCAGTATTTATCTTGGGTACTAAAAGTACTGGTGCATTATATGGACTGATTGATGGCTCTATAATGTCGTTTTTAAGCATATCAATATTTATTTATAATTTATTTTGTGTGTAAAAATTGTTTACAGTTAGTTAATGGGTCATTTTCTAAATGAAAAATTTGTTGGTATTGTTTTACAATTTTAATTAATGAATCTTTTGCTTGGTCGTCTGTACAGTCAATGTTTAGTTTGTCTACAATTTTACTGAAACGGTTTTCGTCATAAAATGTTTGTTTATTGTATGTTAATATGTCATAGCCATCAAGTGGTTCAGTTTCAGATTCTAAATTTTTGATTATTGCCACTGAGTTTGTTGCATTTAAAATGTTAATATGAGTCATGCCTGTTTTTGGTGCAATAGAATTGCTAAGGAATATTCCTTGTGCAAGTTCTTTGTTTATTATGACTTTTTCTTCAGTTAATTTTAATTTTATCGGTTGAATGATTTCTGTTCTTGGTGGAATTTTTATTTTGAGCGATTGAAATGATTTTGTGTTCATTGGTAAAATGAAATTTGTTTCGTCTATAAAAATTGAAATAGTGAAAGCTTCATAGTCTAAATAAATAAAAAAATAAATAACTGGCCATTTCAGCCCTTGAAAGGACTTTGACCTAGCTTCTTATGATCAATTGTATTGTGCGTGTTAAGTTTGTACACAATTGACCGAGAACCGGACCTACATGCTTAACGCCGACTCCGAACGGCGATGAACGGAAAGTTCTCGTTCTCAAGAAGCTTTACATGGCATTTTGATTACTCTCTGAGGTTTGCCATTGTCTGCAGAGAGGTGGCGGCCGTACAGAAAAATTATTTTAATTCAAATAATTTTCTGTCGCTGCTGGGGTTCGAACCTGGGTTTCCAAAGTTCTTTGACGTAGCGGCCACGCACTTTAACCAACTACGCCACGGACGCCACTTCATAGTCTATCTTACATAAAAATCGTGTTAGAAAATATATATTATGCCATCTGTTTCTATTGGAAAATTTTGTTCTACTAATTCAAAATTGTGGTTAATGTTTGTGTCACCTATTTCTAAATTTAGTAATATTATACCAAGAGAATACGTTTCTTCATTTGTAATTCCTGTTAGTTTGCATTTTTCGTCTGAGTAATAATTTTCGTTTTCTAAAAGGGCTTACACATCGGCGAATCTGTTCGTCGAACAACATGGCGGCGCAAACGTGTGTGAAAAAGCTAGCGTTCAAATTGAACGATCCTGTTCGTCACACAAGCCATTGATTTTTGTTGTTTTTTTGTCATCATTTTCAGCAGCATCCCTTGCTCGACAGAGAAAATCAAAAATTTTTGTAAACACGACCAACCGTGTGACAAACTGTCGAACATCGCTTCTTAACTAGCGAACTTGTGTGAACATGGCCGCCGTGTGACGAACAGATTCGCCGATGTGTAAGCCCTTTAAGGCTCAACCATAATTGCTTGAGCTGGCTGCAGCTACTATCAAAATTCAACGAACAGCCAGCTCAATTTTTGTCAAATACTTAATTTGCCCATAATAAAGTTTAGTTGGCTCGCTTATATGTCAATCGTTAAAAATCAAATTTTTTATATTATTAAGATTATTTGTTGTCAACATAAAACATACATATTCATTATTTAAAAAGCTATGGAAATTGACCACGCAGACAAAATAAATTTATTAAAAAAACTTAGACTTTTTGGTGCAGTTTTCGATGGATTACGTATGCTTCAAGACATTGAAGATTTAGAAAAAAAAAACAAGAAAAAGCGCTCATGCAGTGTTCGTCCTGTGAACCGCGACAGAAAAACGAAAGGATATTTCACGGTTTCCTTCTTAAAATTGAAAGAGATGGATAACGATCAGTTTTTTATATTCACCAGAATGACACGAAATGTGAACAATGTTTTATTAAATTTAATAAGACCATTCTTGCAGAAGCATTCTATTAGGGAGCCAATAGAACCTGAATGTCGTTTGGCCATATTGCTGCTGTTAGTATTATTTTCTTTAATAGAATATTAGGGGCTTCTTCGAAAAAAAGTAATTTTTCTTTAGCTATCTGTCACAAGGTACCTCCATACAATCTCTTGCATGGTCTTTTAAAATGGGGAAAGAAACCATTCGGATTATTGTGCTTGAGACCGCGGAAATAATTTGGAAGGCATTATATCCGATTTATGTATCGGAGCCCAATATAGAATACTTCAAGCAAATTGCTGCTGGATTTTGGAACATGTGGAACATGCCCAACTGTTTGGGAGCCATTGATGGTAAACATATTGCTATTCGATGTCCCCCAAACAGCGGTAGTCAATTCTTTTGCTACAAGAAATACTTCAGCATTGTCTTACTAGCAGTATGTGATGCCAATTATCGATTCACCCACGTAGATCTTGGAGCTTATGGTAGTCAAAGCGACGGCTGTAAGATATATTTTAAAATTGTTTGCTCAACTTCTAAGAACTTTTTTGCAACAATTGCAGGAATTTTTTAAGTAAGTCGGTTTGGAAAGATGCTTTTAAATGATAAACTTCCAATACCTCCACCAAAAACTTTACCAAGCACCGAAATACAAATTCCGCATTATTTTGTTGGAGATGCAGCATTCCCTTTGGGGAAAAATCTGATGCGGCCCTAGCCAGGTGTAATTTTACCGCAAGACAAAGAAAACTTTAATAAAAGGCTTTCAAGAGCTCGACGAACTATTGAGAATTCGTTTGGTATTCTTGTATCTCGTTGGCGAATTTTGTTAACAACAATACATATGATTCCCGAAAATGCAGAGAAAATTGTACTAGCGTGTGTGGCCTTGCATAATTTTATTATGTTTAATAAAAACGAATCAATGAATTACTGTCCAACAATTATATGGACTGGGAAAACTGCAATGGTGACCTTCAGGATGGCTTATGGCGAAGAGAAGCTACAAATTACATACCATCAATTTTACCGTCGGCATCTGCAAATCATTACGATGGACGAAGATCTACCGAAATACGTAATGCAATATTCAATTTTTTAAAGGATAATTGAAATCAAAAATCATTCATAACCTAACAATCATTCCCTAACAAAAATTTCAAACAGTTAATAAAAGTTTAAATAATTTATTCCATAAAAAGATAAATATAACAAGTTAATTGCGTTTAAGGTAACTGTGGTTTCAAACAATCCAGTGCTTTTTAAAACAATCCATCTTAAATTCTAGTTTTCACGAAATTTAGCTCTTAATTTAAAAACTTCAGCCATCATATCTGAGTAAAACTTGTCCTTGATTTGTAGTGGTAAATCTTTTATCATCGACACCATTGTCCTTATGAAAAGTTCATCTGATGTAGGCTTGGAGTAACCAAAAGTGTATTTTCCACTTTGTCTACTACGTCACTGAACTTATTGTAGAGTTTTTCGATAGCAACCCTTGACCTTTTCGCTGTTGCAGGACTTGAATCATCAGTGGACTCCTCCAAAGAATAAACAATTGTGTCATCATTGGAACGATTCCCCTCGTTAGACAAGGTTCTATTAAATAATAGCATTGAAAGTTGCATTTATACATATGTAATTTAGTAGAAATAAACGAGATCGAAATTACATACGACGAATTTACATACCGTCGCACTGCTATTGAATCCTTAAGGAAAGATAAGTCATCATAATATTGCCAATTTTCATAGCAGCAGGCGCTTCCTGATGGCGAGTCTAGCTTCCGCGTTTCTTTCACATATTTCTCCCGCAGGAGTTTCCATTTTTGCTTTACTTCTTCAACTAAAACAATACAAAAATATATTAATAGCACAACAGTCTCAATCTTGTAAATACTCACTATTTTTATTGCACAATTTAGCGATTTCGTCCCAGGCTTTTTCCTTTTTAAATTTATTAAAATAAAATTGGTCTTTTTTATCATAGAGACATTTGTTTTGGCGCACGTTGTCTATAAGGCACGATATAAACACGTAATCAGCCGAGTTTGCCATTTTATATTCAAAAAATTACAAAAAGAAATACAATTTAAATTAATTTCTTTGACAGATACGAACGGAGCATTCTATTTGAATCGCCTTGCCAGCAGCCAGCTCAAGTTAACGAAACTTGACGAAAAAGCTGGCTTGAGCTATTATGGGTTGTACGAATCATTTCTATGTATTCGTATAAAATTTGACATTAGCTGCAGCCAGCTCGAGCCCATTATGTTTGGGCCTTTAAATGATTTGATATTTTTCAGATTGAAATATCTGCGCCTGCATCGATAAGAAATGTTATATGTTTGTTTTTGTTTTTTATAGTAATAAAATTTGTGTTTGCAATCTATTTTACAATAATAAGCGAATTTGATAATAAGAAAAATTACTTCTGAATTGAGCTCCACTGAGCACAATTATACTATGTACATTAGAGTGGCCCTAAGCTGCATGGGAAATATTTTTTTTTATAAATTCAACATATGCATGGGCCTCGATTGTTCCTTTAGATGTCAAAATTAAATTGTGAAAATTTTTGGAATAAATATTAATTTTAAGGCGTGCCTGTTATGCACAACTTTTTTAAAATTCTACTGCCGAATCGCCGCTTCCGTGAACGGAACGAAAATCGTACGAAAGAAATTACGGGATACGTTAATCGAACAATTGGAATGGGATGATGACATTCGTTAGGTGTGTTGAGGTGATTGAATGACAGTTCGTATAAACACACTATTTTTATATGTTTACGTGATTTTTCTGACTTTATTTTGAAATAAAATTTTTGTTCCATTTTTTCAATTCCAATGGCATAATACTTAAAAAGTAATCAATAAAATTAATAAATTTAATTTTAAATTTTTTTCGTTAAATTTGAAACGAAATAAATATTTTTACAAATTGCAGAAAATCGGTTCCAGTATTAAAACGTTGAAAAAGTTTGTTAGAAGATGGAGATAAAAAATCTGCAAAATATTTACTGACAAATTAAATTAAAAAAACCTAAAAATTTTAAATTGTTAAATTTGAAACGAAATAAATATTTTTAATTTTTTGAGATAACGTTATTTTGATTTTTTGATTTTACTTTAACAAACAATAATTTGGTTATTTGTCATAAAAGTAATTTTGGACCATTCTTAGAAAATTAATTCACCAAAATTCTTATATAATCGGTGAGTATTGATACTAAACTGTAACGATATATCAATACTATAATAAATTGTATTGTCGCATTCTTACCTGTTTTTACTGATTCCTTTTCAAGTTTGCGCTTTTACAGGATTTCTTTACTTTCACGTTCAAGTTTGCCCTCAAAATTTCATCTACCCCAATCATACAACCAGGACGTCCTGTTTCTCTCTGGCGGAGTAAAAACTACCTGTCTTCTTGTATTTTGATCATATTCAGGGCATTACCGTGTGCTATATCAAATAAGTTGTCTAAATCATCGCAAAATTTAGCTTCTTTTGCACGCTGCTATTCTTTCGTTTGATACTGATTTTTTTTTAATTTTCTTCAAACTTTGTACAAATTCTCTAACTTTAGAACACATCGATGCTGAGCTTTGGTAGGTATTCTAGCTCTATTCCAAAACTTTAAGCATACTTTTATAGTAACACTAGCACTTTTATTTAGAGATAATTTAACATTCCTTAAATTAAAAATAACAATTAAAGAACGTCTCTATAGAAGGTAACTTAGAACCAGTGATTGTATTTTTTGTGGATTCAATAATGTATATTTTTTTTATTAAATCCATTGTTGACAAGCTTGTACACTGAAAAAAAATGTTTTAAAATTGACGACAGTTGTTATTAATTTGACGATGCTTGTATTTAAAAAATAGCTTGCAAAAAATTTCGTCAAAGTAAGAGCAAATGTATTTAAAAATTTTGAAAAACATATGAAAAAAAGGCAAATTATAACACATTTTGTGAACACATTGTGTTTAATTTTAAGCAAACTTTTTTTTTCAGTGTAGGTACTTAAAAAGTACCGAAAATATATTATTTTATTTTAATTTGATAGCAAAAGTACGTTTAATGTTTTATCAAACGCTTCATCAGATCATTGTGCGAGCAGCTAACAACACTACGCGCCTTTTTTGTTCGATTACGGTAAATCATTAGAGACAACCAGGGCCGGCCCTAGAGCCGAGCCAGTAAGGCCAGGGCTCGGGGCGCATACAGATAGGGGCGCCTTAGATATTTAAAAAAAAAATATGTCAATCAATATATATGGAAACATATATGGCGACCGTGGCATGCATGTTAAGTGTGTAGCTTGCATGCCTGGAGCGAGAGATTGATTCCCACTCACGGCAAATTTTTTCTTAATAAAAAATTTTCTGATCGGTCATCCCCTCTTTGAAGACAATGTCAAACCTCAGAGAGGAAACCATGCCATGAAAAGCTTCTTGAGAACATGAGCCGTGTGGAGTGGGCATAAAACATGTAGGTTCAGTTCTCGATCAGTTGTGTAAGTTAGTGTTTTCCTTGTTAGAAAAACTTAAAAAAAAAATATTTTTTTTTATTCTAGACCGAAGTCAACTTTATTATTTCACTGATTACAAAAGACTAACTTAAAAGCTAAGCTTAAATTTACTTATCGCCTAAAACTGCGCTGCTATGTCGCTGCTGCTGGTGTTATTGTTGTTGTCGTTGGTTCACCTGCACGTAGGCCATTTCTGCGAAAAGCGCTAGACATAGCGTCAGCAGAAATTATGG
Organism: Pherbina coryleti; assembly: GCA_943735915.1. NCBI lineage: Eukaryota > Metazoa > Arthropoda > Insecta > Diptera > Sciomyzidae > Pherbina > Pherbina coryleti. The sequence continues at coordinate 131,635,879 of OX030948.1, read as the reverse complement.
GAACGGATGTTGTGGAGTTAAGCAATATTCAGCTTAAGTGTCGTTAACTCCTCCGCCCTTAAGTTCGGACGTCCTCGTTCGATATTTTAAAATGTTCATTTATATTTTCTAAGTTTATTTCTTGTTTATTTGCATTTTTTTGTTCTTGAAAAATTATTTTATTCTTTCTAAATTTAATAAAAATTAAGATTACGATTAAAATTCCAGATATTAAAAACATTACATTTACAGTGAAATATATATCATTTTTCTTTTTAAGTAGTTCTATATGTTTAGTACTATTCACATTTAGATTTTTCAACATTTCTAAAGATAACATTTCTTCTAAAATATTCTCGTTTTTATTTAATTGTAACATTGCAGGCAATGGCTTATTACTACTAACAATTTTGGAAAAATATCTTTTGTTATTTATTTCAATTGTTTGATTAAAATGCTTAATAATATAGCTTCCATCTAGATCAATGTTTTCATCGTTTATTTTTATTTTTCCCTTAAAATCATTCAAAAGTATGATATCATCAAATACTTCTTCTATTTCCTCAATATTATCATTATTTATTTTAGTGCAATTTGCCATTTTACTTTTAAGTAATAGTGGAATACATGAACTACTCGTTATATTTTCGATTTTATTTTTTTCGCATATTGCTAAATTATTAAAATTCTTACAATCATTTTTTAATCCGTATATCTCATTAGTACATACTAAAATCTTTTTCAAATCTATTTTGTTAATATATTTTCCTTTCCTTATTGGCCTGATTTCTAATTTTTTACAATTTTCTGTATTTGTTGTTGGTAAGCTTATAATATAAATTAAACTGTCTCTACTTGCTGCTATTTTAACATCAGCGAATTCTAATGCCTCATCTATGTTAACGTAAGGGATATTTTCTTTATTAAACATTTCTTCTGCTAACCTTATTTCACTATCAGCTATAATAAAAGAATTAACAATATTTGCTTTCGCCCAATGAATCGCGTAGGCAATATTAACTATTTCTTCCTTAAGTAATTCTAATTTATATTTCATTTTCAAAGCGAAATTAGTTTTTATTTCGAACTTACTAGTACTATTTTCCTGAATCTTTATAATTTTATTGGTTATTGTTGTAATTTCGTTTATTTTACTCTCAATTAGTTTATTTATAACCACTTGGTTGTTGTTATTTTGTAATATATCATTAATTTTGTTTTCTAATATTACCATATCGTTATGGTCGGGTGTGCCTGTAACCCATTTCCATGCGCTGCCTAATATATTAATAGCTCTTTTTTCTATTTTACTATGAATATTTAGCCTTTTCATATGTAGTTTTATTTGCTGAATTAACGATAAGAGAATTGGATAGTTATTGTTATCGTCTTTTAAAATATCTATTGTGTTTTCAATGTTGTAAATAATTTTATTATATTTACTTATTTCTATTATATGTATAATTTTGAATGTTCCCGTTTGAATTTTTGCTGTTCCGATGTCTATAGTAATTAGCTGCGACTTACTATAGTCCAGTATTTGTACTTGTCCGTTAGCGGCTGCTATAAGTAACCTGTAATTAATTTCTGATTAAACTTTTGTGGATAATACGGCCAGATTCTGTTAGTACTGTGCTTGTTCTGTTTTCTTTTACGATTTCTGTTTTGTATCTTGGTGTTAATTTTGTGCCATGTCTCTTGTTAATTTTTACATAAATTGTTTGTCCTGGGGTGTAATTTATTATATCCTTTCTGTTTTTGTTGTGATATTTTAGATCTAAGTCTTGTTTTGCTTTAAGTTTCTGTATATTGGTCTGTTTAATTTGTTCGTTAATTTCAGGGTTTGTGCTAACTCTTCGACCGAAAAAGAGTTCTATTGGTTTGTACTTCGTCGTTGAGTGTATGGTAAAATTGTATCTATAAACGGCATTGTCCAAAAGTTCTTCAAATCTTTCACTAATATTTTCTTTTTTTAAACATCTAAGTATTTCGGATAATGTAGAGTGGAATCTTTCCACTTGACCATTGGTATTACTCATATATGGTGGTGTTCTGTAAACCTTGATTTTCAGTTGGTCTTCTAGCATAAACATTATCGATGCTGAGTTGAAAGCTTTTTCATTGTCAATAACTAACATTTCCGGGGTGCCAAATGTCATTAATAATTGTCTCAATGGTTCTTTAACGTGTTCTACTGCTCTTGATTGAAGGATTCTAGTTTGAGCATATTTTGAGAACTTGTCTATTGCTGTTAGAATAAGTCTTTTTTCTGCTATGTAAATGTCTAAATGTACTATTTGTCCTGGATGTTGGGGTATGGGAGTTGCTGAAATAACTGGATTTGGTGGATGTCTGTCATACTTCTGTTCATTGCAAATTCTGCACTGTTTAACAAGGTTTTTAACTTTATTAAGCATATGAGGAAAATAAAATCTTTCTAGAAGCTGATTTTTATTCTCTACTGCATTACGGTGAGCTCTTCGGTGTTCTACTAAAATGCATTGCTCTTGTTCTTCTGGTGTTACTAAATCTTGTACAATTAACTGAGTGAATCTAACTTTGTAATTTCTAAAATGATCTGGATAGAAAGTTTGAATGGTGCCCATAATACTTTCTGATGTACATAGTCCATTTATTACCGAGGGGTTAAGATATCGTCTAAGAATGTCTATTAAATCTTGTTCTGAATATGTTTGTCTTTTAATTATGTGTCTGTGGTATGTGGGAAATGGAATTGCAAATTTGTAGCTGTTTTCTTGATCTAATTCAATAAAAATTTGATTTTTAAATACGTTTATTGGTACTTCTGTGGTGGTGATTAAATTATGAGATGAGCTTTCGTCGGAATGTGTGGCTATTGAAAGAGAATTTATATGAGATGGTCGGGATAACGCGTCGGCTACCACGTTTGATTTTCCAGGTTTATAAATGATTTCATGATCGTATTCCTCGAGTATTGATTTCCACCGTTTTAATTTTGCATTATCATTCTTATTACTAAGTGCATAAATTAGGGGTTGATGGTCTGTAAATATTTTAATTTTTGCCGTACCATATAGATAGTTTCGCAAAGTTTTCAGAGCCCATATAATGGCTAAAAGCTCGCGCTCATTAGCGGCATATGACTCTTCGGTTTTACTGAGAGTTCGAGAAATATATGTTATAGGTCTATTTTCTTGTTCTAATACCGCGCCAATGGCGTATTTGGAGGCATCCGTAGTCAGATGAAATTCTTTATTGTAGTTTGGATAAGCTAATACGACCTCTTTTGAAATTAATGCGTTCTTTATTTGATCAAACGCCTCTTTTGCGTTTTCATTTAAATCGATGGCTTTATTTTTAGAAACATTCTTGGATACTCTTCCGTCCTCTCCGCGTAGTAATATTGGTTGTTAGCGGTTTCGCGATTTTTGCATAATCCATGACGAATCTTCGGTAATAACCCGAGAGTCCAAAAAATAAACGGAGTTCTTTTAATGTTTTGGGATACGGTACATTTACTATTGCTTGAACTTTTGTTGGATTGGTGGAAACACCTTGAGAAGATATAACGAAACCTAAATATTCTATTTCTTTTTTAAAAAATTGGCATTTGTCAACCTGTACTTTCATATTGGCCTTTGCTAAAGTTTCGAAAATTTTGGAGATATGATTTGCGTGAGATTTTTCATCTGGACTGAATATTACTATGTCGTCAATATAGACGAAGCATATTTTTCCGATGTGCTCTCTCAGAATGTCGTCGAGTGCACGTTGAAATATCGCAGGCGCATTCTTTAAACCGAATGGTAACCTGGTAAATTCATATTTCCCTTGATTTATTGAAAATGCTGTTTTTTCGACATCAGTGTCCTTGAGCGGAATCTGGTGAAAACCGCTTTTCAGATCAATTATTGAAAACCATTTGTTTTGACTAAGACAGGGTAAAACGTCATTGAAATCAGGCATTGGGTAACGGTCTGCAATTGTCACTGCATTCAATTTCCTGTTATCAATTACCATTCTGTATTTTTTCTCTTTTGACGCGTCCTGTTTCTTAGGCACTATCCATACTGGTGAATTGTATGGAGATTTTGAGACTCTAATAATGCCATCATTTAAAAGTTTATTGATTTCTTTCTCGATTTCTTCTTTTAAGGACATGGGGTATGGATATGATTTAGAGTAAACGGGGGTGTCGGTATTCGTTCTAATTGTTGCTAAGACTTTTGTTGTATACGTCAGTCTTTCGTCTGGTTCGGAAAAAAGATTTGTGTTGTTTTGTATAAGTGTCTGCATTGTTTGATTTTGATATTCATTCAAGTGATCACCTAATATTTTTATAAGATTTACGTTTTGTGAAACTAATTGTTTTAACTTTATTTTTATCCTATCTTGAATCACCATAAAATTGTCTTTCGTATGGATAACAGCTGAAAGTTGTTTCAAACTATCATTGCCCAATATGGCATGGAACGATGTAAGGGATGGGAGTAAATAAAATTTTAGAGAAATATCATTAATATTAAACAAATTTATAAATGTGTGGTGCGTGATTTTGATTTTTCCGCCCACTGAATTTGCATAAAAACATTCGTCATTTTCTATTATCTTTTTTGTTAATTTAGGTTGTACGTAGTTTTTGTTCGAGCCTGTGTCAACTAAAATTTTGTAGATTTCTCCACTCTTCGTTTTGCATTGAAAATATGGCAACGAAGAGTTATTTATTCTAAAAAATGAATATCGGATACATCTTGAAATTCAAAGTTATCGTTATTAGCTTGCTCTTCAGAATATTGTGGGTTTCCTATTTCTGTCTGTTGGTCTATGTCTTGCGCTGTTTGTATATGATAATTCCTTTGCACTTTGTATGGTGGTTTACCTTGTATGGATCCAGGTGGTCGTTTATCTACTTGGCGATACTGTGGTCTATTAGCGTAATTTATCATATTGGTTCGTATTGAACTGTCAACTTCCATCGGAGTTGGTTTTGGTTGAGGCTTTGGTGCCGTAGGTCTGGGTGGTGCGTAGTTTTGTTGGAATGGTCTTGGTGAGTTTGGTTGTTGATAGTTGGTTAATTGTTGGTATGGATTTAATTGGTAATGATTTTGTTGGTAATGATTTGGTTGATAATGATTTTGTTGGTAATGATTTGGTTGATAATGATTTGGTTGGTAATGATTTTGTTGGTACTGAGAGATGTTTGGTCTCTCTTGAATCTGTGGTAGGTAGGCTAGTTCGGGATAAAACGGCCTCTGCTGGTAGTTATTCCTATTATATTCTGTTCTGTTCTGTCTAGGTGGCGTCAGTTGTTGTCTTTGATTGCTGTTGTTTCTATTGTACGCATATTGTGATCTGAAATTTTGATTTTGAAGTTTTAAGCATAATTGTAATGCTTGAGGTAAGTCGGTTGGCTCTTTCATTCCTAGGAGTCTGGGTAAGTCTCCTGATAATCCTCGAATAAAGGTGTCGAGTGCTTTGTTCCTATAGTTGTCAGTTAAAACTTTCACGGCTTCTACACTAATATTCATACACGATACATTATTAAGTATTAAAGAAAGATGGGAATATACTTGTTGGTAAAATTCTTGTACCGTCTTCTGTCCTTGAACCAAGCTAGTCATTTGGTATTCGAGAGTTCCTAAGTCTCTTTTATCAGCATAATGTGCTGTTAAGCATTTTGCAATTGCTTCCCAGTTGAGTGGGGTATTGTATGATTCCAGTACTATGTCGGCGTTACCAGTTATTTTATTCTTATGGTGTTTAGTATTCCAAAATATTTAGGTGTACCTCTACTTGTTTCGTAGATATTTAGAACTTTTTCTATGCTCTTTTTCCATGAACTAAATTCGTTTTGTCTACCTGAAAATTCTCTCAGTGATTTCACAACGTCTGGTACTTTATCTAAATCTGTTATATTTTGCCTAAACTCTGGATAAATTGCTTGATCTAAAAATTGCTGTTGATCATTTCCACTTGCGATCTCTTGGAATAATTGTCTACCTCTTGTGTTTATTGTTCTCGTAACTATATCTGAAATAAACTCTGCGAGTTCTGCGGATACGTTTGGCCTATTCTCAGACGATGCTGAAGATTGGGGTGCTTGGGGTGCTGGTTGTGGACCTGTCTCGAGAATTGAGGTTCTAATGAGATTATTGGGGTTTGCCATCTTATTGAAATAAACTAGATTTTAACAGAATTGACGAACAGTTAATGTATTCCAGTGCCAAATTATTATAACGCTCTTTATTCTTTTTATTATTCTTGTGTTAGCGTATTAATGATTTTCTACTTTTGCTGAGTCACAGTGATTCAGAAGATTATCTTATTATTACTAAATTTTTTTAATTTATTTTCTTTATTTTTCTTTATTATTTATACACTGGAGGGTCCCCCTTTTACGGTGGTGAATCGCAGTGTGAGTAAGTTGTATGATTTTGATTTAAAATCTTGATATTATTTTAAATATTTTTATTTAAAGAAAAATGTTTTCAATAGACCTTTGTTACAAAAAATTTGACTCAATCTTTCTTTCTCTTAAAATTGCTATAGACTTTATTTATTTAATATAATTATTTTTTTATTTATACACTGGAGGGTCCCCCTTTAACGGTGGTGAATCGCAGTGTGAGTAAGTTGTATGATTTTGATTTTAAATCTTGATATTATTTTAAATATTTTTATTTAACGAAAAATGTTTTCAATAGACCTTTATTACAAAAAATTTGACTCAATCTTTCTTTTTCTTAAAATTGCTATAGACTTTATTTATTTAATATAATTATTTTTTTATTTATACACTGGAGGGTCCCCCTTTAACGGTGGTGAATCGCAGTGTCTTTTTTCTTAAATTTATGAATATTTATTGTAACTCCAAGGAGAATTTCTTATTTTGTTTTAATTTATAATTTTCTTATGAATTTTGTCACTTTTCTAATTGATCTAACTTTACAAAACGTACATATTTTTTGCATGTGTTTATTAATTCAATTGAATTTAGCTTATTTTAATTACTCTATAGTTATAACTCACAATACTAGTATATAGTCTATCATTTTCTTTGCTGTCGAAATAAAGTTGTCTCTTCCTTGGTTGGCTGTCCGCCAGATTAGACGTCCTTTTTGTTGCCTACTAAGGGGCCTTTTCAAGAGTATGTTGAGATGTCCTTTTCTTCGAGTGTGTGGACCAACGGATGAACTAGTGCTTTGCTCGTTAATTTAGTGGCGCTTTATTTATTAGCGGCACTTTGTAACGATTTTTAGTAACACTTTATTTGTTTAGTGGTACATTCAGTTCTTCATTTATTTAGTGGCCCTTTTATGAGTGACACTTTGTTTATTGAAGAGTTTATTTTTTAAGTTGCACTTTTAACTGTTCTTTATTTTATCTGGCTTTTACGTTAGCCTCACACACTTTTCAGCACTTGATTTTTACTGCTGCTCGGGCGCCAGTTAGTGTTTTCCTTGTTAGAAAAACTTAAAAAAAAAAATATTTTTTTTTATTCTAGACCGAAGTCAACTTTATTATTTCACTGATTACAAAAGACTAACTTAAAAGCTAAGCTTAAATTTACTTATCGCCTAAAACTGCGCTGCTATGTCGCTGCTGCTGGTGTTATTGTTGTTGTCGTTGGTTCACCTGCACGTAGGCCATTTCTGCGAAAAGCGCTAGACATAGCGTCAGCAGAAATTATGGGAACGGATGTTGTGGAGTTAAGCAATATTCAGCTTAAGTGTCGTTAACTTGTACAAACATTTTATAACACACACAAGACGACTGTTTGAACGATGATGAGCAACTTAATATTACCACAGCCACAGCAGCGAAAAATAAGTCAGAAGCCACAGCTATATTGCACAAAATTGAAAAATATAAATTTATCTGCTCTTTAATTGTATAGTATGATATTTTATATAGCGGTTTGAGATATGTTAATTTTCTTATTTTGATTTAAAGAAAATTTTATATATTTAATTGTATGCCTTACTTAAATAAATGAAAAATAAATAACTGGCCACTTCAGGCCTTGAAAGGACTTTGACCTAGCTTCTTATGATCAATTGTGTTGTGCGTGTTATTAAGTTTGTACACAATTGAACGAGAAATGGACCTACAGCCTTAACGCCGACTCCGAACGGCGATGAATGGAATATTCTTATTCTCAAGAAGCTTTACATGGCATTTTTATTACTCTCTGAGGTTTGCCATTGTCTGCAGAGAGGGGGCGGCCGTACGGAAAAATTATTTTAATTCAAATAATTTTCTGTCGCTGCTGTGGTTCGAACCTGGGTCTCCTGGTTCTTTGACATAGCGGCCACGCATTTTAACCAACTACGCCACGGACGCCACTTAAAGTTAAAAAAATATCTACCAAAGCACAATTTTATCAAATATTGAATTTTATATAAAAATAAAGTTGGGAGTTTTATACATAATATGTAAATAGTTTTGTCTTATTATTCTAAATTTAACTTAAATATTAAAAGGGGCTATAATATTTAAAGGGGCGCAATTTAGACCCTTGGCCTACGGTGCCACAAATTCTCGGGCCGGCCCTGGAGACAACAAACATTTTTTTTACGTTCTTATAAAGATGATAGAATTAAATAATTACGTTAAAATCTGAATGACGCCGAGATTTAAAGCAAAACGTTGAATGTAAGACAAAACCAAATAAGAATGTTTATCATTACTATTAACCTACATAGTATAAACTATTAAAGTATATTTTCACAAGTGGGTATTTACAGGCACGTCTAAAAATTGATATTTTTTCCTTAAATTTTCAGGGCTTACATAAGTATTATAATAGAACAATTTAAAGCCATGCACATTAAGCCGTATCGACAAAAAAAGTTTGCAATGTTACCGCCTCATATGAACCATTATCTCGAGAAAATTACGAGAGTGCAAAAAATTTTTTTGTGGGCGTGGCAAAAACAGCTGAATCGGTTTTTTGTCTATAACTCAGTTACTTATAGTCCGATTATTAAGTTTTATATATCATTGGAAAGGTTATAACAAGGGCTATATTAATGCTATAAAATATTTGAACTGTGACCTCATATTGTGCTAGCTCTAAACATCACTTTCTAAAATACCGCCCTAATTAACATTTTTTCTGATGCAGAATTTAAGCCCGTAAAAAATTATTAAATATTTGCAAAAAAAAACTTAACTTTTATTACTAAACAAAAAAGTTATTTTGGTTTTAAGTTTCACTACATATGAATACCCTGAAGGCAAAAACGAAAAGTGTATGGTGTAACAGAGACCAACAACAACAACAGCATACAAGATCAGGTTTTTCACAAACATACACGATGAAAAAATACAACAACAACAACACCAACCACAACAATGCTTAATGCACTAAATATTACAATGTGATGCTATAAAGAAACCTATTTTTGTTAAATTGTTTATTGTTCTTCATGGTTTTTAAGTACAAAATAAAAATTTTTTTGAAACATTTTTAAACAATGAAAACAAGCAAAGAAAACATTTTTAAACAACATCTTTTCGCGACTCGATCTGACTGTAACGCTGTCGGCTATCAAGCTTGGCAAAAATATGGCCCAAACGTTCTTCATCCGTAACGGCGGTAGCAGATTCACTGACAACATGAACGTAACGCTCAGTATTTTGAGAATGACACAGAAAATCTGTAAATCACTTACATTGTTAAACATTTTCAAAAAGACATTTTTGCAGTTACCTGGAATTTTAATGGTTTCATTCGAATATTGATAGTGTTCCAATTCGCATTGTAAAAAGAATTGCAAACATGGTGGCCCTGTTATGTGGAATTTATTCCAGTCAATCATATCCATATAGAAATTGCTTTTAAAGTTAATAGTGGAACGTGGAACGTAAAAAGTACGAACAGTTGCAGGGGGATCAGTTCGCGCGTCAATAATTTTGGTATATGCATCTGATCGTATGATTCCGGCGTTTGAACTCTCTATATCTGTTATCATTGAAAGCAAAATATTCTCCGGATGAAAAAAGTATGGATTATTTTCAATTGTTGGACGAATGACCATCTGAACATCCATCGGCAACTGACGGATCCAACGAATGTATTTGAAAACATTTCGACTACCGTGTATAGCTTCAGGCTTCTCTTTTACAAGAAACCAGAATGGCGCATAAACTTTTACAACAAACTGGGTCAGTTTTTTTAAAATTTCAGACGGGTGCGTTTTTGTGACATAAAGACGAAGAATTCTTGAAGCGGTTGTTAGCCAGCGTGCAGTACTCAAAGGACCTGGCTTCAAGCTAGCTAATCCTTCATCGCACACACCATTATTTACGGAAACAACCATATGATATAGATAATGTTGATCAGCACGCAGAGTCCAACCATCGATATTGTCAGGCATAGCACCCATCGTAATTGGCTCAAATAATTGTGCAACCTGAATGCAAAAAAAACAACTCAGTACATTTGTGGATAGATTGTGTGACATACATTAACATCAAACTTACAGTGTATTTATCACATTCCGTGATTTCTTTTCCGAACTCCTCTGGCCAGGTTCCAGGCCCTTTTTGTTTTCCAAAGAAATGTCCCAACAGCGCGCTCAGAGGTAGCTCGTTAAAATGGAACAGGCACACAAACCATTGTAACGGCCGCTGTAAATAACGTTCCATGCATGAAATTACTCCATTGTTACGTCCAGTGTTAGTAAACGTGCCATCACAACTGATAGCTACCAAATGATCGATTTTTAAATTTTCTCTAACCAAAAAGTTCTCTATGGCCTTTTGAATTTCTTGTCAAGTGCCTCGAATTGGTGTTGTATAACTGATAAATTTTGAACCCGGTTCTTTCACTAAAGTCACGTGCTCTTCCATGACTTGGACCATTCGAACTTTGCTCAGAACAATTTGTTTCTTCAGCGTCAACTCCTTTTTACCATCGAATGAGATACATTGCAACACGTCATTGCTTTTAGATAACGCTTTGGCCTCTGTTCTGAAATTCACACGCTCTCTGTAAACTTTGCTTTTGTCGATGATTATGTCATCGATAAGCAGTAAAAATTGTTCGGCAATATCTTTGGAAAAATTCTTTTTCAATGCTTTATCGCAAAACGAATATCTTTTAAAAGCATTGTTGCAAGTAATGCTCCAGCGCGATTTGATGTGTTAGTTCGATCAAGAGCCGAAGAGTAATTTCTTAGTTTTATATCCAATACTTTTAATGTCGATTGAAGTTGCGGCGATATTTCACGACGGGTTCTTTCGTACCCCAATTCGCTTATCGGGCTTGGAGCATATCCAATTGTAGACGGCACAACCTCAGCACAAGACAAAGTATGTGACAATACTTCTGATCTACTTTCATTTTCCGAAATATGATCGAGCGTTAGCAGCCTTGGACCGCACTGATCAATAAAAAATGCTTTGGCAGTTTGTGGAATCTCTTGAGCACCGGAGCAGCTGCATCGCTTATTTAATTCAATTCCACATCTGCATAGGCAAATTTTGAATAATTGGCTCCATTCGTTTCGATACAATTCGCATTTCGAAGAATTCTTCGTAGAAAGCTGATACTTGTAAACGAGCGCGTTCATTTTTTTTCTTATTGAAACACGTTTTATAATTGGTATATTTGCACATTGCCATAGTTCCGATACTTTTGCTATCACAGTTGGTGCGTATTTTATTAATTTTCGATTTTTGGGAACTCTTGCAGTACCTTCGACCTTTAAAAACAGCAAATACTCAATAATATCGCGATTTGTTGGTAATTTGATTTCCTTGATTTCAAGCTGATTGAATTTCATTCTGCACTTCACTTCAACAGGTTTTTCTAATTAAAAACCAATCTTTATAAGAATAAGCCACTTTTTGGGGTTATTGATAAGTTAAGCTAATTGCAAGCTAAGCGCTGATGCTAAGCTCTATTGTTGAGACTGGGAAAGCAAGCGAGTGTTGTAGGAATGACTTTGAGCTTATTAAATGCTTTCATTCGTTGTGAAATAGAATGCAAGCAACGATCAAGTTAAAATTGGGCAAATGAAACAACTATGTAAACATTAAGCGGTTTAATGTTTATTTTAATAAACTTATATGTTATTATTATCTATGTTATATGTTTATGTTATTCTTAAGAAGCAAAAATTGATATTGTTGCTTCTTTTGGCGTATTCTGCCCAACCTCAGCAGCTTCAATCTGCTGGCAAAGACCTAGCGAGTGATCACATATATTTTTCAAGTTAAGTTTTTATTTTTTTTTTTTTAAATTGCAAAAGTATTATGTTAGATGATCTTCTTTTTATGTGATGCTATATAGTCCTTAACTTCCCTATCTGGGGACAAAGGGGATTCTTGGCCACAAGGCCTTTTTATATCAGCCGCAAGGCTTTTTTCATCAGCTGCCACAAAGGCAGAGTTTCAATATATTAAATATTGATAAAGCCAAAAGGCTTAGTTCTTTTGAAATTAAGAAGACTTCCTTCTTTTGATGTGATTCTAAGAATGATTTTATTTAACCCCAACTCGGGTTTATATAATAAAAATATTGAGTGAAAAGTGACAATATTTTCTTTTCACTCAAAATAACATTTATTCTAAATAAGTTCTTACACATATTCAATTAAAAGTCATGAAATCTAAATACAATTATTACAAATCTGCTTACTATTACTTTTTACTTACTTACACATCTGTTTGTAATAATATCCATCACAACCCACTTACAGGTTACAAACTCCAATGACTTACTTTTGGCAGCGATTTGTTTTCACAATGTGTAACATGAATCATGCCGCTGGTAGCACTTGAGTTTGTCAATGCTTGCGCTTCATGCTTTGGTTTCGCTGCAGGTATGCAGTGAGACCAACGTAGAGCGTTTGTAGCGTTGTGTGCTTATGTTATTGTTGAGGTAGGTTAGTGCTAGCCACATGTGCACTACATCCTTCCCCTTTTGAAAAAGAATAATGTTTATTTATAATTCTTGAATATGAATAAAGATTATTTTGAAGGTGATTTTAATTATTTCTTTCTAGATGTGAATAGTAAGTATTTTTTTTTTGAATTCTTATATTTAAACATTGATTATTATGTTTATTTTAACTTAATGTTCTTGACAATACTATGTTATTATTGAACTTCAAATGTTTTGTTATCTAATTTTATTACACTATTTGGACCTTTTCTCTCAATTATTTCATATGGTTCCTTAAATGGTCTATCAAACTTTTTCTTATTTCCTACTTTTAAATATACTAGATCTCCTACATTAAATTTGTGTTTTGTTGCCTTATTTTCTTTATTTGATATATCTATTTTATGTTTCTCTAAATATTCTTTAGCTTTATTATGTGCGTACTTTAGTTAAATCTTTAATTCTGTCAAATAATCTTCTAAGTTATATAATTTTTTGTTGTTCCAAATCTCACCAGGTGCGTGCAAATTTTTCCATATACTAATTCAAATGGAGAATATGTTGTTGTTGAGTGTGGCGTTGTATTGTAACAATATGTGTAGTACGTTAGTAAAGTTGACCAGTTATCATTCTCTTGCATTCCTTTTAAATATTCATTCAATACCCTATGATTTCTTTCAACTGTTCCGACAGTTTCATGGTGATATGGTGTTGACGTTCGTTTTTCTATATTTAATTCTTTACATATATTTTGTAGTAATTCATTTGTAAATTCTGTTCCTTTATCTGTTTTTAGTATTTTAAAACATCCATGTTTAAGAATGAATTTTTCTACAATAGCTTTTGCGACAGAAATTGCTGTTTTGTCTTCTAAAGGAATTGCAACTAAATATTTTGTCAATTCACATTGTATTGTTAGAATATAACGGTATCCATTAGAGGGTCTCATTGGTCCAACTGTGTCCATTGTTACTGTTTCAAATGATGTTGTTGGTGTATTCGTCACACACATTTTCTCCTTAGTATATTTTGTTATTTTTACTTCATTACATAAATTACAATTGTTTATGTAGTTTTTAACCATTTTTGATAAATTTTTCCATATATATTTTTGTTTTAATTTCGCGATGCATCTTTTAATACCTATATGTCCTCCTAATATTGAGTCGTGATTTTCTTTAATTAGCTGCAGCTGCTCAGCTTTATTTGTTTTTTGTTTCGGGGGCTGATACAATATAATTTTTAATTAAAAACAAAAAAAAAAAAAAAAACAAATTTCTCCTTTGTATCTTTTTGTATCTCATTAAATATTTTTTTCAATTGGTGCACCTTTATTATATTAAATATGATATCATTCTTTCCTAGCGCTAATAATTCTATATTTTGTTCGTTTGCTTTTGATACTAACTTCCTCAGAACCAATTTTACCTCTGGTAAAGATTTTTCGTTAAGTATTGCATGAACTTTATTTTGAGCTATAATTATGTTATCTTTTTGTTCTTGTGTTTTTGATATAAACTTCCTCTGAACCAATTTTAACTCTGGTAAAGATTTTTCGTTATGCACCTCAAGAACGTTGTTTGCTCCATTATTATTCATATTTTTGGCCTTTTCATTATATATAAATTTTAAATTTTTTAGACGTCTTACTTCTGAATATGATGTAGCTTCCCATATATGAAGTTCATGACTCTTCACTTGCTGAGATCTATCATTATTATTCAGGTTACTCATTTGCGCATTGTTCTTATTTTTATCACCGGTTATTCTTGTATTTGTACATGCATGCTTGTTAAATTTTTTATGTGCCGCCCGTGTTAATACTTGTATATTTGCTTCTTTTGGTATCATATTTTTTAATTGTTCGCTATCTAATTTTATTCTAGATAGTGCATCCGCGTTAGTATTCATCTTGCCTTGTTTAAAAATTATATCAAAGTCATAATCCATCAAGTCCAGTCGTACTCGTGTTAATTTTGATGATGGATTCTTATGTGTGAACAGACTTACTAATGGTCTATGGTCTGTGTATACCGTGAACTTTCTTCCATAGAGATATGGTCTGAAGTAATTGATTCCCCAGTGAGTTCCTAATAACTCCTTTTCTATTATTGCCTTATTTACTTCATGTTTATTTAATGTTTTGCTGGCATAGCCAATTGGTCTGTCGTGTCCTGGTTCACCTTGAGATAGTACTGCTCCTAAAGCAAATTGTGATGCATCTGTTGTCAGTATAAAAGGTTTATCAAAATCTGGATATGCTAATAAAGGGTGTTTTTTTTAGGGGTTTGTTTTTCGAATAGAGATAAAACTGGCAGTTTGTGGTCAAATCTGGCAACTCTAATGTCATTTATGTTCAGTTTGGTTTGCCATTTCATCATGAACAGGTTGACAAAAGAACAACGCTTGCAAATGGGCCGAAAATGGGATTGATATCGATGCTGATTTTCATCGCAAAATTTTGTTCAGTGATGAGGCTCATTTTTGGTTGAATGGCTACGTCAACAAGCAAAATTGCCGCATTTGGAGTGAAGAGAATCCACATGAGATCCTTGAGACGCCATTACATCCACAAAAACTGACTGTTTGGTGTGCTCTATGGGCTGGTGGAGTCATTGGGCCATACTTCTTCCGAAATAATGCTGGAGAGTCAGTTACCGTTAATGGAGACCGGTATAGAGCCATGATAACCGACTATTTTGTTCCCGAATTGGATGGCATGAATGTGGATGAGTTGTGGTTCCAACAAGACGGCGCTACATGCCACACAGCGCACGTCACAATCGATTTATTGAAGGAAACATTCGATGAGCGCATAATTTCGCGGAATGGACCTGTCAATTGGCCACCAAGATCGTGTGATTTGACACCATTGGATTATTTTCTTTGGGGATATGTGAAGTCGCTCGTCTACGCCAACAAACCAGAAACGTTAGGGGACTTGGAGGCCAACATTTGTAGCGTTATTGCCGACATACAGCCCCATATGCTCGAAAAAGTGGTTGAAAATTGGACCTGTAGAATTGGCTTTATTCGAGCCAGCCGCGGCGGCCACATGCCCGAAATCATATTTAAACATTAATGGCATAAAATTATCCTTCCAATAAAGCCAAATTGATGTACATTAAAACGATTTTCTTGTGTTTTATCTCTATTCGAAAAACAAACCCCTTAAAAAAAAACACCCTATATTTGTGGAGATATTAGCTTTTCTCTTAGCTTGTTGAATGCTGCTTCACATGTTTCTGTCCAATTAAAAAGCTGTCCTTTCTTTAGCAACTGATTTAGTGGTCTTGCAATTTCTGCAAAATCTGGAATAAATTTTCTGTAGTAATTGCCGAATGCTACAAATCTTCTGGTATCATCAGCATTGTTTGGTTTTGGGTAATCCCTTATGGTTTTGTGTTTAGCTGGATCATTTGTTATTCCTTTGGACGTTATCAGGTGTCCTAAGTATACAACTTCTGTCTTTAAAAATTCACATTTCTTGAGGTTTAGTTTTAAATTGTACCTTTGTAATTTTTGTAATACTCTTTCCAAGTTTTTGTTATGATGTCTCAGGTTTGATCCAAAAACAATGATGTCATCTACATAGAGAAATGCTGATTCTTGAAGTCCACATAATGCAATTGAAAGCATGCGTTGAAAACTATTTGTTGCTATTTTTAATCCAAATGGTAAGCGCTTGAAATGATAGTGCCCTGAATTTGTTGAAAATGCTGTCATATTTCTTGAATTTTTGATGAGTGGTATCTGATGAAAAGAACTTGTCATATCCAACGTGGAAAAATATCATTAATTATTTTTTTGTTTAGTGCCCTAAAGTCTACTACCAGTCTCCATTTTGCTGTTCCATCTGTTGATTTTTTTGGTACAACTAAAAGTGGAGAATTGTATGGGCTGAATGATGGTTCTATGATATCTTCTTCTAGTAACTTTTGTACTTGATCTTCTATTTCTTGAAGTTGTGTTTGCGGAAGTCTGTAGTTCTTTATATAAACAGGTGAGTTGTCAATAAAGTCTATCTGCTGTTTATAAAAATTGTTTGTTGTTAGTATATCTCCTTCATTATGAAAAACGTTTCTGTATTTATGACATAAATTAATTACTTCTTGTTTAGCTTTTTCATCTTTCCCATCTATGTGTATTTCAAGATTCTCTTCATTTTGCTCTGAACCTATGTAGTTTAAAATATTAAAATTCTTCAGTGGCTCTATAATTAAATCACAATTATCCAAATAAATATCATTATTGGTTGTATTCAGTATTTTCACGTGCTTGAGTCCATCTGCTGGTATGATTGTATTTGCTATAAATATTCCTTTTCTTATTTCTGATGCATGTACTATACTGTCTTCCTCCAGGTCTACATTTATATTTGTTATTAGTTCACTTCTTCTTGGTATATTAATATTTGATATTGTTACTGGCAATGTCACGTACATTGGAATATCTTTTTGATTTTCTTTGGTGTGTATGGATAAAACATATGTTTCGTAATCTATTTTACAATTATATTTCATTAAGAAATCTCTTCCAAGTATTCCATCTGCATTTATGTCAATATCTTCTTGTATGACATAAAATTTGTGTGAAATCTCTCCATCGTTGAGTTTTATTTTTATATTTGTTTGTTGTTGAATGGTTAATGGTCTGCTTGCAATACCTGTGATTTGGATTTGATTTGACGATTTTATATCATTTTCATTAATTTTCTCATTTTTATACCCCCACGTTTAAAAAACGTAAATGGGGGTATATTAATTTTGTCACTCCGTTTGTAACGCCCATAAGGAGGCGTGGTAGGTATACAAAAATATATATATTCTTGATCAGCATCACCACCCGAGTTGATTAAGCCATGTCCGTCTGTCTGTCCGTCTGTCCGTCTGTCTGTGATCACGATTACAGCCGTAATTTTAAAGCTATCATCACGAAATTCGATATTTAAGCTTTTATCTAAAAAATGAAGGTCAAGTTCGTAAATGAGCCAAATCGGATGAAAACCACGCCTACCTCCCATACAAAGTGACTTTATCAAAACGGTAAAATCTCTTAGAATTCAACAAAAATAAATATATGGACTTGAAATTTTGCATATAAGTTACGATCCTCACAATACACTCTAAGTATGGAATTCAACCAAATCGGATGAAAACCACGCCTACCTCCCATGCAAAGTGACTTTATCAAAAAGGTAAAATTTCTCTAAAATCCACAAAAATTAATGTATGGACTTGAAATTTTGCATATGAGCTTCGATATATAATGTGTACTATGTGTATGTAATTCAACCAAATTGAGTGAAAACCACGCCCACCTCCCATACGAAGCGACTTTATCAAAAAACAAAAGCGAATATTTTCTGTTAAAAAAAAAAAGGAAAACGTTTTTACAGATAAACATTTTATTGATTGCTTAAGACTTTGAATATACTTTGGTTCGGCCGTGGGGGTATTTTAACTTCGGCCCAGTCGAAGATCATTTCTTACTAGTTTATTATTGATATGTCCGCACCTGTATCAATAAGTTAGGTTACTAAATTATTTCTATCTCCTATTTTTACTTTTATTATATTAGTATTAAAATTATTACTAACACAGCTAATTCTATATGTATTGCTTTTTTTAGGCTGGGGATTGATACGTTTCCCGAGTTTTGGCGGTTTCTATTATTATTAAAGTTATTATTATTGCTAGCTCTATTATTATTGTAATTCCTATAGGCATTGTTATTGTTATTGCTATTCCTGTTGCTATTGTTATTTCTAGAACCGTAACTATTCCTATTATTATAATTCCTAAAGTTATTATTGTTATTATTTTGAATATTTCTATTCCTATTATAGTTTCCATTTCTATTATTATAATCATTCCTATTTCTGAATGTCATTACATTATAGTTTGCATTTGTGTTACCATCTACTTCTGTTGCTATCTCTAAAGCTTTAGCAAATGTATTAGGTTGAGCTGCAAGAACTATGCTTCTGAAAGGCTCATTTAAACCTGTTTTAAATACATTGACCGCTAATTGGTCATTTAGTTTTATGATTATTTCTTTATTATTCTCTCCTTGAGTAGCTATTTGAATTTCATTCAAAGATGATATTATTATTTCTATTCTAGTGGCAAAATTGTTAACATTCATAGACCCCTGTCTAGTCTGGTGCAATTCATTTTGTAATTTTAGTGGATTTTTATTTAACTTGTAGTTTTTTGCCAATACTATTTTTAACTCTTGAATTGAATTTGGAACTGCCACAGGTAATAGTCTATTTCTTACTTTTTCACTTATTTTTGCTGCTAGAATAAATGTTAACAATTGAGATTTCTGTGTATCATCCTTAAGTGTTGATGCATAGAATTCAATTGTGTCTAAAAACGTTGATAGCTTTTTGCTATCTCCATCAAACTATCAACTATTTTTGATGCTACTGAAATTTCAAAGTTCGCCATTTTTAGTGTTTCTTTTTCACTATCACTATTACTGTCACTAATACTGTTATTACTACTTCTATCTATTTCATCATCCGTGTCATACAAAGTTAATCTGTGTTGAATTAATTCATTTATAGTTTTTATTAATGCTTTACAGTCTATTATATTTTTATGATCTGGCAATTTATAAAAGTTTTTAATTGACTTTCTAAAATATTACATTCTCTTTAATTTTTTTAGTGCTTTTTTTAATTTATCCATAACATTTTTTTTTAAATATTAGCACTTGCAATTCTTTTTATGACATATTTTTTGTAATATTCATTGACTTTTTTTAGTACATATATTAACAATGCAATTAAACCTATGGCGACAAAGATGTCTAAATACATTTCTTGTTTGTTAGAAATATTTCCATTAAAAGAAATATTCTCTGTTATTTTTGTTTCCTGACCTAGAGCAACCATTGTTTCTTTTAAATTTGTTATATTTACATATAAGTGTGGGATATCTTTAGTCATGAATTGAATAATTTGAACAATAATTTCTAATAGAAATAAAAACTCGAATTATGTTTCCTTATTTATTTTGTTCAATTTATTTTGTCAATATATATTTTGTTCAAATACTATATTGTTATTTTGTTCAAAATTTTTCGACATTTAGCTTGCAGTATTGAGATCGCCGTGGAAAATGTTGCTCGGTTCTTAATCTTCAAGTTGCAGGTTTGTCCGCAGGATCTGGATTTTTCAGGATTCGGTCCGCAGG
The DNA here is from genome assembly GCA_943735915.1 of Pherbina coryleti. Lineage (NCBI taxonomy): Eukaryota > Metazoa > Arthropoda > Insecta > Diptera > Sciomyzidae > Pherbina > Pherbina coryleti. Next base: position 131,615,818 of record OX030948.1, on the reverse strand, counting down.
ATCGCCATATTATGATAGATGATCTTCCTTTTATGTGATGCTATATAGTCCCTAACTTCCCTATCTGGGGACAAAGGGGATTCTTGGCCACAAGGCCTTTTTATATCAGCCGCAAGGCTTTTTTCATCAGCTGCCACAAAGGCAGAGTTTCAATATATTAAATATTGATAAAGCCACAAGGCTTTGTTCTTTTGAAATTTAGAAGACTTCCTTCTTTTGATGTGATTCTAAGAATGATTTTATTTAACCCCAACTCGGGTTTTTATAATAAAAATATTGAGTGAAAAGTGACAATATTTTCTTTTCACTCAAAATAACATTTATTCTAAATAAGTTCTTACACATATACAATTAAAAGTAATGAAATCTAAATACAATTATTACAAATCTGCTTACTACTACTTTTTACTTACTTACACATCTGTTTGTAATAATATCCATCACAACCCACTTACAGGTTACAAACTCCAATGACTTACTTTTGGCACCGATTTGTTTTCACAATGTGTAACATGAATCATGCCGCTGGTAGCACTTGAGTTTGTCACTGCTTGCGCTTCATGCTTTGGTTTCGCTGCAGGTATGCAGTGAGACCAACGTAGAGCGTTTGTAGCGTTGTGTGTTTATGTTATTGCTGAGGTAGGTTAGTGCTAGTCACATGTGCACTACACAAGCAACATGTGGCTAAAATGCTTTGCATTTAGGAACAATGAAGAACAATAAACAATTTAACAAAAATAGGTTTCTTTATGGCATCCATTGTAATATTTAGTGCATTAAGCATTGTTGTTGCTGTTGTTGTTGTTGTTGTCGTTGTTGTTGGTGTTGTTGTTGTTGTATTTTTTCATCGTGTATGTTTGTGAAAAACCTGTTCTTGTATGCTGTTGTTGTTGTTGCTTTCTGTTACACTTTTCGTTTTTGCCTTCAGGGTATTCATACAAGGTGGCGCAAAAGTAATCCTCCTATCAGAAAATGCTATAAATTTTGCGATTGGTCCCTAATGTCAGTTCTGTTTTGACATTTGTGTAGTAAACATATGCGAAATACACGTTAATAAACAATGTTACGCTGCACTGCTCCAGAACGCGGAATATTGCTGACTATTTATTTGACCAATAATCGGTCGGTGACTTTGGCACAACGTGAATTTCGCCGCAGATTTCCTGGCCGTCCAACGCCTACTGGTGAAACACTGCGAACACGTTTAGCCGCTCGCCTCGAAGAGACTGGCACAACACGAGATGCTGCCAGGCGTGGCAGACCCCGGAGTAGCCGTTCTGCAGAGAATATTGCTGCTGTAGCCGAGGATGTCATGGAAGCGCCGTCGACATCGACCAGACGACGTGCCACTCAAATGGGTATCAGTCGACGGTCTTTACAGCGAATTTTGGTACAAGATTTGAATATGTTCGCGTACAAAGTCCAGACGGTGCATCAGCTGTTAGCTGCTGACCGCCAATCGCGTCTAACATACGCTCAAGCCATCCTTAATCACCACCAAGAGGAAGATGATTTTTCATCAAAAATAATCATGAGTGATGAGGCCCATTTCCATCTTAGCGGGTACGTAAATAAGCAAAATTTACGCTTCTGGGGCACTGAAAATCCGCGTGTAACCCACGAAGAGCCATTACACCCGCTCAAAGTCACTGTATGGTGTGCTGTTTTCGCTGGAGGAGTCATCGGACCTTTTTTCTTCGAAGACGTCGCGGGCCACACGGTTACTGTGAATGGTGAGCGCTACAGAGCAATGATCAACGAGTTATTTTTGCCTCAACTTGATGAATTGGGATTGGAAAACATGTGGTTCCAACAGGACGGTGCAACGGCACACACTGCACGTGCCACAACCGATATGCTGAAGGATGCATTTCCCGGGCGCCTAATCTCCCGATTTGGCGATTTGCACTGGCCAGCAAGATCGCCTGATTTGACCGCTCCAGACATCTTTTGTGGGCCTTTTGAAGTCGCGGGTTTATGTCAACAAGCCTCAGACTCTTGCAGCTCTTAAAGACAAAACCGTCAAGAATGTGAGGACCTATCGCCGGAAGTTTTGGCCGAAGTGATGGAAAATGCCATAAAAAGGGCTCAAATGACAATCAACTGTGGCGGCGGCCATTTACATGACATCATATTCTCGACTTGATGTAAAAAAATTAAAAGACCAAATAAAAATAATCCACAAGAAGAATCAAAGTTTTTAATTTTTTTTTTAAATTACAGCCAAAAAACATCGGAAGGTTGTATGTAGTGAAACCTTGTATGTAGTGAAACTTAAAACCAAAATAACTTTTTTGTTTAGTAATAGAAGTTAAGTTTTTTTTTGCAAATATTTAATAATTTTTTACGTGGTTAAATTCTGCATCAGAAAAAATGTTGATTAGGGGGGTATTTTAGAAAGTGATGTTTAGAACTAGTACAAGATGAGGTCACAGTTCAAATATTTTATAGCATTAGTATAGCCCGTGTTATAATCTTTCCAACGATGTATAACACTTAATAATCAGACTATAAATAACCGATTTATAGACAAAAAACCGATTCGGCTGTTTTTGCCACACCCACAAAAAAAATTTTTTTGCACCCCCGGAATTTTCTCGACATAATAGTTTATATGAGGCGGTAACATTTGGGTTTTTTTTTTCTCATATAGAGCGATACGGCTTAATGCACATGTCTAATATCGAGCGGAAACATTTAAAGGCCACTGTAATGTACATATATTATATACATATATATTTACATGTATAAATTTAAAATTATATTGTACAATCTTAGGCGCCTGCTACACGTTCAATATTTATCGTGATACTTGGATCGCGATCCAAATTCATGGATTGCTGGATCACGGTTGAGTGCTAGACGTTCAATATTTATCGCGTCAGTATTCATAGATTTTTTGCTTTGAATGGTTCGCTGTTGCAAGATGTTGAATGCAAACAAAATGCTTCTTTTTTTTAGAATGCGGCAATGCTTCTACATACAGAATAAACTCTTTCAGAACTTGCTTCTCTAGAGTAAGCTCCGATTCCTCCGGAAGCACAAACTCTGTTTCACTTAATTCTGCCATTTAAAAATATATGCAACAGTTTTTTTTTATTTATTTTCACAATTTGTTATTCACTGTTGTATACACAATCGCGTACTGATGAAACATAATATGCTACACGTTCAATATTTATTGACAGTATTGCGATCCGCGATCTAGATTTCAAAATATTTAAATATTTTGCGATATGGATCACGATCCATCAATATCGCATGCTACACGTTCAATAAATATCACGAATCACGATAACTATTGATCAATATATATTGAACGTGTAGCAGGCGCCTTAGGATATTACAATACAAACAAAACATTTAAATGGTTCTAAATGGTAGATCAAGAGTGTGGTGTCTTTTCAGCCGTTTTATTTCTTCGCTTTCATCGAGTAAGCCTATGGCTAATGGTTTTATATTATTACTAAGTCTTTCAAGCTATTTTGAACTAAATTTGTTTATTTAGTCTTTAACTTGTAGAATGTTGAGTAAGGTATGCACATACTCGACATTATACAAAACCGGTTTCGAATAGTACAATTTTTACAAAACCGGTTTTTTAATTATTCGACCAGAAAAAAACCGGGAAAACCGTTTTTTTTTTTAAATTAAATAAATATTTTACTTTTTTACCTACATATCGAGCCATATCCGCAAAAAAAACGTAAGCGCCGTTAATAATTTTCGATTTTCGTTTTTTGATGAGAATCGATAAATTACGATCGTATGCATCTTCTCTCAAAGTTTTGTGACATTAGAAGGAACCGTTACAAACTTATAGCAAAAGCAATTTTGTTGTAAGTGCACATCGCTAGTTTGTTAACATTTTTTGTGACCGCAAAGAGGCGCTTAAGTTAAAATTCGCCATGCTTTATTTCGCTATATTATGACGTCGAGCCAATCAGAGGTACGGTTTTCTGGAAATTTATAACAAATTTTGAATATCATATATTAGTTTGCATTGTTTAGTGTTATAAACAAATTTTTGCTTTAGTTTCCCCTGGTTTCATATAGTGAAAGCAATTCCGATGCTTTTTCTGAGCAAACCATTGATCTGCAAAAACAGATATCTGGCGAAACAGACAGTGAAATTGAGGAAGAAAAGTGTGTAGGAAAAAGGTTGTACAAAAATCAAAAACCTTCTAAGTTTAACAATGAATACCTAAATTTACCAAACGATAAGATTGTAAAGGATTCATTGGCTGATACGGACCTGGAAGATAATATGGAATGAAATTTATATTTGATTAAAAGCTTAAATTTACAATTTTTACTTTCTTTTTTCCTGTTAATTATTAAATATAATATCATTATATTAAAATTATATTAAATTTTGGCAACTTTTTGTAAGATTTAGTAACTAAAAGTTTCTTAAAGTTCCTTTTAAAATATATTCAGTTTTATTTAAATCTTATGAAAACTATAATTATTATGTGGAATATTATTTTATTTACTTGTAAACATAAACATAATTTGAAAAAATTAAAAGCTTACAAAGTAAATTGTGTTTCAATATGATCATGGTAACGTAACCGGCACAACATTGTACATTAGCTTGCCAGCGTAACAGCAAAAAAAACGTAAGCGCCATAAATATCCCTTATGTTTAAAGTGGGTTAATGACAATTGTTTCTTTTCATAATATAGATGAAACAATGCTTATGTACCAAATTTCATAAAAATACTATTAAATATAACGAAGATACGTTCTCTTGTAAAATTTATTAAATGGCGCTTGAGTTATTTTTGCGGTTATGGCTCGATATATCTATGTAGTTTTTATTTAACAAAAATAGCAATTATTTCTTAATAAATTAAATAAAGGTATTTATGCAGTACTACCCACTGAACTATAAGCGAAGGTTTTGCGTAAGGTGAGAGTTTTTCGAAAGTGTTTGGGTAGAATTTTTTTTTAATGTTTGATTTTTTATTTTGTTGCTATAGAAGATTAAATTCGTGAAAATTTTTCCCAAAAATAAAAACTGAAGTTCTTTTTCGAAATTCATAAAAAACTTATTTAGTTTTCTACTTATGGTTCATTTTAAGTATTTCTGAATTTCTGAACAAAAAAGTAAAATTTATGGTTATTTTTTAACTCATTTCCGAACCAAAAAGGTTAATTTTTGAGAGACATTTTAGTCCGAAGAATGATACAAATAAGTTTCATTTGCCGAAATGAGTGCGGAAATTGAACGTTTCTACCCGAAATGGTTCATAAATGAATTCGAAAATGGTAGTTTTGATTATATCTTTTAATGATTATTTTTATATTTGTACTTAATGCTTTTAGATTTTTAGGGCATTTCGTACAATAAGCCTTGTTGAATTTACTATCTTTTTTTAAATACTTCCAGACTTCTGAGGACATGTCAGGCTGTTCATAATTCAATAAATTTTTTAAAAAATAATGCATTATAAACTTAAAAATCATGTTTAACATACATTAAATACACCAGCCGCTTGTAAATGCTGTTTTAACAAATGAAAGCAAAAAGAAATGACCAATGAAAGGAATGAAAGCAATGAAAGCATATGCTTAATCGAGCTCAAATAAAGCAAAATGAAATAGAAGCCAGAGAAAAGAAATGTTAGAAACGTTAGTGAAATGTAAAAACGTAAAATTTTACAATTTTCAATTGTGGATTTATATATTTCTTAACTATTCGAGCAGTCGAATAATTCGAGCCAAAAAAAAACCGGTTTTCGAATAATAAAAAAAAAACCGAAACGCCGAATAATTCGAACCGGTTTTGCATACCCTAATGTTGATATCATTATGATGATGTTGTTCAATACAAACCAGGGTGCATTGGCTATTTGTCTTAGCGTTTTGGATTGATACCGTTGAAATATCTCAATATTAGCTGTCCCCCATAACTGAATTTCATACGTCCATACAGGTTGAAGTATTGTTTATTACAGTAAAACTTTATTTTCCACGCTTAGTTCTGATTTGGGACCCAATAACCAGAACATTCTTTTAGTTATTTTATTTAGGTGTAGCCGTTTTGTTTTTATATGTTCTTTCCATGTCAATATTTTGTCAAGATGAATCCCAGGTATTTTACACTATTTACTTGAGGTATATGAGAACCATTCGAGTAAATTTTAGGACAATCATCCTTTCTTAATGTAAATGTTACATGCTCTGATTTTTAATTATTAATTTTGATTTTCCACCTATTCACCCAATTTTCCAATTTCCCAAGTTCTCTCTGTAATATGTTAGAGGCTTCTATTGGCGAAAAGTTGGAAGTTACTAAAGCTGTGTCATCTGCAAATGTAGCAATAATAACGTCATCAGTAGTTAGCATATCCGATGTGAAAATAGTATATATCACTGGGCCTAAAACACTACCTTGTGGTATTCCGGCTTTTATTTCACATAAATTTGACATTGATTCATTTACTTTGACGTAGAAGCATCGCTGATGTAGATAAGATTTTAATACCATATAATAGGGTGCAGGAATCAATTTTTTTAGTTTAAAGTTCATGCCAAGAACACCGCTGAACAATATTTTTACGTTCCAAAGTATCTCTTATTACATTTACGATACGGTGGCATTGTTCGGGAGTTCCATGTTTATGCCGAAATCCAAACTGATAATCAGGAATAATGTTGCATTTTTCAAAGACTGGCAACAAGAAATATTTGTAGAAATATTCTCTCAGATATTCTTGAGAAAATTGCCAGTAAATTAATCGGTCGATAAGATGTCACAACGTTCTCAGGCTTGTTGGGTTTGGGTACCATTATAATTTCCGCACACTTCCATTGAATTGGAAAATGGTTTAATCGCAAGATCGAATTAAATAACAATGTAAGGAAAATAATTCCTTTCCTTGGTAGATTTTTTTACGACTTTTGCATCAAGTTTATCGTATCCAGGAGACTTTTTAATATTTAATTTCCCAGCAGTTATTTTGGAGTCAATCGAAAAAGTGAACTATTTCATTTCTAGCGCAGTTCGAAGTAGCTCTGAAAGAGTACAAAAGGCGTTCAGTGTAGAACAGTTCACTTTGCTTTTGTTTTCAAAAGTATTGCTGAAAAAAAATAAACGCGTTCTGGCTTTTTTTAAATTTGCTGTGCACTAGAAAAAATAATAAAAAAAAAAAATGTTTATAGGCATTTATAAACAAAATTTCTTCTAAATTGTGGATGGAAAAGATCGTACAAATCAGGTCTTTAGGACCTTTGCTCCAATACACTAAACGTTTACACTTTTAAAATGTTCACTTTAAAACTAGTTAAAAAAGAACCATTTTTAGGCTAATGCGAAATCAACTAGTTTAAAAATATTCATAATGTTACTAGTTCAAATATGGGGAAAAAGGAGTGTTTATAGGGACAATTGTCTTTTCCTATGACATCAACCCGCAAAAAGCGTCAGTTCGTTCAATGTCAAAGGGTATTGTAGTAGAACTAGTACTGGTCCTTTTTGGAACTAGTTCAGAACTATTTCAAATTTGGTCCACTTTTCTGCTGGGTTACTTATTTCAGTTTTGACCTCTTAAGGTGAAATAGGCTTGATAGGAAAATCCATTTGACAAGGAACATCTAGAGTATTTCGTTTTTGTTCCAACGCTTTCTGTTGGGTGAATGTGGTTGAAAAGTTTGTTCTAAATGTTTAGAAAACACGCGATATTTATCTTTATCTGATCGACACCAATCACCGATTGAACCTTTAATGGGGATATTTCTCTTAATGGGACGTTTTAGATACTTTGTTGCTTTCCAAAGACTGTCGTCGTTTCTGTAGGTATTTAGGTTTCTTAAAAATTCTCCTGTTTTGTTATTTTTTATTTCAATCAATCGTTGTTTAAGGTCATTTGATGCTTTATTAAAATTTCTAGAAATCTACTGGATTTCTACTCGTTTGCCAAATTCTTCGTAATCTTCTTCTGTTTCTGATAAGAACCCTTATTTCGGTAGATATATATACAGGGTTGCCCATATTCGACGGACCCATCTGGCAACGCCATAACTTTTGACAGAGATGTCAGATCGCTTAATGACATACCGCGTTTGAAGCGTCAGTCCAAGCAGATTTTTACCATGGAACAATACACGCCACGCGAGCGCTCTGAAATAGTTGAAATTTACATTCAACAGAAGAAGTCAATTGTGAAAACTCAACGTGCTTTTAAAAACTTAAAAAATGTGAGAAGTGCGCCTTCTAAGAACACCATTAAGCGTTTATACGAAAAATTTTCGACTGGTGAGGCTCTTTCTAATCCGAAGAGGCCAAATAAAAGTCGACCAAGGCGATCGGCCGAGAATATCGCTGCCGTACGAGCCAGTGTTGAGAGGTCCCCAAGAACATCCCAAAAACGCCGTTCTCAGCAGTTGGGCATGGCTCGGTCCACTTTACAACGGACTATTCGCGTTGATTTTCATTTGTTCCCGTACAAAATTCAATTGACGCAAAGATTGTTGCCTGCGGACAAGCCTCGTCGATTGGAATGGGCCCAAAGAGTCATCGAAATGGCCGAAGATGACGAGCAATTTTGGAACAAAATTATCATGTCCGATGAAGCCCATTTCACATTGAATGGAACCGTAAATAAGCAAAATTGCCGTATTTACGCCACTGAAAATCCTCAGGAGATTCAAGAAGTGCCTCTTCATGACGAAAAAGTCACAGTTTGGTGCGGCGTTAGTGCGAAAACGGTCATTGGGCCGTTTTTCTTCCAAAATGAAAATGGCCATGCTGTTACCATCAACCAGGAGCGTTATCGCGACATGATGACCAATTTTGTGATGCCAATTATTCGTCGAAAGCGTATGAGGCAGTTCTGGTTTCAACAAGACGGCGCTCCACCGCACACAAGTCGCATAACAATCGATTTTCTGAAGAATTTGTTTCCGGGCCGTTTGATGTCGAAAAGTGGTGATTTGGACTGGCCACCGCGTTCGCCCGATTTGACGCCGCCTGACTTCTTCTTGTGGGGATATTTGAAGTCAAAGGTTTACGTTAACAAGCCAAGGACCGTAGAAGAGCTTAAGGACAACATTCGTGGAGAAATAGCCGCTATTCCGGCCGAAATGTTGGCGAAAACGATGGAAAATGCTGCAAGAAGGGCACAATACGCAATCAACGCCAGAGGCGGCCATTTGAGAGATATCATATTCAAAAATTGATGTAAACAAATCTACTTGGAACAAATTAAATGATTAAGATTGCCAACCGCCAAATTTTTATTTTTTTCTTTGATTTTTTTAACAAAAACATGGGTCCGTCGAATATGGGCAACCCTGTATATGATGCGTTAAAAGCAAAAGAGGAACATATTTTTAGTGCAAGCAAAAGAGGATTGTAAAATAAATTCAAGCTAAAATGTAATAGGACAAGTTGCAAGAAGGTTGTTGAAAGCGACGGAAGGTTGTAAGCCGACATCAAAGGCGAGTAAGTTGCTAGAATTTGTTGAGAGACTCTAAAATGTTGCCGTGAGGCCTTGTTTAATTTTTTTTTTTTGCATGGTTTTTGATTTTGCTCTTCTTCCTTTTTGGGTAGGTGTAATGGCACAAACACCACCTGAATACCCTTTTCATGGTTATTTACACCATGCGTTAAGTGTGGAAGGGTCCTTAATGTACGACCTACGTGAACATACCCGCATGACATTCGATTGGCACCCCTGAGGTGACAAAAGATGGCTGAACAATAAACATACATACATTTCATGGGTGTGAGTCGTCAACATACATAGCGATGTTTCAATCAACACATTTCATTTTCATAATATAATTTTTTTTGCACAAGCTAAAATGCAGTGTCAGCGAATAATTAGTTGTTTTTGTTTTGGCTTCCTGTCCAAAAAGCTCAAGTGTCTCCTAGTGCATTGACGTCTTTTGTGGTTCAGCACAATGCACTAATGACCATGAAATGTGTATTTTGATCGTTCTATATGTTGGCTAGGTTGATGCACTCACGACCATGAAATCATTATAAGTGCATATGTAATAGAATATAATATTAAGGCATATGTATGTTTATGTATTTGTAAGTTAGAGTTAAGTTTGTTTGATATAATTTTAAGTTGTTTTTAGTAATAAAATTGGCTGCAATCAAAGCAAACGCTTTGTTTTTTAAAATTGTTCAAAGAAATTCCACAAAAGAGTGGACATATTTTTTGGTGACCCCGACGTGATGGAAAAACTTAATATTTTATTCACTCAACAAAATTAATTAGGGAGAACTATTGAAAAATTCATAGTTAATACTGGCAAAGATCCAGTTGCCAGGCGGACCTTGGAATACTATGAGACAAGATTTCAGCGGTTGACAGAGTTGTCAACAGTGTTCGCGCAAAATCACGACAACATTGTGGTACTTGCATCGGGAGATTTCTCTCACAAGTACTTCGCTTCAAATTATTACGGTCAAGTGAAAGAAGGAGTTGATCATTTGCTATGTAATATAACAAAAAATATTGCAAGGTTGAAAGCAACATCCATTCAGCAAACAAACACATCTGATGACCGTGATAGATCAGAGCCAGCTTCTACTGCAATCGGAACTGGGAATGATAAGGTCAACGAGGTAGAATCTGGTACCAGCAGACCAACTACCAGTGACACCACAAGCATGTTCGAAGTTTCCTTCAACGTCTTGCAGAACCAGGAAGGGTACGACGCAAAGTTACAAGGTTTAATTAATAGAAGAAACTCTATTATTAAAATTCTCAATCATTTAATTGAGCAAATACAATCAAAATTAGCGAAACAACATTCGAAACAATATTTTGAGCTACAAATAAGACATATTAACAGCTATTGGTCAACTATCGCCGAATTAAACCTATCAATATGGGAGCTAGTAGGACAGGAGTCTGAATGTGCAGGATACACCATGCAGGAGTATTTCAACTTGGAAGAACTAGTTCATAAAACTGTTCTTGAACTGTCAGAGAAGCAAGACAATATAATAGTTACTCATCAACAAACACAACTCAAATTGCCAAAGATTACCATACCCACTTTTGATGGCGATTATTTAAAGTGGCAACAATTCTTTGACATCTATACTCAAATGATTCATAATATGGCCATATCAGATTCGGACAAGATGTTCTATTTAAACAGTAATCTTACTGGAGAGGCAAAATCATTGGTTCAACATTTGCCAATATCGAATGCGAACTATGCATCAGCATGGTCTATCTTAACACATCGTTATAACAATAAACGTATCTTGATAACAACTCTGCTCAACAAGTTACTTTCCCAGCCCAAGTCGCAGTCTGAATCAGCAACAGCGATCAGGTTACTACATGATGTGACAATAGAGTGCACGTTGGGCTTGAAAAGTTTAGGTATTGCAATCAACTCATGGGATGCAATACTATTGCATTTATTGACAAATAAACTCGACAAGACAACACATAGTCTGTACGAGCAGTCTTTGAAGCAACCGAGTGAGCCCCAGAACTTACAGGATTTCCTGGACTTTCTGGAGCTGAGATTCCAGTCCCTAGATGCGGTGGTATACAAAGAACAACAGCACGCAGACAAAACCATAAGTATAAAATCACAAAGGACTAGTAATTCAAAATTTTCATTTACAGCTTCATCCACACCAGTTAATTGTAAGCTTTGTCAACAGAGTCATCCAATTTTTTACTGTTCAAAATTTCTTCAAATGAGCCCACAAAACCGTTTGAAAAGACTGAAGGATTGTAAATTATGCATCAACTGTTTGAAGGATGGGCATTTTTCTTCGGACTGCATGTCGCGTCGCTGCAAGGACTGCGACAAAAAACACAACACATTGGTACATGGAGACTTCGAGAAAGGATCCGTGGCTCAACAGGCAAAATCATCTGGAAATTCACCTGCATCAGGCAAGCAGCACACATCTACAACATCAGACAACAGCCAATCCGCAAAGGAAAAGGCAATCGTTGGGTTTGGTGTTCAAAAGAGGTGCCATATATTCTTAGCTACAGCAATCGTCCAGGCTCTAGACGTCTACGGTCGAACAATTGAGTGTCGTGCTTTATTGGACTCAGGCTCTCAGGTAAATCTCATAACTAGGAATTTATGTAAGAGGCTTGGTGTGGGGTTTTCTAAAAGCAACGTAAATTTGACTGGTATTGGTGGATCGAAGCAATCGATTCAAAAACGTGCAGAAATAAACATCAGATCGAAAACGTCATCTTACTCTCGAATAATAGAAGCATTCATCCTCGACAGCATCATTGATGATCAGCCGAATTATGATATTAATCCACACAACTTCGATATCCCACGAAACATTCAGCTAGCAGATCCCAAGTTTTATGAAAGACAAGGTATTGATTTATTGATCGGAGCTGAGTTTTACAGCGAACTGATGATGATTGGCCAGATTGCACCATATAAGGACGTTCCAACTCTACAAAACACGGTATTTGGTTGGGTTGTTCTTGGAAAGGCGAATAATATACGGCCATCCTCACAATTCTGTGGAATAAACACCTTAGACGATCAACTTCAAAGATTCTGGGAACTGGATGAAATTCCTGCGAAGGAAAACACAATGTCCTCAATGGAACGTGAATGCGACAACTTTTTCAACCATACTACCTATCGAAACGCCACAGGGCAGTTTGTGGTTCATTTACCATTTAAAAAATACGTTTCTTTGCTTGGTTCATCACGCGAAATCGCAAAAAAAAGGTTTATGATACTCGAACAAAAATTATCCAAAAACAAACAGCTACTGAATGAATATGTAAAGTTCATGACTGAGTACGAGAAACTTGGCCACATGGAATTAATACAAGAAAAGACCATTAACGATCCAAACTATTTCATTCCCCACCATTGCGTATTAAAGCCGAGCAGTACCACCACAAAGCTTAGAGTGGTTTTTGATGCGTCATGCAAAACAACGTCAAACGTTTCCCTTAATGAGCTATTACACACCGGGCCCAAATTACAACGAGAGTTGTTTGATGTTCTGATTCGATTTCGACAGTTCAAATATGTCTTCACAAGTGATATAGAAAAAATGTACAGACAAATCAAGGTCGAGGATCAGGATTGTGATTTTCAACTCTGATTGTCACCTACGGGATAACATCGGCTCCTTATATGGCCATTAAATGCCTTCAGTCGGTCGGAATTGGTTTGGAATCAAAATATCCACTGGCCACGCAAATGGTAAAAAGAGACTTTTATGTTGATGATTTGATGTCTGGAAGCGATGATCTAGAAGAAGCTGTAAGCATGCAATCCCAAGTGATTAACTTATTGAAATCTGCAGGTTTTATGCTACGGAAATGACGAAAACTGACGAATACAACAATATAACTGTTAACCTCTTATGCTCTAAATCAAAAGTAGCACCATCGAAGATAGTTACGATTCCTAAGCTGGAACTTCAAGCAGCTAAATTAGCAACAGAATTATGTCAGCGCGTTTAAACATCCATACAATTTAATGACATAAATACATATTATTGGACTGACTCGCAAATAGTCTTACACTGGATATATTCAGAATCTTCATCATTCAAAACTTTTGTTGCTAATAGAATCTCGTACATTCAACGACATTCTGTTCAATCGCAATGGAGACATGTCACCTCATGTGAGAACCCAGCAGATCACATATCAAGGGGATAATGCCAGAATGTTTGCAGAGCACGGAAATATGGTTTCATGGACCATCATTTCTTAAGCACCCACCATCGCAATGGCCTGGAAGATTTGAGCTGAAGGAGGAAATCATTGAAGAAAAAAAATGCTCTAAGTCAGTACTATGCACATTAAAGGTTGATGACAGCTTCGTGTTCCGAATTAATCACAAAAACTCATTTTCATTTTTAGTCCGAACGACTGCATATATTATACGCTTTACAACAATACTATTAGAAAAACATCAAAAAAATCCATTTCTTTTGATGTCTGAAATACATAAAACATTCACCTTGATTATAAAATCTCTTCAAAATCGATATTTCCAATGTGAAATAAAAATTCTTGCAAAAGGAGGTGAATTAGCCACAAAAAATCGACTGTCGTCTCTTACACCCTTTCTTGACAGACAAGGCTTGTTAAGAGTTGGGGGTCGAATTGAAGCCGCGAATGTATCGTTCGACGCAAAACATCCTATGCTACTTCCTGCCGATCATCCATTCACTCAGTTAATAATGGAAGAACTTCACATACAGTTGCATCATGTGGGACCGCAGACATTACTCGCAATAACTCGACAACGGTTCTGGCCGATAAATGGTAAGCGAATTGCTAACAAGATCGTACACAACTGTATGCAGTGTTTTAAAGCAAAACCAGTACCTATGACTCAATCGATGGGAAACTTACCGGCCACAAGATTACAATCTTGTCGACCATTTTTAAACACTGGGGTGTATTTTGCTGGTCCAATATGGACACATTTTAAGATAAGAGGAAAACGCCCACAAAAATCGTACATCGCAGTTTTCTGTTGCTTTACAACTAAAGCAATTCATTTAGAAATCGTGTCAGATTTATCGGCTGATGGATTTATTGGTGCGTTGAGAAGGTTCTGGAGTAGAAGAGGAAGGTGCAAGACGATATTTTCAGATAATGCTACAAATTTCGTGGGTGGATGCAACCAATTACAAGAATTGTATGAGATGTTCAACAACCGGCAATCCGCTGCCAAAATTAATTCAGAATGCATTGGAAAAGGTGTAGAATTTCAGTTCATTCCCCCACGAGCACCGCATTTTGGTGGTTTGTGGGAAAGTGCAGTTAAAGCCACTAAACATTTGTTGTTTCGAAGCATGAAGGCTGCATCCCTTACATATGAGGAATTGAGTACGTTGACAGCCGAAATTGAAGCGATTTTGAATTCAAGACCGCTAACCCCGCTTTCTGCAGATGCCACCGACTTGTCGGCATTAACTCCCGCTCACTTCCTTATTGGAGAGCAATTGACCACGATTCCGGACCATACAATTGAAACAAAAAATGTAAATCATGCAACTAGGTGGAAGTTAGTTTCTTATATTAAAAACAAATTCTGGCGTCGATGGCAAGCTGAATACATATCCAGTCTCCAGCATCGATATAAATGGCGGATTAAATGTCAAAACGCGGTACCTGAGTTAATGGTTCTCATGAAGGAAGATAACGTCCCACCAACTCAGTGGAGGCTAGGTCGTATTGAAAAAACTTTCAAGGGTCATGATGGTCTCATTAGAGTCGTGGATGTAAAAACCACATATGGCACATTCAAACGACCCATTCATAAATTGTGTCCGCTTCCAATCCAGAATGAAAATGAAATAAACCAAGACGATGACCAAGGAGCAAGTAGCAATGATAAATTGTGTAATATCAGAGACTCCATGGTTAAAAAGGACAAACCTGGAAGAAATAAGCACGATAAGCAATTATCGTTAAATTCAGTATCAACAATACTTCTAGCTCTTTTAGTTTTGCCAATGTATGTCAAGGCAACCACACTACCGGTTGTAGAAATAATCAATTTCGATTCGTATCCAGGAATTTACTTCGAGAGCTTAGGCCTAACCAAATAAATTAACAATGAGTGGCATCTTGTGGTGTATTATGACATGCAACCCTACTGGGACGAATTGCAAGGATTCGAGGCTGGAATGAAAAAACTTAAGCAATTGGGCAGCATTATAAAAAATGCAACATATTACGAAAGCCTTCTTTCATTGTTTGAACAGAACTTAAATGATATACGAGTATACAATGAACTCCTTCTTAATTCAAATTTTAATAATCGCAAAATGAAAAGAGGGGCTTTCGACATTATTGGTACTGTTGCAAATAAATTATTCGGTGTTTTAGACGAAGAATACGCTGTTAAAATGGCCGATACGATCAAGACCGTCGACAAAAATGAAAGGACATTGTTTAATATTCTAAACAACCATACTGTTATTCTAGAAGACACAGCAAATGTCCTTAAGAAAACACAGGAACAAGTGAATCAACAGTTTGAAACCTTTCACATGAAGCTCAGTGATATTCAAAGTAAAGTAAATGACCTCGATAATATTTTCGACCAACAAAGGATGCAACATATGTTTTCTTCGTTAGCATTGAGAATTTTATTAATGTTGAGTAACTATCAAAAGGTTCAAGCTATCTTAATCGATATTTTAACGGACTCCCATCATGGTAAAATAAATCCATTACTGCTCACCCCCACTCAACTAAGGACTGCACTACTAACCATCAGAGACAATTTATCACCAGACCTAAAGCTTCCATTTTTTGAGTCATCTCAAATGGACTTGAGCAGTATTTACAATGTGTAGCATGTGCAAGGTTGTATGGCTAAGGACCATATCATCTTTAGAGTACAGTTGCCACTTGCATCAAATCATCAGTACGAAACATTTCGAATGATCCAAATACCAGTCAAAATAGAGCAAGATTACCTTATCATAAAGCCTTCCTCCTCATTCTTGGTTGTTGGCTTACATAGAGACTTATTTTATCCAATGAGTGAAGCTGAAGCAATGGCTTGCATTAAAGCAATCCCAAATATGTTACTTTGTAAACAATCACAACCAATATACAATAGAAATTCAAAAGTCAGTCACTGTGAGATGGCGTTATTAAATCACCAACCAGTTCAACCATCGTGCAACATTGTCAAAACAAAACAAGCACAAGAATGGATTCAGTTATATAATCCAAATAACTGGATATTTTCTCTGGCTAAAGATGTTATCATTAACATAGTATGCCAAGACGAATTTGAATCTGCCACTTTACATGGCATGGGACTACTCAAAATACTGAAGAATTGTGTTATAAAACAAGAAACACTCACAATAACTTCTCATAACGTGCATCCGACACAATTGCGCTCGTCGTTCATACCAACTGTGGACTTATTCAATTTAATCAATGTGACCAATTTCACCAACACGCAGTTACACGTAAAGCCAGAAACGCCCAAAATTTCTACTAATCACATAGAGGAAATCCAAAAACAAATCCAACAGATCAAGTCATTGAAAGCGGGACAAGAACAATTGAGTCCACATGACGTTCATCAATATACGATTGGCTACCTCGGACTTTCGATCGGCTTCCTTTTAGCGATCACTCTCTTGTGGATCAAGTTAAAATCAAAATTCCAAATGTTGCGGAAGAAGGCTCCTGTACCAATGCCCAGAATGCATGTTGCTGCTCCTGACTCCGACTTTACGTTTAACCTCGATGAAAGAATAACTGTTTGAGCGTACACGGCTCAACGCGGGGAGTATGAACAATAAACATACATACATTTCAATGGTGTGAGTCGCCAACATACATAGCGATGTTTCAATCAACACATTTCATTCTCATAATATAATTTTTTTTGCACAAGCTAAAATGCAGTGTCAGCGAATAATTAGTTGTTTTTGTTTTGGCTTCCTGTCCAAAAAGCTCAAGTGTCTCCTAGTGCATTGACGTCTTTTGTGGTTCAGCACAATGCACTAATGACCATGAAATGTGTATTTTGATCGTTCTATATGTTGGCTAGGTTGATGCACTCACGACCATGAAATCATTATAAGCGCATATGTAATAGAATATAATATAAAGGCATATGTATGTTTATGTATTTGTAAGTTAGAGTTAAGTTTGTTTGATATAATTTTAAGTTGTTTTTAGTAATAAAATTGGCTGCAATCAAAGCAAACGCTTTGTTTTTTAAAATTGTTCAAAGAAATTCCACAAAAGAGTGGACAATGGCGAATTGCCGAAAAATGAACGAAGATGGCGGATCAAGGTTGGCGAAGCAGCGCAGCGATCGGCCATCGTCCTTTTCTGTTTGAGCCGTAAGCGAGGATGGTCAAATGCTGATAAAATTAATAAATATAAAAAAAAAAAGTTTTTTCAAAGTGCTACCCTCGTCAAAACAGCCTCAGGCCACGTGACAAATAGAGCCAATCGATTGCGATTGCCACCGGGAGTTATCGCAACCACAACGTCCAGAACCGACACCAGATACAACAGTAGCCCTAGCGCTACCGCTGTGCCGCTGCATTACCAACAACCAACCACGGCCAGAACACCCAACAACGGCCAGAACACCCAACAACGGCCAGAACGGCCACCAGCTCCAACAGTAGCCCTAGCGCTACCGCGGTGCCGCTGCAACACCCAACAACGGCCAGAACAGCCACCAGCTACAACAGCAGCCCTAGCGCTACCGCTGTGCCGTCACAACAACAACACCCGGAGCAACAACACATCAACAACTTAAAAATGCTGATGAAGGAATTCCGAGTGACCTTGCCATTCACTGTGGAGGAGTGTCAAATTGCACCACTTTGTTTCGGCTGCGGTAGCATCGAAGAACGAAACAAGTGGCATGGAGCTGTGTAAGTGTTTGGCATTGTAAGATATACAATACTAAGCGGACTAGGCCCGGAATTCGCAAATTTTACATGGACATTTTTAATTGCCTCTTGTTGCTGTAAGTTTCTATTTTAACCTAAACATACATATATAAGGAACATATGTCAGTCATTTAAAGAAATTCAAGAAAAATGAAAATTGAGTTTAAGCCATAGCTTTCAATGCTAAAGTACTGCATTTTCTTTTCGATTAAATTTGAATTACATATACATATATCGAGTTATTGATGAACTTTTCATGCTGTAGAGATCTCTGAAAGTTTGTTTCAATTTGCCGCAATTATAATTAAATTAATTTTTTTTTTCTCTTTCTTTTGTTTTTGACGCACATTGTTATTATTGTTGTAAGTAAGTTATTATTAAGAACAGTATGCGAATCAAATTAATCATAAAGAAACAATATCAGCATTAAAAAGTTCAACAAAATGTCTTAAACAACATAAAAATAAAAATTTAATACACTTCACAAAGCATACAATACAAAACAAACAAAGCACAAAATTCGTAAATTTTATATGGACATTTTGAATTGCCTTTTTTTTTATAATTTTTCATTTTAACATAAACCTACATATATAACCAACATACATACACATATTTCATTTTATTATTAATAATTTACTTATTTTTTTTTCCTTTTAATGTTTAATATTAAAAAAAATTGGCGTCCGTGGCGTAGTTGGTTAAAGTGCGTGGCCGCTATGTCAGAGAACTTTGGAAACCCAGGTTCGAACCCCAGCAGCGACGGAAAATTATTTGAATTAAAATAATTTTTCTGTACGGCCGCCACCTCTCTGCAGACAATGGCAAACCTCAGAGAGTAATCAAAATGCCATGTAAAGCTTCTTGAGAACGAGAACTTCCCGTTCATCGCCGTTCGGAGTCGGCGTTAAGCATGTAGGTCCGGTTCTCGGTCAATTGTGTACAAACTTAATAACACGCACAACACAATTGATCATAAGAAGCTAGGTCAAAGTCCTTTCAAGGGCTGAAATGGCCAGTTATGTATTTTGTTTTTTTTTTATTAAAAAAAATTACCGTATATATAAAATGAACAAAATAAGCAAAAATATACCAAAATGTACAAAAATATATAATTTATTATATATTAAATATATATTATATATAGAATAAAAATATATATTTAATAATTTAAAAATAAAATAAAATTTAAAAAAATCAAAACTAAAACTAAAACTGAAATTAAAACTAATATAAAAACTAATATATTTTTGATAATGTAAAAATATAAAATAAAATTTAAAAGCAAGATTAAAACTAGAACTCTAACTAAAACTAAAACTAAAACTAAAATTAAAACTAAAAACTAAAATTTAAACTAAAATTACAACTTAAATTACAATCTATAACTAAACTTAAAATTAACTTAAACTGAACTAAAACTTAAAAATTAAATTGAAATAAAAAGAAACCTAAACTCAAAGATATAACATAAACGTAACTTTCAATTAAACTAAACCTTACACATAAATTGAAATAAAAATAAAACTAAAACATAAAACTTAAAATCCTAAAACTTAAACAAAATTTCTAAACTAAAATTACAATTTAAACTAAATTTAAACTTAAATTGAAATAAAACTAATAGCATCATTTTATATATCCCTGCACATCACTTAACGCTGCGTTGTTGAAATTCGCAATTTATAAAACGCAACACTGCACGCCGTGATCTTCAGCGTTGAGTAACGCAATAACGTAGTGAAAACAGTACAAAGTTCGCATTTTATAAAACGCTGCACTTGAAATTCGTTCACTTGAACTGTCACTTTCATCACATGCCCTTGAGCTGCCGTTAGAACGAATAAGTTGGCATTGAAAGGGTAATAACTGTTTGTTTCACTCATATATTCTTAAATGTTTACATAAATCGTTTGAATATAGGATAAAGACAGCAACAACGAACCAACAGTTCGAAATGTTGCTAAAAGAAATAAAAAAGCTACCGCAGGTAGCAAATGGTACGCCAGTGCTTGGCGTGTATATTGCAATTTCAATTTAATGATGGCTGAAGAGAACAGCTGATATGGTTGCCAACAAGTCAGAATTTGGTGAATCTTAAATATTTCAAAGATTTGCAATAATGATGCTTGTTTTATTTCACATGTTACAACCCTAAACTGTTGTTGACTGACAGTTCACCGTGGTAACGTAACATAGCTAACGCAATAACGTAGTGATTAATAAAATGCAAATTTTATATCAAAGTGATGCGCCGCGTTTGCGTTGCGTTTCATCACGGTGATTTATAAAATTATGCCATAAATCTAAACTTAAGCAAAATTTCTAAACTAACATTACAATTTAAATTAAAATTAAACTTAAATTGATATAAAACTAAATCTAAAAAAAAACAAAAAAAAAAAAAAAAACATGAACTAAATTTCATTTAATTGGTAAGGGATGGAATTGAGTTTTGCGTTAGGGAGGATCCCAAAATATTCGCCCAGGATCCTCACGGTGGGTGGGAAACGTGGGGCATGGGCCATAACATCAGGTCCATGAGCGTCGCGGTTGGGGTTGAGTGGAGGAACAGAGCCCTCCCTCTCACTCAAAAGTTAAGAATTCCGTTCCGTTTTGCTTTTTATCTCTCTTAGCAGATACGTGAGTTCACAGGGCGAGCTCACCAAAACCAAAATCCGCACGAGATTTTTTTTTGTGTGCGGCAAAGGGGTGCTACCGGCCCAGAAACGAACCCCCCACTTCCCGAACTGGCAGCAAAGTGGCACGCAAGCTCGTGCGGGCCCTGGACGGTAGCACCCACAGGTGCGGTTGTGCGCGTACGCGGGTCGGCCGCCCTGGTTTTTTTCTCGTCTGGCACTGTGACCAGGAGCGCCTCAAAGGGCGCTCTCAAACATAATATAAAAACCAGGGCGACCGAATAGAAAAGCAAGCGGGTGCACGCCGAGGCCGAAAAAGTCATCCGCTACATAGGTTTCTGTTGCATTACGAATATCTTTACTTTTTTAGCTGAACATTTTGTCGATCGTCAGATAAGTTATATTTTTTCGTTTTTGTTTATCTCAATGGATCTATAGAAAAAACGATGTAACATTTTATTTTCTTATTGGCTAGAAAATATATTTATATATTTTTTTACTAAATTTATTTATTTTTTTAACTATTAAAACTATTATATTATATATATATCTACCTATATCCACCCTTATTTACCTATATAAAAAATATAATTAATTTCATAATAAATCATATTGGCTAATTGGATCGCAGGACAACCGCCAGTTAGATCAACTAGGTTGTATTGTTGCTGCTGTATGTAGTTACTTTGTTGCCACTAAAATAAGCAATAAAAATATTTCAATAAAGTACATACGCATGTTCCTTATTGTAAATAAAAGATAAATAAATCAACAACACTATAACGTGCAAAAAAAATATTTACTAAATAAAATAAAATAAAATTAAAAATAAGAGTATAAGTAAAAAAATTAAGTACTATCTTTGAGTATATACATATAGAGAAATTACTTTGAGTTGTGTCACTCTCGCACTAGATGGCGCCACATACACCACTTTCAGATTTCTACGCTGGTTTGTATATTTTTTTTTTAATATCGACATTGATCAAACATACAAATGAACAGACAGACAGCAATGTAGAAACACACACACAGTGTTGTTTTGTTGGTTGAGCTGTGGTTGAGTTGTGTGTGCGGTATGATCCCGTTAAGTTGCGATTTTTTTGTTTGTGTTTTTGTGCTGCTGAGGCAAGCGCATGCGTGTAGCATTTAATCCTTATATGAACTTTTATGGAGTTTGGATGTACGACTCATTACATTTATATTAAATTTTCAAAGAAAAAAATGCCATCAAAATGCGTTCATAAAAATTGCTACAATGTTTCTACACCATGTGGTTCGTTGTCATTTTTCATTTACCAACTGATCAAAGACGAATGCTTTGGGTCAAGCATTCAGACAATGAAGAATTAAAAAATTTGGCTCAATATGGAAAGGCAACAATAAAATTTTGCGAAAAGGATTTAAATACATCATGTATAGTTCAACGAGCTATAATGAAAAAACTTCTAAAAACCTCCAAACCGACTTGGTATCCAAATATTTTCCCATGTACGGAAGATAGCTTGGATCTTTGTTGTGAAAGGCTTTTAACCCTCAAATGCCCAACAACACCGATTTCATTAAAAAAAAATTATGTTGTGCTAAATGATCCCCTGAACACGACCACGTTTTTATTTTTTGAAAAAAATTTTTGTTTACAAGTTATTAAAGAAAACATGGTTGTATCCAAAACGATACAGTGGGTATTCCGACGTATACCATCAATCAGCTTGGTTGTAGGAGTTCAAGGAAAAAACGTGGAAAACGATTCTTTTTATGATAACTAGACTAACTTGTAATTTGTTTTACTCAAAAATTGTTAATAGTTAAAAAGATATTTCATGTCAAAAAGCGAACTTTCCGTAAAAATTAAAAAAAAACTATTTTTTGAATTTGACAGTCAATAGTTCCCAAACCAACGAAGTTATGCCAATAATTAAATTTTTATTTTATACTTGCAATTTTCTGAGTGAAACTACATATCCAGCATTTAATTTTTGCAATATTTTAAAAGAAATAGCTTATTTTCTCGGTTGTATCAAAAAAGATACGCTGGGAATTTAAGGGTTAAGTTGATGTATAGAGCAAAATATCGAGTCTAAGCCAACCCGTATTTTAATTCAAACATCAACGATTGCTCGATCAAGCATGATTCATTATGTACCACCTCATTTAAAGGCTATATCTTTAGAAGAAGAGACTTATGAGCCCTTTTATGACGACCCAGGCTGAGAATCTATACGAACAAATTCAAAAAAAATAAAAATGGCGAAACTAATTTTTTTTTCTCTTAAACATCCCAATAACTAATCCCAATAGTATAACAATATAACAGACACTGTAGATAAGAATCGTGTGCGGTATCGTGTTTACCAATATATTGTTAGTTTAAGCCTATACCTACTTTTGCTTTAAGACATACGTAGTTTTTTTTATAAAAGTCAAAGCATTTTAAGGTCGTTATTTTTTACTGTTTTCCTCAAAAAACAATTTTGTCCTTGGGCAGGAAGACATCCTTTTTTTTCCATAAAATGTTTTTTGGGTGATCTGGACAACCCCATGCAACTTTTGAGACCTCTTAGAATGTGAAATTCGAAAAAAAATTGTAATTCGATACGCCTTACTGAACATTGTTTAATACATACAAAGTGACAAAAAAAAAAAATGGATATTATCGATATACATATAATACGACCTAATCGGAAATATATTGAGGTGAATGTATCACAAATTCTATTTTTCTGCAAAAATTAAAGAAGATATCGTTACCAAAATTGTACACAGCATAGATCATGGTAACACGAATATTGCTGTGTAATTAACTCAATTCTTATGTTTTTTGGATTGTAACGTTATTGAAGAAAACGAGCGATATATACTGACATACTGACGCAACTTACTCGTCGCAAAACCTCTCATTGGAAAAATGAAGAGATGGATTTATTTTTAAAATGAGATCCGAAAATATCTTTAATACCCCGGGATCTATATAATAATAATATCTAATAATATCGATTCTAGTTTTATTTATTTTATTATACTATTGTCGCCTTTGGTCGAAATTCGACCATTTAAAAATTGATTTTTTTTTTTTTTGTATTTTTAGTGAAAACATTTTTTTCTTCCTTCACTAATGTGGAAATATAACCGAACTCATATCGCAACATATGTACCACCGGCAGGAAATCACAAAATAGAAACTCCATTCTGTGTTTCCATGTTCTATGACTTTTACTTCCAAAGCTATTCGATATCAAAAATTTGGTTTATATGGGCAGAGCCACACCCCCTTTTCCAATGCGCTCCACGATTTTCTAGTAGATGGATATCACCAACTTCCAACACATATTGAGTTTCATTGTTATATGGCATTTACTTCCAAAGCTATTCGAGATAAAAACTTTAAATTGTATGGGTGGTGCCACGCCCCCTTGTCTAATGCTCGTTCAATTTTTCCAGTCAAACAACACGACCAAATAGGAAGTTCCTACCTAGTTTCATTGATTTGTGACTTATAGTTTGAAAGTTATAACAAAAATTTGGGCTGCTGAAAAGTTTCACGGCCCTTTTTTAACGCCCATAAAATGTAACCAGTGAAGTGGTAAGTGTGATTTGTAGTCGAATACCTATTTCGGAAGCTGTGTGACTTAAAACTCTAAAGCTATTCGATATCGCAAATTTGGGTTGTATGGGATGTGCCACGCCCACTATATTTATTCGGTGCACTCCTTCTCCCCACTCTTATTGATTTAAAAAAAAAGTTGTCAAAATCGTTCGAGAAACACGGGAGAAAATGGTTCTTAACTGTTCTGCCTACGCCTATTTATAAATAGAGTACGTATATTAATTATAATTACGCATAATTTTTTTATTTTAATTTTTATTTTTTTGCCTTTTTTGTGATTTTATTTAAAATGAGTTGTTTTTATGTTATGTTTAATGTTTATCTATATCTATATCTATATCTATACTATAATATAAAATGAAAGTGAACATTTTTTGTGTCCGCAAAACTCCAAAAGTACATGTCCGATTTTTTTGAAATAAGTTTTAAAATATCACATTTGTGCTACAAAAGGTTCATTGGTTATTTTCTTTACGAAATTTCAATAATAAGTATCTTTAATTAAAGTGTTAAGTTTTTAAAAATATCATCCAAAATGCCATGCATTGCTTGATCGTTAGCTTTTCATGCGTTTGTGCTGCGAGAGCCTCAATAAACTGCATGTTGCTCTCTACTATACTCTTTTTGTTATCAGTAAGCACAAAACAACAAAACAAACAAACAAATACATATACATACATACTTTGCTGCGCTTAAAGCTAATTGGACCGAAGTACATTCTAATATGTTCAAATTAGTTTTGATGTGGTGAATTAATCTAACACAGTTTTGTTAAAAGGGGATTCACTGACCACCTTTAGCATGTTGAGGATTTATTTTGATGAGAATGAAAATCAATCCGACTTGATGTATGTATGTATGTATTTACGTATGTTCATTTGTTTCGCTGCATGCAACTTTTCTACACATGTTTTGACGGTGGTTTCCCTGTAATTTATAAATGAACAATAGGAACAAACGGCTGACTTTTTACTTTATAGAATTGACATTGTGTAATTCAATAAGTTTTTTTATAAATAAACAAGAGAACTGGTACGGGCGTAGGAAAAGGGGTTATGGCTTCGACCACACAAGTCAAATTTTTGATATTAAATAGTTTTGGAACTCAACTTCGCATGACAATAAAACTCAGTATGGAGTTACTAATTGCCAAAGTCTTTCTACTGGAAAACTGGTATGTGCATTGGAAAAGGGGAAGTGGACCGATTCTCTATACAGAATAGCTATGGAAGCTTAATTCACAGGACATTGAAACTCATAATGGAATTGTCACCTGGGAGTGATGTTCTGCTACTGGGAAACTGTAACGGGCAGTGGAACATGAGCGTGGTGTCAGACTAAGGGACTAGAAAAAGTTTTGAATTTACTTATTATTTCCAATATACTTGCCGGGTGCAGCAACGCGCCCCGGGTATCGCTAGACTTTATTAAAATAAAAAGCATAAAAATATTCGTTGGAACAATAGTATGTTGAAAATACATATTTGTTTGGAGAATTCACTGGATTTTAAAAAAAATTGGCAAAATTTATGCTTTTACAATTTCTTAAAAAATCACAAAACTGAAATAAAAATGCCCAAAAATAACCGAATGAAAAAAAATTACTTCAAAAGTTGTCGACATGTAGGATTCATCGACACATTATTTTTCAAAATTTTAGATATTTAAATCTAGATCAAGGACTACTTTTTCCTCTCTAAACTCCTGTAAAAAAATAAAATCGCTTCAACAGCAACAGGCTTTGTTAGTTTTGTGCACACATACATACATACATACATACATACTTACTGATAAACACTTATGTTTACAAATTTCTTACAAACATTTTTGTAGTTGATTGTTTCCTTGAATTTTGAACGGTTTGCTACCTATGGACCTGAACACGGGAAAAAAGGTAAAAACAAATCGAATTTTTTTAAGTTTTTTGCGATTTTGATCTGGAAGGTGAAGTTTTTTTGATTTTATATGTTCGCAATTTTTGTTCTTTATGACAAGAGCTACAACTTTGCCTCAGAGAGTAAATCGAAATTCTGAACGGTTTGCAAGATATGGGCCCGAAAAAATGATCACTTTTTTGCGAAAATGATACCGAGGCCCCAAATCTTTGGCGGCCCATAAACAAAAAAGTGCATTACTTTGGGAAAAACTGGGAGACACGGGTCTTTTTTTTTAGTCTTTTATCACGTAGTGGTGTCCGTATATGGTTATTTTGCCATGACTTAAAAAATTACACACAGTGTAACGAAAGAGTTGTTGAAAAATAAAACAGTTCAAATATAACATAAATAAAAATTTTGAATAAATTATTGTTGTTGTCGGCCTTTTTATGTGATTTTTAATTTTGTTTTGTAGGCTTTGGCCGCATAAAAATTAAAAACGAAAATTTTTAGTTTTTTGTTTATTTTAATTGTTTCCAATATTTCAGTTAAAAATGCTAACCATCATCTGGGATCTATACAAAAATATAAAAACATTTATCACAAATCAGGAACACTTTTAATGACAAATGAATAAATAAAACTACAATCACAATGAAAAACATTAAATAATTAATTACCCCTAAAAACTAGCACAAAGAATTAATTATTGGCTAGAGATCTTAATGTCAACTAATTTTATGTCTAATAAGATTTTTGTAAATATGAGCGCAGTTATCGGTGTCCGTTTTGTAGTTTAGTCTTTTTTGTGTGGGAGTGTTGAGTATATGCAGCATTTCTATTGTGTATCTACGTTTGTAATTCTGTTCTATTTGAAGAATTCTTGTGCCTTCCCAATGCGGAGTGTGTCCTCGCTGCAGACAGTGGGCTGCAAGTGCCGTATTGTTGTCCTTCTTGTTTTTTAGGTCTGATCTGTGCGCCGATATTCTTGTCCTTAATTTTGATTTTGTCGTTCCAACATAAACTTGTCCGCATAAGTTGTCTCCGTCTCCTTTACATGTAATTTTATAGATTAAATTAGATTTGTCCATACATATCCTCAATTTTTGATTTTGTGTTGCTGTAGATGTTTTTTAATGTGTTGTAAGATTTAGGAGCAATTTGGTAAAGATTTTTGTTATACATGTCTGTTTTTTTGAGGTTTTCCGTAAAGTTTTCTACACATGTGACCCCTTTGTATCTTTTTGGTTCTTTATTGTGGTTTTGTTGTTTACTTACTTCTTTGAGTAACCTGTGAATTGTTTGTTTTGGAAAGTCGTTTTTGATTAATATGTTTATAATTTTGTGTTTATTGTTTTTGTGGTAAATTTCGTCACTGATGTCTAATACCCTGTTGATAAAATTTTTTGCCGTGTTAAGTATTGTAATAACTCGTGTTAAATAATAAACAAATCACTTTAATTTACATTTATAAGAAACTTAGATTTTATTTCATTTTATTATCTTACACTTGTTTGATTAGCGATTACAAAACTAGCATAGAGAAGAGTTAATAGATATCGATAAAGATCAGTGTTGCCACATCCCTTCCACCCTTTTTAGTATTAGCTTCAACGGTCCTTGCTGTGGAAACGATGACGACTCCGGCGGTGAAACGTTGGGTGGATCGTTGGCGGATAATGAAGGTTGATTGTTGATGGGCGATGATACCAAGTCGTTGATAGGCAATGATGGTTCTATGCAAAGATGCTGTTTAGATGTTGTGTCCTCTGGAAATTGAGCGCCTGGAATCTTTTTCAACATGCTTATGTTTCTTGTATATGTTTTCCCTCCTCCAACGACTCTTACTTCACTGACATTTCTCTCAACAACTTCATATGTCGTTTTATCAAAGTTTGGAGTGAGTTTATTAGGAAAAATAACGTTTTTCAACAACACCTTATCTCCTACTTCAATATAAGATTCTTTTGCATTTCTTTTCAAGTCAGCCTTTTCCTTTCCTTTTTGTTTGTTTATCAAGTCATTATCTCTAGCAAACGAATCAATAACATTTTCGGTTATATCCTCGATGTCTGGAATCTTATCACGAATACGTCTGTTAAACATAAGCTCACTCGGAGCTGAGCCCGTTGTACCATGTGGTGTCACATTATACATTAGTATAAACTTTTGAATCTCCTCTTTGTAGTCGCTCTTATTTGCCGCAGCTATTTTCAACCTTTTTACCAAAGACCTGTTCATATTTTCTACTTCGCCGTTTGCCTGAGGCCAATAGGGTGGTGTTCTGATCAATAATATGTTATTCTCGGCACAAAAAGACTTGAACTCATCGCTGACGTACTGTCTTCCATTGTCAGTTCTTATTGTTTTGGGTAAACCAAGTTTAGAGAAAATGTTTTTCATCGCCTTGATTATGACATCAGAAGTAATGCGTTTCAAGAAAACAACTTCTTGGTATCGAGAATAGTAATCAATTAGCACTAAAACATATTCGCCATTAGGCAACGGTCCTAGCAGATCGGTAGCCAACAATTGCCAAGGCCCATTGGGAAATTGGTGTCTTTGCATTGGGGTTGGATTAGAAGGCTGTGAAACCAGGAGACAATCACGACACGCTTTTACGAAATTTTCAGCCTCCCTATCAATTAAAGGCCACCATACCTTAGAACGAAGACGACGCTTCATTGCCGACTCCCCAGGATGGCCCTCATGAGCCAACTCTAACACTTTTGGCCTTAATGATTTTGGTATTATGATACGGTTTCCCCGCAACAAAATTGAGCCAATAGCTGATATTTCAAACCGAAAAACATAATATGGATTCGTTATGTTCGAATCCCAACATTCATTCTCCATGCTGGAAATTGCATCGCAAATATCCACGTCCTTGCCACTTTCCTTGCTAATCAGGGAAATGGTTAAAGTGGCAGGAACTGAGTTTTCCACCACAAGAAATTGACGCAAGTTCCATCAAACGAGTCCTCATCAGAAATTTTACAGAGTCTGGATATTGAGTCCGCTATATTATCTTTTCCGGAGCGATATATTACCTTGAACTTGAATGCCTGCAATCTAAGTAACCACCTCTCGATTCTAGCAGGAGGTCTTGAAGTCGGTTTGAAGATAGCCTCCAGAGGCTTGTGGTCAGTTACTAGCTCAAAATCCAACCCAGCTAGATAATAATAAAATCTTTCTACCGACCAAACTAAAGCCAGGCTCTCCTTTTCAGTTTGAGAATATCTCTTCTCAATGTCAGAAAAACTCTTACTTGCAAAAGAAATGATTCTGGGTTCTCCATTACCATTGAATTGCAACAGGACTGCACCCAACGCCACAGGGCTTGCATCAGCTATTACTCGTGTTCTTAATTTTGGATCGAAGTATGAGAGATTTGGAATTTCGGATAGCATCGTCTTCAATTTACTAAAAGCTTCCTCTTGTCTGCGATCCCACACAAATTTAGCATCCTTCGTTAACAGTATCCTGAGAGGTTCGGTCATATCTGCTAAATCTGGTAAGAATTTTCCAATGTATGTTACTAAGCCCAAAAAACTGCGTACTTCCTCTTTTGATTTTGGAGCTCGGAATTGTTGTATGACCTTAACCTTCTCAGGATCTGCAGTAAAACCGTCTGCCGAAAGTACGTGTCCCAGAAACTTGAGCTTTTTAGCTTTCCATACACATTTTTGCTGGTTAAGGGAAACATTGTTTTTCTTCAAAACATCTAAGACAGAATTCAGCGCTTTGTCATGAGCTTCGTCGCAGCTTCCAAATATAATAATATCATCGATGTAATTAAGCGCATTCGGGCATGTAGAAAGCATCCCTTCGATAATTTTCTGAAAAATTTCGGGAGCAGAGTTGACCCCAAACATCAATCGTTTGTATCTAAACATATCTTTATGTGTAACAAAGGTTGTGATTTCACGACTTGACTCATCCAATTCCAATTGATGGTAAGCAGACTTGAGATCCAGTCTAGAGAAGATTTCCGCTGACCTCAATCTGCTCATAAATGAATCGAAGGTGGGCAAGGGGTAATTTTCGCGAAGAATAGCTCTATTAGCACATCTCATGTCAACACAAAGACGAATGTCGTCGTTACCTTTTAACGCAATAACTATTGGAGAAATCCATTTACTGGGGCCGAAAACTGGTTCTATAATATCAAGTCGCAATGCTTCATCTATTTTCTTGGTAACCATTTCCTCCAGCGCAACTGGAACACGGCGTACTGGTTGTTGGACAGGTTTTATAGTATGATCTATAGATAATGAAACCTTGATACCATGTATTTTCGGAAAGGGCTGTTGTTTTTCTTTCTCCTCAATGTGATTAACACCCACACCCAGTCTCAGTACATTTAGTTGGAGCGCTGTTTCCCTTCCTAGGAGGGATTGGTTCCCGTTTTTAATAACATAAAATGAAGTTATTACTTCATTTCTGTTGCCCACACATATAGGAGCGTCAAAGACCACAACAATTTCCAATGGATAACTGGCAGCATATGCTTTAAAATTGTTTGATGAATGTGACCGTATATTCCACATAACAGCCTCTGATTTGTTCAATAGATTCCAATCGTATTCGCTTATAAGATTAAAACGACACCCGGAGTCAATAATCATTGCAATTTCTTTTCCACCAATAATGCAGCTCATGTTTTCGTCATTATGCCCATCATTCCCAATCTTGAAACAACTGAATTCGCGAATTTCAGAGGTAAAGTTATCTTCGTCTTCAATGTTTCGGACATTAGCAGTAAGACGATTCCTTTTGTAGGTTCCGTTGCTGTTGTTACCAATTTTCCTTTTCTTAGTTCTACATCTTATTGCAAAATGTCCTAGCAACGAGCACTTATTGCATTTTGCATTCCTGGCAGGACATTCAGGAGAATTTGATAAGTGCCCTTTTCTTCCGCATCGGCTGCACTCATTTTGGGAATTTGATTGAACATTGAATTTAGAGGAAATTTTGTTTACCTGCTCCTTTTCAGTGCACAGCGAAATGCTACGAGAAGTCTTATTTATCTGCTCATACACTTGGCATGAATCCACAATTTCTGTGAGACTCTGTTCCTTTTCCAGCAATCTCTTTCTCAAATCAAGGGGTGCCCATGAATCTATTATTTTATCCTTTATTGAAATTTCCTCAATTTCTTCCTTAGTGATGCCGAATGAACATTTTGCCACTTGCTGGCGCAACCGCAGCAAAAATTTGTTGAAATTCTCGCCCTCAATAGGAGTTATATTTCTAAACAAATGCCTCTCAAATGTAGTATTTCTTTTTGGAGAGAAATATTCATTTAATTTCGCTATCAAAACATCATAAATCTTAACATTATCCTTCCCGTCACTTTCCACAAGAGCCCCAGGAATGTTGAATATTACTTCTTGCAACTGGGGGCCACCTAAGTGCAAAAGTTTATTCTTCTTCTTGACATCATCAGTAATTTCTTCCGCAGCCAGATAAAGTGTAAAGGATCTCAACCATTTTTCCCATTCATGTCGAAGAAGCGACTTGTCAATTGTATCACAAAGGAAGGGTCTTATTACCTCCGCCATTTCACCAAACGAGCAACTGCAACAATAAATGTAAAAATTAGTATTATCTGGTCAAGCTGACCTACCAAATGCAACATGTGTCTACACCTCAGGTGTCAGTCCACATTTTACGTATTTCACATAATTCCGAATTTAATCGGTAACATACCAATACTATACATTCGTTTTGGTAATCCAATACACGCAATTTAATGCCCATTCACTAATCCAAAAACTTTTAGTGAAAGTCTGCCGCAATTTAATGCAATTTGTGGTTTTCTACCAATTAAAAAAAATCAGCCAATTTATCGCAATTTAATGCTAGATATCAAATTTTATAGTTTACCAATCGTCGCCAATGTAATAACTCGTGTTAAATAATAAACAAATCACTTTAATTTACATTTATAAGAAACTTAGATTTTATTTCATTTTATTATATTACACTTGTTTGATTAGCGATTACAAAACTAGCATAGAGAAGAGTTAATAGATATCGATAAAGATCAGTGTTGCCACAAGTATTGTTTTTTTCGGGTGTTTAGAGTGAACATTTATAAGACGTCCTGATGCTGTGTGCTTCTGATGCCAATCTGTTTTCATTATGTTGTCGTTTCTTGTTATTTTGGCGTCTAGATACGACAATTGTCCCACATTTTCTTCTTCTTTTGTGAATTTAATGTGTCTGTGTATGGTGTTTAAGTTATTTAATGTTATTACCACTGCATCCGTTTTCAGTATACAAAAGATATCGTCCACATATTTCGTCCGTAATCTGTGTTTTTGTTAATTTTTGTCCATAAATTTGTCCAAAATTTCCTCCATCACAATATCTGCAATTATAGGTGATATTGGAGATCCCATGGGCATTCCTTTCAATTGTGTATACATTTTGTTGTCGTACTTAAAATAATTATTTTCTTTAAGATAAATAATTGTTTTGGTATTTTTGTATGTTTGGCTACTGTGTCCCATTTATTGTCACGTCAAAAGAGTTTTGATGGCAAAATCCACTGGAATGCTCGGGAAGAGCGACACAACGTCAAAAGAGACCATTAGTTCGTCGTCATATATGTAGCTATTGTTTATTTTGTTCTTGAACTCTTTCGCGTCTTTGATGTTTTATTTAGAGTCTCTCGTCAGGTTCTTTAATATGTCTGACACGTATCTGCATAAGCGATATGACGGTGAATTAATCGAAGAGCAGATTGGCCTCAGGGGCATACTTTCTTTGTGAACCTTGGGAGACCGTAAGTACGTGGTGTTGTCGCATTATATGTTATTAGTTGATGTTTTTCATGTAATGTTATTGATTCTTTGTTAAATAGTTTTTCGACGAATGCGTTGTTTTTTTGTTGAAGAGTTGTTGTAGGATCTTGTCTTAGAGCTTTGTATGTCCAACCGTCTCTCAATATTGCACGCATTCCCTGCTCGTAGTCTTTCTTGTTCATCGCTACCGTCTTATTTCCTTTGTCGGCTTCCACTATGATGATGTTATTGTTTTGTTTTAAAAATTCTTTGGTTGTTTTTGTAAGATTTGTTATATGTTTGTCTCTTACTGTTGGTTGTGTTACTCTTAAATGTCTTTCTATGAGTGTTGTTAATCTTATTCTTGCTGTGTCTTGATCTTCTTTATCGTTTAGTGTTCGTATGCAGTCCTCTCCTTCTGCGATAAGGTTGAATAAAGGGAATTGTTGCCTAGTCAGTGGTAGTGCGAACTTCGGTCCGTGAGCGAGTAGCCACTGCTATTCGTTCGGTATAATTGTGTCTGTTTTGTTCAAGAACCAATTGTTGTTTTTATTGTTAATGTTAAGTTGTTGTATTTGTGCTTCTCTTAATTTTTCAAACTTTTCATTGTTTCTTTCTGTTGTTGCTTGAGTTTCTAATGTTGTTATTGTTGCATTGCTTAGGCGAATAATTTCGGCGTCTGTGTTACCCACTTTTTTTGTTATGGAGTTTTCTAATTCGTTCTTTTGTCGTCTATTCTCTTAAAATGTTTTGTGTTTGTATGTGATGAGTAAGTTTAAAATCTTTTGATGAAATTTTCGTGTTTGTTTTTCTAATGTTTTAGTTATGTCCAGCGGTGGTTGATTGTGAAGTATTTCGTAAACATTCATTGTTGTGTTTTTAATAAACTTAGGAATTATTTGATGCTTCCTGCATTTTATTAAAAAATCTATTGAACAATTTAAACTGCTCAATCCCTTGCTAATCCTTCTCTGCCTGTTTATAATTTTACCCATGCTGTTTCCATATTTTTGTTTTAGTTTTTTGTAAATTTGTTCTTGTGAACCTGCTGGCGTGCCTTCCATATTGTTCAATTATTGTTGTTGTCGGCCTGTTTATGTGATTTTTAAATTTTGTTTTGTAGGCTTTGGCCGTATGAAAATTAAAAACGAAAGTTTTTACTTTTTGTTTAATTTAATTGTTTCCAATATTTCAGTTAAAAATGCTAACCATCATCAGGGATCTATACAAAAATATAAAAACATTTATCACAAAACAGGAACAGGAAAACAGGACAAGTATATGTTGGAACGACAAAATCAAAATTAAGGACAATAATATCGGCGCACAGATCAGACCTAAAAAACAAGAAGGACAACAATACGGCACTTGCAGCCCGCTGTCTGCAGCGAGGACACACTCCGAATTGGGAAGGCACAAGAATTCTGCAACTAGAACAGAATTACAAACGAAGATACACAATAGAAATGCTTCATATACTCTATATATTTGAGCGAACATTAGACAAGGGGGAATTTGGCCACACAGGCCAAATTTATGATATCGAATTGCTTTGGAACTAAATGTCGTATAACAATGAAGGTCTTTCTACTGAAAAACTGGCACGGGCGATTGAAAACGGGGCGTGGCTCCATCCATATAAGCCAAATTTATAATACAGAATAGCTACAGAAGTAAAAGCCACAGAACATTGAAACTCAGAATGTAGATACCATTTGGTGATGTCCTTCTACTAGAAAAGGTGACATGCATTGGACAAGGGGGTCTGTCTCCACCCATACAAGCCAAATTTATGACACAGAGAGCTATAGAAGTAAAAGACAAAGAACATAGAAGTAAGAATGAAGTTACTATTTGGTAATATCCTGCTACTGGGAAATGAAAAATGCAAAAAATGTGTAATAGAGAACGCTGTTATAGACTCCAAAATTACTGAGCCGATTGAGCTCAAATTTGCGCAGTAACTATGGGGTAATTCATAAATTACGTTACCAATTTAGTAGAGAGAGAGGTTTTAAAATGTCGAACAAATTTAAATTAATACAACCCAACATTTCAAACCATTTATATCCTTACATCTTCATGTTTGACCGTCTAAATTGATTGTTAACTATTGGAAAGCGTAGTAAGGACATAATTTTTCTTTGCTTGCTTTTTGACAGTTATTTTTTCTATTTTGGAATATATTTTAATCAATTAATTTTTTTATTACATATACTACGTTACTTTATGGAGATGGAGGGGAGTGTTTTTGAAATGCACTACGAAGAGTACCGGAGGGGAAAAAAAAAAAATTTTAAATCGGTCACGTAATTTATGAACGACTCCTATGTTTCGAGTACGAGATGGTGTAGAAATAATAACGCTGAAGGTATTGCAACATTTTCCGGTTCTTATCTAGATAAGGTGCAGCAAAGCGCACCGGGAAAAAGCTAGTTCTTTTTATTTTCACATTTGTTATACAAATTTTTTTTTTTTTATTTTCAAAATTTTTAAAATTTGTCATTTTATTACCTCTCTGCACTTGCACTCTCTGCAATTTACTACTGAATTGACCTATTATTTTCCGAAGCAATGTTTTCCTCAGGCTTTTATAACTAATTTTATTTCTTATGCGTATGCATATAATGTAAATTTTAATACTAAGAATAGCTTATTTTTAAAGCTTGAAAAAATAAAATATTTTGTTGTCATCTAAGCAAAAATATTTTCGAAAATTTATCAATATATCAGAAATAAGCCCAATGTCAAAACCTGACAACATAATTTTTTATTTCTTGATTCTTTCTATTTCGTTTCTTATTTTGATGTTTTATTGCTTTTAAATGTTTGGGTTTTAATTTCAGTTTTTTTATATATCGACTCATAACCGCCAAAATATCTTAAGCGCCAAAAAGAAAATTTTACAGGAGAAGGTTTTTTTTTAATTATCTTTGCTATTAATTTTATCTTTTATCTCTTATCTCTTTGCTATTAATTTTATTTTAATAATTTTATCTCTTAAATTGATTAATTTCTTTTAGAGAATTTCATCTTAAGCGACACTTTGCTGTCATGAAAAATGTAAACAAACATGTAGTGTGTACTTAAGCTAAAATTGCTTTTGGTTTAAATTCATAATCTAATTTCGTACACCTATGAAATTTTGACAGACGATGTAAACCATCGCAAATTATCGATTTTCATCAAAAAACATAAATCGGATATTATGTCGCTTAAGATATTTTGGCGGTTATGAGTCGATATGTTTTTTTCGTTTAAGCTTTCGTTATTTTTAAGATATTTAAATATAAAAAATTAAATAGTAATTTTTATTATATAAAAAAATATATGTTTTTTATATATGTATGTTTTTTTCGTTTATGCTTTCATTATTTTTAAGATATTTAAAGATAAAAAATTAAATAGTAATTTTTATTACATAAAAAAATAAAACCGCACTCATTTTACAATTTTAAAAAACGCTGAAAAGAATTAAAAAAAAGATACAGTAGTTTCGACTATGTCGTAACACAAGACGTAGAATTATTCAATTCGCTTTTGATGACATCTTTTTTAAAAACTATTTAGCAAAATATTTATTCCATACACCTGAGCATATGACCTTGAAAAGAGTGCCGGAGAGGGTTAATATGTATGACCGACCCCCATTACTTTTGCAAAAGGAATATTTTTGCCTTGGACACCTATTCCCTCCGACCACTCCTTAGGGGGGCTCTCATACAAATTTTATGGGTTTTGTTTATTTATTCCATACACCTGAGCATATGACCTTTAACCCTTAAAAAAATATTGGGGTCTGGCCAGACTCTTAGATTTTATTCCAATTTTTTTAATACTTTTACTTTTCGTATCGATTTCATATTTCATGAATTCCTAGAGAAATATTTTCTAAATAACTTTATTAAAAAAATATTTTCAAAAAATACAGGGTGAGGCCTGTTTTTTAAAAAATTAAAATCCTAGGTATAATCGCAACGCTGGGTCCAGCCAGACCCTATGCATTTTGTAAGAATATATTTTGGAGTTCCGCTTTTTGTTTCTTTGTTGTTTTATGCTAGTTGATTACCAGAAGTGTTGCCATATGATCCTTTTAGCAGTGTTGCCGTATGGTCCGCCATATATCGGATTTCTTACAAACTTAAGACGGGAATCAACCTATTTGATATTTGCCCATAATTCTTCAATATATTACGATTTCATAAAAAATAAATCCGATCCGATTTCACATAAATTTTTTTTCATTTATATGTATATGCGTAGTGGCCGTGGCGCAGTGAGTAGAGTGCGTGGCCCACACGACAGAGAACCCTGGTTCAATTCTCACCGGACACAGAAAGTTTTTTCAATTGAATTAATTTTTCTGTTCGGGCGTCACTTATATGGCAGACAATGGCAAACTTCAGAGAGTAAGAACTATATGTGATGTAGTTATAATAAATAAACTACCATTTGCATAAAATGTACATTATACATTTATACATGAAATTGTATTTTTCTTGTTAAGTGTAATATACAAGTGAAAATATCTACGTTGTTGTTTTTCGCTTTGAACCAAGGATTTTAGGTGTAAAACCTATTCAGCCAAGTCTACCTTGGTTTGAAATGAGATGATAGATAGGTTGGATGGAAGGGGTAATCAAATGAAACATGTGTAGGATGTTCTAAGCGTGATGGAAAGTCATAGACACATGTGAATTTGAGCTGAGGCAAGTGTTATACTTTTTACCTCAGTCTTTTCAAACTTCTATATATTGATGACTTTTCAATTTCAATTGATTAGAAATGACGAAAGAAAATTGCAAATGCGAAAAATTAAAGCGTAGGACCATGGCCTGGCCGGGTACTCGACTACCGAGGCTGACACCATCGCAGCAATGAGCCACATACTATGAAATGATTAGCAAGCCGATTAGCTATAGAAGGATTCCTTGTCAGACCAATTTCGGTAACGATTCAGATATGTATCTATTTTTTGATATTAATGTAATTTTTTTTTTTATTTTTCAGACAAAAATGGTCCAATTGTGTTCCAGTAAGAGCAACGCTTTGGAAAAAAATGTGATTTTCGTTTATGTCATGTCAATGATAAAGCACAGCATAAAACTCGTTTCTACTGCGAAATATGTTTAACCCTCTTTACGAGCAGCATTCCGCTTGCTCATACAGATGTTTTAAATATACTCGTGTAAACATCTCAAATCGTACATCTCAAATGTGAATTTTACATGTTTTAAATAAAACTATCAACAATGTTCTGAAATTTTTCTTTGAAACTCATATAAATATGTATGAGGTCTGGCTAGACCCCTGCATTGTTAATGTGACAATTAAAGTGGTCAACACACGAGGGTTAAGAGATTGCCGGAGAGGGTTAATATGTATGACCGACCCCCATTACTTTTGCAAAAGGAACATTTTTGCCTTCGACACCTATTCCCTCCGACCACTCCTTAGGGGGGCTCCCATACAAATTTTATGGTTTTGTCGATAAAACCGGAAAGTGTCGATAAAACCGGAAAGTGTCGATAAATAGGTAGCAAGTTTAAGCAAATAAAAACATCAAATGTTGGCTTTATATTTCATGTAATTGTGTAAAATTTATATAAGTTAGAGAGTTCTAACATGAATTTTTGTCGCATTGAGGATCGAGCAGGCCAACAAGTGCTAACATCAACATTGTACGATCAGTACTTTAGGCCCACCAAAGGCTCAAAAAGTTATATAAATACCGACACCTGATCACTATCAACCACCCTACTTACCTCCGAGAATGACGTATTCTACGTCAAAAACTCTATACAAACAATGCTTAGAATTTCAATGAAAAAATAAAACGTAAACAAGGCCTCACGGCAACTTTGTTGATAAGATTTTGTCATTTTAGAGTCTATCAACAAATTCTAGCAACTTACTCGCCTTGAATGTTGGCTTACAACCTTCCGACGCGTCACTTGCAAAAATGTTCTTGCAACTTGTCCTATTACATTTTTGCTTGAATTAATTTTACAATCCTCTTTTGCTTGCACTAAAAATATGTTCCTCTTTTGCTTTCAACGCGTCATATATTGTTATGATTATTGTGATCTGTTTGACTGCTTGGAGTACATAGATAGATAAGCTGCTTCATGTATAAGCCTAATGAACGTTTCCACACTGTTATCTAATTCTTCATCTGATTTTATTGATACATTCAGGTTCATTTTAGTATCTATCCAATATTTAAAAGAGTTAAGATCTGTTTTATTAGTAAACATTTTAGTACATTTCGACCGAGGTTGTACAGTAGTACTGTAGTTAACAATTACGGGAGAGTGATCGTAACTTAGCTCTTCGCTATCTACCACATCAAGAAATTGTCTTGGTATACGAGAAAAAACAATTAAGTCCATTAAATTGGGAACTTTTCTTGGATCACTTGGCCAATAAGAAGATCGTCCCGTTGATAATGTTGAGTAGTGGTATTTGGGTAAACATTTATACAGTTCTCTACCTTTTGGGTTAGTAAGTCTTGAACCCCACCAAGGATGTTTTGCATTATAATCACTACCGACAATAAATCCCGTTCCTAATTTTTGAAAAAAGTCATGATAATCTTTACAATTAATGTTATGTCGCGGAGGAAAGTATATAGCATAGATAGACACATCACTATTATAACACGTTAAGGCCTGACCAAAATAGACGAAACGAGACGATTGCAACTTGCCGAACGTTTGTAATCGTTATGTCCGTTTTGACATTTAACCCAAAATGAAACGAGTACCTCCAATCGTCTGAAACAAGAAGGAGACTGCTTTGCACAGCTGTTGTTGACGAGTTGAGACGCTAAAAGTTCGGTTGTTACGGAACAGAACGTGTCGTCGCAATGTTTCGTTCAGTTTCGATCAGTTACGTATGCGCATTTTGGGTTTTAATATTGTCTTCCATTTGTTCGAACTTACTCGTTATGTCTCGTTCTGTCTATTTTGGTCAGGCCTTTATTTTGATGCCTGCTGCTTGAAGAAAAGGGTATCTGAATTCTTCTAATATTTCATATCTTAAGCTAGATTTAATTAATATTGCTGACCCAGCATGCGCACTATCATCTGGATGATTAGCTGTTATTAAATCGTAGCCTTTAATATTAAAATAAGTTTTACTAGTAAAATGTGTTTCAGAAACTAAAAAAATGTCTACGGAATTCAAGTAGAGAAATGTTTCAGTTTCCTGAGTGTGATTGGAAAGACCATTGGCATTCCATAATGCAATCCTTAAATTTATTTGCATAGTTTGGCTAATATTATTGACATCATATTCGTAAGTAAATTCGTAAGCTCAGTTTGTTTGCTAATCATAGTTTCGATTCTTTTCAGCAGTCTGTTTTCATCACTACCCAAGCCTTTTCCTTTTAGGGCTTCTGAATATGATATATGGTTAGGGTTCACACTGTTGTTTTTGCTGATTTTGTTGTTATTTTCTGAGCTGCGTTGACGATACTCATTGGTTTTAATTGAAAAATTTTGATAACCTTGGCGATTTTCCTGCATGCGTACACTAGTATTTAATAATTTTTTATGAAACTCTTTATATATCTTACATCCTTTGTAATTAGCAGTATGATTTTGCAGACAATAAACACAGCGTGTAGGTGAATTTATGTTTTTTCTACATTCAGCAGTTGGGTGGTCAAAACCACATTTTACGCATCTGTATGGTTTCTTACAAAATGTTTTGGTGTGCCCGAATTGCTGACAATGGTGGCATTGAACAAGGTCATTTGATTTTCTTGGTGGTTCTATCTTAACAATTGCGTTGTCAATGAGTCGTAAATCATAAATTTCTTCGACTTTCCGATCTTCCGTTATTCGACTTTCTACATTAGTTATGGTTCTGACTTCATGTCCTAATATCTTGAGTTCAGCTTAAATATTCTCAACGGAAGAAGAAGAGTGAATACCTTTTATAACTACTCTATACGCGCGTTCTTATTTTAGCTGATATGTGTAAACATTTATTTACAAGTTTCTAAATATTTAACAATTTTTCTAAATTAATCTACTGTTTTGATCATTAATCTTAGTTAATAATTAGTGTTGTTGTTGAGTTATTAGTGTCATCTTCTTCTAAGTTGACTTCATTATCATTGTCAAATAACGCAAATTTGTTGTTTGAGAATTCACCAGCTACATTTTGTTTACGATCATATAATGTTGGTGACTCAGCTATTGGCCGTTTCTTCACTGTTGTTGGCACGTGCTGCCAGATAACATTACTTTCTTCACTTGCTTCGCTATTGTCTTCGCTAATATCACCGTCAGCATGC
This sequence comes from Pherbina coryleti, assembly GCA_943735915.1. Lineage (NCBI taxonomy): Eukaryota > Metazoa > Arthropoda > Insecta > Diptera > Sciomyzidae > Pherbina > Pherbina coryleti. The sequence continues at coordinate 131,574,201 of OX030948.1, read as the reverse complement.
ATGCTGAATGCAGGTGGTGTTACCTTTTGTTGCTTTATACACTATCACTGTTTTTTTTTTTGAGGTTTTTGGTTTGTTTGTTTGTTTTGTTTTTTAACGTAGAATACGTTATACGGGGGTGTTAATCTGGAGCACAAAATTTTGAGAAAATGTTTGTCACTTTCATTATAAGTTTTTAATACTTTATGCATGCATTGAAGAAAATTCAAGTATGGTCTAAACATATTTAATATGTCTTCTTTTGATTTGTATTTAAATAATCATATTGCTACATATAATTTTTTTTGATTCTATAAGTAAATCAAAATTTAACTCCTTCAAATTTTGTATTAATTTTCATATCTTTGTATTTTATGTATTATAACATCATGTGTAAGAGCAGTACGATTATCTGTATGTTCATCACAGAACCAGTGTGAGAAAGAGAAGAAGTATAATGACCAAGTAGCGAACGACAACCATGATTTTTGTTTGTCTTTTCTTTTAATATCAAAGAAATAAATTTAAAGTCTGACCTGCCCACTGATATTTTAAAGGCCGCAGTACACTAACTGTGCAAAGGTAGCATAATAATTAGTCTTTTCATTGAAGGCTGGAATGAATGGTTGGACGAAATATTAACTGTTTCATTGGAATTTAGAATAGAACTTTATTTTTTAGTAAAAAAGCTAAAATATAATTAAAAGACGAGAAGACCCTTTTCTTTATATTTAAAGCTTTATATTTTCAGTAGTACGTAGAGGATGAAAAATGTATACCTATTATAAAAAAATATTTTATTGGGGTGATATTAAAATTTAACAAACTTTTAATTTTAAAAACAGTAGTTTCTGAGTAAATGATCCATTTTTTATGATTATAAATTGCCCATATGCGCCCTTTGCAGCATTTTTTTATGCGGCGGCCATTGTAAATCCATAGGAATTCTTAATTTTTGTAGAGATTTTCTATAGTTCAGACACAAACCTTACAATCATAAAGCCCGAAATATTAGTGTAGAGTCAAAAATGTTTGTGTGGAGAAAAAAGCAACTACAGTACGACCTAGCTCAATGCAACTAATATAAATTCGGCCAGTTGACGTAGTTAATGTTGAAGAAACGCAATTAAACTTCTAAACATAAAGCTTTATGGCTCTGAATCCTAGATATTGTGGTTTTATGTATTCAGATATGCACTTTGTTTTCTTAAATATTGTTTTAAGAGATTTTTCGTACATCAAAAATGTATTTTACAAGAAAAGAAGAACTCAAAGTAAATAATATAAAAGTTTATGGAAGTGTACGCAAATGGAAGTTGCGATAATTGTGCATTTTTTTTTTAAGTTACGTTTACTGAGTCAACAATGTAAATTTTTGAGTATTGCGATTATCGAGTGTTGCGTAAAGCGAGGTCGAACTGTTTTCTTATTGAAGTGTCAAAATTCTGGTGCTAATTAAATGCCCGGACATATAATCGACAGCGAAATTTTGACATTTCAACTCTCCACATGGTTGTTGTACTTGCTAGCATTGAACAAATTTTTCACCTCTACAGCGTACTAAGTAGCGAAAAAAAATTCCTATGCCTTTTCGCTGTCAAAAACTCAATGCATTCCATATGGAAAGTTTCTTTCCGCTTCTACAGCATACTGGGCTTAAGCAGAAAATGAAAAAAATGTTTATGAATAACAATGTTAGCAAGGTTGCATAGAAGCTGCGTAAAGCCTTAAACAGTGCGTAACTAAACAAGCGTTTAAAGGTTGTTTAAGGAAATCTATTGAATAAGGCTGTTAATGACTAACGTATTCTACGTCTGACCTAAGCGCCCGTGTTATCTAACACAGGCTTGAGTTTTTTTTTTTGAGCTTGCTCACTGTGCACACACGTCTATGCTTATTCGCAGTCAATCATCGACTTATACGATATTCTAAATATTTTTAATTTCGGCTTTCTGAGCCTCGCTCGTTTCCCTGGTGCTGTGTCGCAGTTTGTGTATGGTCAGCGTAATTATTGTCGTTGTAAATTGTTCTTACGTTACGATTTGGGTTTCTGGAGTTTTTGTTGTTATTATTAGAGTAATTACGTTGGTTGTTGTTGTTGTTGTAGTTTTGGCGATTTCGATTTTGTGAAGTAGTAAAATTATTTCGGTCGTTGACTCTGTTTCTGTTGTTAAAATTGTTTCTGTTGTTGTTGTAAGAATTGTTTGTGTTGTTGTTGTTAAAATTGTTTCTGTTGTTGTTAAAATTGGGTCGGTTGTTGCTGGTATTGAACTTTCGTCGGCTGAAATTGTTGTGGTAGGTTAAGTTTTTTCTTTCATTATTGTTTCTGTTAAAGGTTTGATTTCTTTTTCTGCTGTAATTTGTATTAAAATGCATTATTGTGTTAGTTTGTTTTTTTTTTTTAATTTCTAAAGCAAGATTTGTTGCTTCAGTTAATGTCTTAGGTTGTGCTGCAAAAATAGTTGTTTCAAGATTGTCTTTTAAGCCGTTTATGAAAATGTTTAATGCATAATTGTCATTCATTTTCACAATTACATTTTCCTCTGATTCTGTTGCAGTAGTACATAGTTTGTCAATTTGTAATTTGTTTAGTTCTGATATCGTGTTAATTAACTTTTCTTTGAACGAAATCACAGATGAATTCCTTTGTGAAAAATTTGCCAAAGTTGATTGAATTTGTGTGTTGATTGAATACGGTCACCTTAGCGTGAGAACGTCGCTGAAGCGACGTCATCGCTTCAAACCATGGGAAGCGCAGAATAAGCAAATTAGGGCTAAGGTCGTTGTTATACAGACGCTCACGGGCTCATCACGGGCACGTATTGTTTTTGTTTCAATGTAAAAGGGAAATTTGAGAGAGTGAGCGAGAGAATTTATTTTGCCCAGAATGGTCACCAAATGATTCGAAAACAATATGGAATCACGAGATCAAAACATTGTTGCGCTGTGCAATTATTCACAACATTTGTCTTTTAGTATTGAAAGTTGTACACTTTTAGTACGAAATGCACGAAAGCAGTAATGAAACCTGCTTAATAGCAACATTCACCATACTCATACTCGTGAATCTTTTTTGCAGAAAGCATTAAAAGTAGCAACAAGTGTACTAGTGTTCAGGGATCAAATGACCGTCTGTAAAACATACTTTCATCACAGAGCTCATCAAACGAAAAAAGAGCGTAAGAAAGGACGTGATCGGGGATCATATGAGCGTCTGCATTACAACGGCCTAAGCTAGCTTTAAAAAATTTTCTTAATACCTAAGATAAATTAGTAGGCTTAATCTTATTAAGACCGCCACTTGGAATGGTAATAAATTTATTTTAATTTAATTGTGTTGTTTGATTGTTGTTTGTGGCCAGCTCCCAACTTTAATTTTTTCGAGTGTGCTGAGGCCATGGCGCCCGAACAGATTCACTTAAAATGTGGGTTCCTAAAAAAGGACTCCCTTAAATGTGGGATCCTTTTGCAACAGCTGAGCCTTTGCAGGGTAAAAACTTTAATTATAAAATAAAAATAGCTCGCGCTGCAAAACTTCCCCCCACCAGTGGTAAGGAGTTTTGTAAACGCGGGATCATCATTGAAACGTAGAGATTCCCCCCCTCAATCGGGTTTTAAAAGCTTTTGGTGACTTTCGACGCCAAACAAAATAAGCAATCAATTTAAGAAGCTGTGGTATCGGTTCTGACAAAAATGTGTATTTGCATGAGAGTATATCTGCAGATGCTGGAAGAATTCTACAAGCTGCGATTGTCTGCAAGCGAAATAAAAGTATCTTCAATGTTTTTACGCTGCGCGGAGACGTACTCATCAGAATGCAAAAAAGTTACGATGGAATTCGTGTCAACACCATTGAAGAGTTGCGGAATATTGTATGTGCTGATGACGCCGGTAGAGAATAAGCTTCGTCCTGTTGATGTTATTTTATTAAATTTTATATTTTTGGCATATTCATTTAATTTCATCTCGTATATATTGTTTTCATGTCATTTCCTTCTCTCCTTTTTCTTCTTACTATATTATTTTCATCCTCTAGTTCGCTTTATTGCTTTTAGTTGTTTCACTGATATTATAGGATTTGATGTCAACTTTATCGAATAATAGCGACGAATAATAGCGACATCCATAAGACTCTGATTGGCGTTCTTTGTAAACAGCATTCTGGCCTTAAAATTGTTAATTTTAATGCTAGGAGGCTGAATTATATAAAGATTGACTGCTTTGAAAATTCCACTGTTGATGTCATCTGTGTCTCTGAAACCTGGTTTCATTCAGACATTGAAAAGACTTTGACCTAGCTTCTTATGATCAATTGTGTTGTGCGTGTTATTAAGTTTGTACACAATTGACCGAGAAATGGACCTACAGGCTTAACGCCGACTCCGAACGGCGATGAACGAAATGTTCTTATTCTCAAGAAATTTTACATGGCATTTTGATTACTCTCTGAGGTTTGCCATTGTCTGCAGAGAGGTGGCGGCCGTACAGAAAAATTATTTTAATTCAAATAATTTTCTGTCGCTGCTGGGGTTCGAACCTGGGTCTCCAGGTACAATCGATCTCCAGGTACAATCGATGGAAAAGAAACCCAATAGCAATAATTAATGGCAATGGAAAAGCAATAATTTGGCTTTTACAGATTGAAAAAATATCAATTAGTCGACGAGTTATAGCCAAAAAAACATATAAACAATATGCTGAAAATCGGCATTTGACTGCAAAGTTCGAAGGTCGATTAAAAAAAATTTCGAACTAACATAAACAAACGCCGCGATAAGGGTCTTCTAATTTAGCCTCTTTTTTGACCCTTCACTCTCAGAATCGACCTAACTTTTGCTAACCTGAATTTGTTCCACAGTGATTATATTCCACAATTAGATTATAATCTTATTAATAAAAATTAAATACAATTAAATTAGAAATTTTAACCTCTTAATCCCTGCATATAATTTTTTAGACTCCAGTAGACTTTTTTCGTGAACGCCATCAGGTTATGGAATTCATTGCCTTCATCCGTCAAAAGTATCACGAATAAACGCAAACGCAAAAATTTTCTCTTAATTTTATCTCCTTCTTTCACCTATCTAATTCTTAAAATAGTTTTTATATTTAAATATATGATATTTACTGTCATGTCTTAGTCTTAATAGATTTTTTTTTCTGTCAAAATTTTCTACTTCATTCTTTTATATTGGAATAGAACTTGTTGCATATAAATTGTTTCTCAACTCAATATTAAGTTATTATTTTTAGTTTTAATTTTTATCAATTTATTTGTTGTTTATAACTTGTTATTATTTTTTCTATTCTTACTGCATTTAAAAGACTTGTTTTATATGTGAACATTATGTTTTAATAAATAATAATAGTAAATATATATATATTGAAAATTTACCAGTGGTAAGGTTCTCTAACCAGTTTCCTTGATGAATCAAAAATTCTGTGCTGCAATGTTTCCCCCCACCGTGGTAAGGAGCTTGCCGACACGGGAACATCAATGAAACCTTGAGATTCCCACCACCAGTGGTAAGGATCACTAATCAGTTTCATTGATGAGTAACTAAAAGAACACTAAAAAGTGATTATAAGAAAAACATAAGCAAGCTACGATCTCTGAGAAGTATTCAAGCTTATATATATGAAAATTAAATTAAACCACTTTCCGCTTGTACACAAGACCGTACTTCAAAAAAAAATTCGCCGTAAACCAGCGAATATGACGTATTTTTGCAAGACAATTACGAAAAAAATTTTTTTTTTGACCGAACGTAGGGGTCGCGCATTGACATATAACTTCATATCTCTGGTGTTTACAGTCGGATTTTAAAGTTTGGTATATCAATGTTTTTGTCTCAAGGAGACCAATATGACCTCGATAAAGGTCATTGACCTCAGGTGTACCGGTCTAGTACTTACCCTCCAGATCTCAGTTTCTACCATCCTAATGTACCACTTTAATATTAAAAAAATAAAGCTCTTAAAATATCGTTAATCTTTTGCTCAGGAAGTATATCCATTTTTCCAGCAGAAGAATTTTAAAAAAATTTTTCAAAATTTTTTGCCGAACGTAGAGCTCTCTTTTTTACTTTTCCGTATTAAAAGTCTGATCATATTGAATGACATATCGATGTTTTTGTCTGAAAGAGACCAATTATTTTTTCTCAAAAAAAAAACAATATTCCTACAAGGCCTTGGAAGGCCTTAAATTGATTTTGAGGAATTTTAAAGCTTGTAAAAGAATAAAAAATTGCGAATGACTTAAATAATACAAAATTACCAACGGAGTATGATGTTATAACTTTTTTATTGTATCTGCATCTTTTAAACAAGGGGCTGTTAAAAATGTAATCGTTTTTCTTTATTGATCAGCACGAAACAGTGTCGATGAGAACTGCCACTGTAGAAGTAAGGTCAGTTGCTGCAACATCGAATGCGGTGTACTCTGCCAGCGTTGGGTACGAGCCAGATAGCGAGGACGAAGAGGAATTTGAACAAAACGTAAGCGAATCACAGACGATTCCGCCATTTTGCAGTGGCGGACATATCACTGCGAAATTATAGTTCTGCTTTGGATCGCAGCAACACATCAGTTCGCTTTGGTTCACTGCATGCGACCATGTTAATAAAAGATTGACAATTGTCGATTGCTGCAAAAGCTGAAGAGGAGTTATATTCCTAAACAGCACAAAAAATAATTCAATTCATGGATGGGCTTATCATTACAAAGAATAAAGTATTCAGAGAACGTGTCAAATTTCGAAAAGAGGCTTTAGCAGCACCTAAGTGTGATGATTTGCTAACTTGTATTTCAATTTTGATGGGAAGAAAGAGCCAACTTTAAAAAGAGTCACGGAGGCAAATGTTTTGTGAATGAAGAATATGTCACCATTGTGAAAGAGCCAAATTCAAAATTCATCGGCTATGCTACGCCCGCTGACAGCACTGCAGTTGATTTCCAGAGGAGTATCGTGGAATATTTGAATAAAGAAAATTATAGCATGGATCACTAAATTGCAATTAGTTGCGACGGAACACCTACCAACACCGGCTACAAAGGAGAAGTTATTGCAAGAATGTGAAAAAATAAAATAATAATACATTGTATATTTATTAAATCACAACAAAAATAGTGTTTATACCTCTTTTAGCATTAGCGTTACAGATTTTTTATTCTTTTACGAGCTTTAAAATTCCTCAAAATCAATTTAAGGCCTTCCAAGGACTTGTAGGAAATTTTTTTTTTTATTTTGGAAAAAAATAATTGGTCTCTTTCAGACAAAATCATCGATATGTCATTCAATATGATCAGACTTTTAATACCGATGATATGATGAAAAGTAAAAAAGGGAGCCCTACGTTCGGCAAAAAATTTTCAAAAATTTTTTAAAAATATTTCTGCTGGAAATTTCGATATATTTCCTGAGCAAAAGATTAATGATATTTTAAGAGCTTTATTTTTGTTAATATTAGGGTGGTACATTAGGATGGTAAAAACTGAGATGTGGAGGGTAAGTACTAGAACGGTACACCTGAGGTTAATGACCTTTATAGAGGTCATATTGGACTACTTAAAAAAAAAATTGATATACCAAACTTTAAAATCCGACTGTAAACACCACAGATATGAAATTATATGTCAATGCGCGACCCCTACGTTCGGTAAAAAAAAACATTTTTTTTTTCGTAATTGTCTTGCAAAAATACGTCATATTCGCTGGTATACGGCGCACTTTTTTTTTGCATAGGAGGTGGTACGATCTATTGTACTGTGATGACAAATTTCTTCAGCGATAAATTTACAACACATATTTATTTCAGTTTTCCGCATAGTCTTTTTTTTACTTTAATTATTTAAACTAATGAAATATTGATTTTTCTTATTATTATATGTTATCATCGCTTTTTTCTTAAGCAATAAAAATAATTGAATTTAACCAAATCTTAAATCTAATTTACTTTTCATGCGTGAGGACCAAGCACCCTGTAAGGTTGCATGTTGGCAACGGGACAATCGGGTGATCGAACAAACAAGAAAATACAAGCAACAACAGCTCACAAGTAGTCACGTAGGCCACGCGTTGCTTGCTCAAAGTAAAGCAAACGGAAAAATACAAACAACAACAAAATACAAGCAGTCACTTGGCCACGCGTTGCTTGTTCTTGCAACAAGAGAACGAACAAGCACAAGAACCGAGGGTATAAAAGGGAGAACATCGAAAGTTTTTGTACAGTTGGTGAATATCAGAGATCGAGTCAACAGCTAAAGTGCGCCGCGAATTTAAGTCGAAAACTTAAGAAAACGACATCAGGATTAAAATATCGACAGCGCTGCCAGGAATACAAAGTTGGAGCAGACATCAGCAGGATCAGGATTATCGACAGTGCTGCTCACAGGAACATCAGTAGCGACGTCGATAGGAGCAAGCAGAGATACGAACAGCGCTGCCAACAGGAACGTCAGCCGAGACGTCGGCAAAGTATTAGCAGAGACGTCGACAGCGCAGCCAACAGGGACGTCAGCAGAGACGCTGGCATCGACAGCACAGCCAACAGGGAACGTCAGCAGAGACGCCGGCAGAGAACGATGCAGAAAACCGCCTTTTGTCCTTCAAGAAAGACGCAGTGACTTGAGGTAAGTGCGCATAGCATTGTCCTAGTAGAACCTCGTTAGTTTTCGCTTATTTATTGGTGTTCGAGTTTCCACTGCGCCGATAAATAAGAATCCTTGGTCTTACACGGACATATCCTTGATAGATTTGTTTTTTTAAGTTTATATCTTTTATTTTATTATTAGTTAGTTTTTCGCTTATTTATCGGTGTTCGAGTTTCCACTGTGCCGATAAAGAAGAATCCTTGGTCTTTCATAGACATATCAGTTATCCTCTAGGTTAATAGAAGGCATATAAGATACAGGGGAGCTGAAGCAAAGGCGAATACTCCGAACGAGGAATCCAGGATCCAAGAGTAACATCATATCTTAAGTTTATATAATTTCATACTGAATATATATATAATACAATTTATAACGTTTACAAGAGAAAATAAACATAAACATAAAACCAAATCAGTGTCTCAAATCAATAAATAATTGTACGACCCTGGACACTCGCTGATCTATCCCAGATATAGATCCTGGGAACTACACAGATCCAGTACACATAAGAACACAAGCATATTGCAAAGGCAAGCAAGTGTTGTTGCAGAATTTCCCAGCTTTAGATCCTGGGAAGTACACAGATCCAGTACACATAAGAACACAAGCATATTGCAAAGTCAAGCAATTGTTGTTGCACAATTTGTATTGGCTCGAGGACATCGCGTACCTATACACCTAGGCCGGTGCCTCTCTACTATTAAGCCAATTGGTTAACGGGTTTGCGATCCTGCGATATATTTTTCAGTGTTCACATGGAAACACACTGAAGATTGCTAATGGTCCAAACTTCTGTTGTGAACCAAGTCATGCCTTAGTAAGTTGCCTGCAATCTGATTGTAGACGACTAAGCAGGATCACATGACCCTTCCTTGACCACCTTAAAAAGACGCGTGTTAGTGGCACACGTCGCCGTTCCCATAAGAACACGGTAAAAATTCACAAATTAATGTTTTTTTCTTTTATTACAGGATCAAAACTTAATTGTTCCTGACTTAATTGATAATTGTGTGCAAAAAATAGAAGAATAAAAATAAGTAAAACTAAACAATTGTGTGCTAAAAATAAAAAAAATAATTCAAGAAAAAATTCTTGTAATTGTGTGCCGAAGAATAAAAAGAAAAGAGAAAAATATAAAAAGAAAACAAAAGACTTAAAGGTCAAAATTGTATGTCAAAGAAAAAAAAACTTAAAAAAGAAGTTAAATTAATATAAATTTCTCGAGGAAATTTAAAAAGAAACAACTGTGCAAAAATAAAGAAGAAAAGTTTTTGATATAAAAAACCTTATTAAGAAATATTAAGAAAACAAATTCAAAATTTAATATTGTGCCTAGCAAGTGCTCGTGTATTCAAGTTTACAACACATAAAGCCTTCACGAAATTGTTCAAATCAACATATAAAGCCTTACAACAAACCAAACGGCGAGTGCTCTTTTAACTTTCTTTCCTTAAAACAAAGAACATTTTCAAATTTTTTATTGTGCTATGGACACCCTTACAACTAAGGTAAATGAATTTGTTCTGCTGGAGCAAATAAGAAGAATTGAAACGCGTTTGGAAGGAATTGAAAACGACGGTATCGGTTAAGAACAAGAACTTCGCAGAATTGAGGGGCGAGTTGGGCAAGAAGAAATAGGCTCAGAGGTGGTTTAGCCTTTGAGACCTTCTGTTATAATTTCGCGTGGACCGTTGAATGAGCAGGAATTAAGAGATATAAGTTGACTTCTCGATTGCGTCAGGGAATTGCAGGTGTTCGAAGGAAATTCTTCACAATATATCTCTTGGGTCCACAACGTGGAAACGATTCTCAGGGACTATGCGGTTGTTAGAGAAAAGCCATTGTCCCGTTCGATATTGCAGCATATTAGGCAAAAAGTTCGTGGCAGCGCTGATTCGGCGCTGGTTTCATGCAAAATTTTGGATGGTGATTAAAAGGGTTCTATCCCTTCATTACGCTGACAAGAGAGACATCCGAACTGGAATACCAACTAAATCAGTTGGTGCAGAAAGGATCGAAGCTTGATGAATTATACGCCACAGTGAATCATCAACTTTCACTTATAATGAATAAAATGAGATGCGATTTCTACTCGCAGGAAAGTGTGGACGTATTGACAGAAACGTACAGGAATAGGGCCCTAGATGTTTTCATTCGGGGAATAGATGCCGATCTATCGCGGATGCTAATAGTGCAGAGAACTTGAACACTGCCCTGGATATGCAGAATTCGTCCTGCGTGGATATGTAGAACCTGACCCTGAGCAACAAAATAATTCACATTAATACGCCTAATCGTGGATAACAGCGTCCACCCCTTCCCCCTAGACCATGATTTAACGACAGTTGGATAATAGGCAATACAATAATAAATTTCAGGAAAATTATAGGGGTATGCACCACATGCAAATAGATCATTTGCACCTAAGCCTGCCGAGAAAATGGAAGTCGATACATTATTCAGACAAGGCAGGTTAACTACATGAACCGGCCCTCGAACAATATGTTCAAAAGAGAAGCCTCCTCTACCTTGGGTGCAATACCAAAAACAGCCGAGGCTCCACAATTTGCAGGCGGGAAAGGTTGAAAATGAGTATCAGGGTTTAGTTGAAGAATCAAATCAAACAATCAAATTTTATGTCAGACGGCCTACCAGCGTTTTTTGTATGAAAGGAAATATATTAGGTAGTCTCTCTAGCATACCAAACCTCACCTGTCAGATGGGATACAAAATCTTAACGAACGAGCTGGAAATCTTTGGCCTAAAAGAAGACTGCCCATCCATAAGTAACACATCCATTTGCTCTCAGAAATCCTTGAGGAAACTAACTGAAGACGGATGTTTGGCTAAATTGTTATAGGGGTGGCGATGCGAAATGTCACTTCGAGCCTGAAAATAAATAATCGAGCTGATTGACGAGACCACACTTTTCCTGACAAATTTTCACGGGAAAGTCCACAGCGGACGAGATTCCAGGGACCTCAACGGAATATTTGTTATCTTGTTCAATAACGAAACTATCATTGTAGGAAACCAGTCATTTACCAGCAGATCAGCGAGCATGCTACAAGTCTTACCACCAGCATTAGGGAACCTAACAAACAATGGTCTCCGGCCTAACTTAGACTACATTCACGAGCTCAGCGTAGCAAATATTCAGCATCTCGAGAAGCCAAGCTAAAGTTTCACACTTCACTATTCGTCGACGGAGTCCTCTTGTCGATCCTAGCGGCAATCTGCTATCTTATTTGGAGGAATCTTACTACAACTATAAATTTTCCTAGCCTAGGCCAACCCACAAATCCAGATCAGGCAGTCATCCACTCAAAGGACTTTCACCCGAATCTGCGGGATGTAGATCTTTAGAGGGGGTAGTTAACATACGATATCAGCCAGCCACGCGTATGCTGATGCAATATGATCCTCGCAGTCACGGTAACCTCAGCATGAGAACGTCGCTGAAGCGACGCACAGTGTTGCGTCTAGTGGACAAAAATCAAAAATTTTTTTTCTTCAAATCATACAAAATGGGTATCGTTGTAAAGGAAATACTCCAATTAAGAAGAATTAAAATTTTTAGTTCCATTAAATAATTTTTGGAGACGCTACACCTGTTTAAAGTCAATACAATTTCATAGTTTTTTTATGGTACAATTTTCGTTTCCGAGCACTTAGGCAAATTTTTTTTTGTTAACTCATTTTTCAAGATATTTTAATATTTTTAATTTTCATTTAAAGTTAATTTATAGTAAAAAATAAGGTTTTTGTTATTGGGAAGAAAAAAGTTAAATTGAATTTTTTCAAAAATTTCAAAAATTGATAAAACTATGGAAAAATAAAAAATTTTGTTAAATTTATTAGTCAGCTTCTTCCAAGTTCCGCTGAGATCACCTTTGAAACCAACAAACATTGTAAGTATGGTTTATTGTCTTTTAGAATCTATAAAAAACTTTTCCGAATACGTCCGATTCTTTGAGTAATCGTATTTTTAAAAATGGTCCAATTTTTCATAATTTTTCGAAAAATTGTTATTGTTTTAACAGCGTGTTAGTCGGTCGATTTGGTTATTTTTCACACCAGCTATTTATAGCTACAAAATAACTATGTGTAGTAATTTTAAATGATCTGGGGTAATTTTTTGTGTAAATATACCTGATTACCGATTTGAGTTATAAGGGAGGTGGTCATATCGGTGAACCGATTTAGTTAATTTTCACACCAGCTGTTTATAACTCTAAACGAATTATGTGTACCAAATTTCATTTACCTAGGATAATAGTTTGGGGAACTATTTCATGTTACCGATTTCGGTTATATGGGAGGTAGGCGTGCCATTCATTCAATTTGAACGAAATTTTGCGAAAATAATTCTTTCATCGTAAAACTCTTTTTTACAAAATTTCATGATTCTCGGATAACTCCTTCTATTTTTGTCCACTCGCTATATGGACTCGTCACACTGTGCGACGTCATCGCTTCAAACCATGGTAAGCGTAGAATAAGCATTTTAGGGCTAAGCTAGTTTTAAAAATAATTATCTTAATACCTAAAATAAATTAGTATGGTTAATTTTATTAAGACCGCCTCTTGGAATGGTAATAAATTTATTTTAATTTAATTTTGTTGTTTCATTTTAATTACAGGAACAGATAAGGAGCCAGTGGCCGGCTCCCACCTTTAATTTTTTCGAGTATGCTGAGGCACGCTAGTTAACTTATTATCAGCCTAATCTTGAATAGAATCTCACTAGCGAGTTTTCTCACTTTTCCCTTTCCTCCTATTCTGAACAAAAACTCGATGCGAAATTTTTCGCTTTCCTCCTATTCCAATCAATCTTCGAAAACGGGAGAAATTTCGATAGTGAAAAAAGTAGGCATCATGAACGATTAAAAAAGTTTTTCCGCCAACAAATTGTTAGTGAGTTCGAAAGAAATTTAAGTATTTTACTTTTTATTGAAGCAAATCCATTAATAAATTTTAATATGAGGTCGAAAACAACAAATAAGGTTTCTTATAGGAAATAAAATATAAATCAATAACACTTTAACGTTAAAAAAAAAATACTTATACCCCCACGTTTAAAAAAAACGTTAAAAGGGTTTATGGTGTCCGTGGCGTAGTTGGTTAAAGTGCGTGGCCGCTATGTCAACGAACTTTGGAGACCCAGGTTCGAACCCCAGCAGCGACAGAAAATTGGCAGAAAAGTGACAGAAAAAAAACAATGGCAAACCTCAGAGAGTAATCAAAATGCCATGTAAAGTTTCTTGAGAATAGTCCGCGTTAAGCCTGTAGGTCCATTTCTCGGTTAATTGTGTACAAACTTAATAACACGCACAACACAATTGATCATAAGAAGCTAGGTCGAAGTCCTTTCAAGGGCTGGAAAGGCCAGTTATTTATTTATTTATTTTTTTGTTAGCAAAAGAGTACACCAAAAGGAAGACCAATGGCTGAAATGGCCAGTTATTTATTTTTATTTTTTTTTTTTTTAAAGGGTTTATTAATTTTGTCACTCCGTTTGTAAAGCCCATAAGGAGGCGCAGTATGTATAGAAAATTATATAAATACATTATTGATCAGCATCACCACCCTAGTCGATTTAGCCATGTATGTCTGTCTGTCCATCTATCTCTCTGTCTGTCTGTGATCACGCTTACTGCCGTAATTTTTAAGCTATCATTCGAAATTCGATATTTAAGGTTGTATCTAAAAAATGAAGATAAATTTCGAAAAGAATCAAATCAGATGAAAACCACGCCTACCTCCCATACAAAGTGACTTTATCAAAACGGTAAAATCACTTAGAATTCCACTTAAATAAAAATATGGACTATGAATATATGGCATATGAACTTTGATATATAAAATGTACCATGTGTATGAAATTCAACCAACTAGCATAAAAACAACGCCTACCTCTCCCAAAATCTCTTAATTTCACAATAATTAATATATGGACTTGAAATTTTGCAAATAAGCTTTAATATGCACTCTGGGTATATAATTTAACGAAATCGAGTGAAAACCACACCTAACTCCCATACAAAGTGGCTTTGTTTCAAAACAAAAGAGAACATTTTCTGTTAAAACAATGATGAAAATGTTTTTACAAATAAACAGACTTTGAAGACTTTGAATATAATTTGGTTCGGCCGTGGGGGTTTTTTAAATTCGGCCTAGTCGAAGATCATTTCATAATAAAATTATTAAGATCATAATAAAATTAAAAATTAGAGCATGTAGAAGTTAAAAATTAAGTTATTTATAAAATGGATTTATTTTATGCTATTTGATTTGATTGATTGGTTATTTATTTTTTATGAAGGCGTTTACACGCTGCAACAACTATGATTTTTTTAGTTTGATTTTACCTTTACCTTATTTTTCAAAAATATATAAAGAATTTTATTTATTTTTTTGAAATAACATTTTCGTATTTAAATTTTTTTAATTAATTTTTGAATTTTTTTGTAAAATTGTTATTTTAAATTATGACTTATTTTTGTTTTCAAAATTTTAGGATTTTTAAAATTGTTAAAAGCATTAAACAAATTGATAAAATTGTTGGATAAATTTGTAACTACTTTTTTTTATTCTTTTCGGCGTTTTTGTTTTTTTAATGTGTTCGGTTTTATTTTTTTTATGTAATAAAAATTACTATTTTATTCTTTATCTTCAAATATTTAAAAAATAATGAAAATATAAAAGGAAAAAATTCATACAAACAAAAACTAAAATTAAAACCAAAACATAAAAAAGTAATAAAATATCAGAATATGAAACAAAAAAACAAAAAAAAAAAAAATAAATAAATGAATTAGAAAATTTCAATATATAAGAGAAACCAAAAATATGTTTTCAGTTTTTGACATTGGGTTTTGTTTCTGATATATTGATATATTTTCGGAAATATTTTTGTTCAGATGAAAATAAAATATTTTAAAAATGCTTTATAAATGAAATATGTAATATATTTTCAAGCATTAAAAGGGAGCTATTTTTTGTATTAAAATTTACATTATATGCATACCTATAAAAAATAAAATTACTTATTAAAGCGTGATTAAAAAATTCCTTTGGAAAATAATCGGTCCATTCTGTGGCAAATTGCGCAGTGCAGAAAAAATGGCAAATTTTAAAAATCTTGAAAAAAAAAAAAAATAACAAATGAAAATTGAGCAAAATAACAACAACTAAATTCCGAGTAACTTTCTCGGCATAATTGGCAGTATAAGTAGAACCTAAGTAGATTGAGTGGAGCAAAGTGAAAAGTTATACAAGACTACTGATGAGTTGGCGGGGAACGAAACAGACTGTATAGTCAGGCTGTGTGATTTACTCTATACAGAGCCGTTGTTGTTGTTGTTGGTTGTTGCCTTCTTTGTCTTCATGTTGTCTTGTTGTCAATATGCTTGGCCTAAAACTCAAATTTGTTTTCAATATAAATAATGAAAGGCCGTATTCAAATATTAAGATAAATAAAATATTTAAGAATAAAAAGAATTTAACAAAAAATTTGCTAATTTAATGAATGAAATAATAGAAATTAAATAATATTCTTTATATATTTTTAATATAAAAGTAAAGTGCAAAAATAAAAATACTGTTGAAAATATTTAAAAAAATTGAACAAATTGTCGAAAATTTTTAATTTTTTTCATCATTTTGCTTTTTTTAAGTAAATAAAAATTTGAATTTCGTAAGATTTTCTTTTTTCTATAACAAAAAAGAACGTGCCGAATATAGGATCATCAAATCCTAACTAAATTATATATTTTGCGATTGCATCGTATTTAGCAGTGGTAAAAATAAGATACAGTATAAAAAAAAAAATAAACTAGTAAGAAATGATCTTCGACTGGGCCGAAGTTAAAATACCACCACGGCCGAACCAAAGTATATTCAAAGTCTTAAGAAGTAAAAAAAAAGCTTATTTGTAAAAACATTTTCGTCATAGTTTTAACAGAAAATGTTCGCTTTTGTTTTTTAATAAAGTGACGTTGTATGGGAGGTGGGTGTGGTTTTCACTCGATTTGGTTGAATTTCATGTACAGTGTACATTAGACCGTATCACCAAAACTAACCTATATTTGACCCCACCTCAATCGTTAAACATTTAAAAGACATTTTCAAAAAAAAATTTTGTGCATTTTTCTTGTTTTCGTTATATCTTCTGTGTTTCTTGTCCGATCCCAAAGATTTTTCATATATGTGTTTATTGTGTTTTTGCAAATTTTTTCTGATTTTATTTTTTATCGAATCCTGTTTTTATTAAATTATCACCCACCTTACCTCAGTTGCTACTATGTTAACAAAATCTAAAAAGAGCAAATGACTTAAGCTCACAAAAAAATTATTTCAAATATAAAAGGTTTTTGCAATCTTCAACACTCGATATAATTGCCTTTTATTAATTGTCTTATGAGAACAGTTGTGATTGAAAAAGCCAAGTTATTTGTTCAATAAAAATTCGATTATCAGTGACGAACATTTAGGAAGTATTTTTTTTTAGGATAAAATCGTTTGGAACTGCTTCAAAAATTAATTTTATGGATATCATTTGTTTGCACGGTTTTAATGATTTTTTGTGAGCTTTAGTTATTTGCTCTTTTTAGATTTTTTTAATTTAGTAACAACTGAGATAAGGTGGGTGATAATTTAAAAAAACCAGGTTCGCAAAAAATAAAATATAGAAAAAATTTGCAAAAAAGCAATAAACACAGATTTGAAAAATGTTTTGGATCGGACAAGAAACACAGAAGATATAACGAAAACAAGAAAAAAGCACCAAAGGGACCATTTAAAAAAAGAAAATTGTTTTTTTTTTAAATGCCTTTTAAATGTCTAATGATTGAGGCGGGGTCAAAATGGGTTTACTTTTTTGCCATACAAGGTGATACGGTCTAGTGTACATGTTATATATCAAAGTTCATATGCAAAGTTACAAGTCCATATATTAATTCTTGTGAAATTTAAAGAGATTTTCCATTTTTGCTAAAGTCACTTTGTATCAGAGGTAGGTGGGGTTTTCATCCGATTAGGTTGAATTTCATACTCAACCTCATACTCATATATTAGTTTGCATATTTAATAGCAAAGCTCATGTGCAAAATTTCCAGTTCATATATTGATTTTTGTTGAATTTGAAGAGATTTTACCTTTTTGGTAAAGTCACTTTGTATGGAATTTAAAGTCCATATATTACTTTTTGTGGAATTCTAAGAGATTTTACCGTTTTGATAAAGTTACTCTGTATGGGAGGTAGGCGTGGTTTTCACCCGATTTGGCTCAATTTCGAACTTGACTTTTATTTTTTAGATAAAAGCATAAATATCGAATTTCGTGATGATAGCTTGAATATTACGGCTGTAATCGTGATCACAGACAGACAGACGGACATGGCTAAATCGACTCAGGTGGTGATGCTGATCAAGAATATATATACTTTTCTATACCTGTCACGTATCCTTATGGACATAACAAACGAAGTGACAAAATTAATATACCCCGTTTACGTTTTGTAAACGTGGCGGTATGAAAATAATGGTTTTTGCAGCATTCAATACATTATAAATAATTAATCAATCAAATCGAATAAAATAAAATAAATCTATTTTTGGATTTATGTTAATATTTTTATTTTTTTACTTATATTTATTCATATATTTTATTTCATACATAATTTCTATTGTTTAAATATGACTTTTTTGTTTTTAATTTTTACATTTTATTTGAATTGCTTTATTTAAGCAATTTCCAAAAACAAATTTTTTATTAGATTTTATTAATTACTTAATTTCTTACTAATAAATATTTTTTTGCACGTTATAGTGTTATTTATTGATTAATATTTTTTATTTTTTACAATAAGGAACATGCGTATTTACTTTAGATAAATATTTTTATTGCGTATTTTATTGGCAACAATACAGCTTAGTTGGTCTTGCTAGCCATTTTCCTGCGTTCCAATTAGCCAATATAATTTGTTATGAAACTAATTATATTTATTTTTTAGGTAAGTAAGGGTGGATATAGGTAGATAGATATAATACAATAGTTTTAACATTTGAAAAATTTAATAAATTTAAAAGAATTAAAGAATAATTTTTATGTCATTTTAAAGATGGTAAAATTTTCTATAATTTTGTCCTTGGGTGCATTTCAAGCCAATCGGAAATTAAAAAGTAACATCGTCAGGTAAAAATAGCTTCACGGCAACTTTGTTGATAAGATTTTGCAATTTTAGAGTCAACAAATTCTAGCAACTTACTCGCCTTTGATGTTGGCTTACAACCTTCCGTTGCTTGCAACAATGTTCTTGCAACTTGTCCTGTAACCTTTTTGCTTGAACTTATTTTACAATCCCGTTTTGCTTGCACTAAAAAGATGTCCCCTTTTTGCTTTCAACGCGTCATACATATCTGCTTTAGGACTTGCCATCGCCTAACTCTTTCCACTCTTTTACAACAACTTCAATATTTCTATGATTGTTGTAATTCGCCAAATCGTTCACAGGCGCAGCTGCACCGCAACCATACAGCGTGTGTTTGTTGTTGTTTATTCTTGTCGTTGTTCGAAAATATAGCGCATACGACCGCGTACAACTCTTGCTACGCTGAAAGTTTCTTGTTGGTAATTTTGCGTATGGTTTCGTCGCCGACTGCTTATTGTTTGTGTTTTTTTATGTTACTAATTCCTTATTGTACTACGTATCCAACGATTTGTTGTTGCTTTTGGTTTTTTTTTTGTAATTGTTGTTGCACTCTTCAAAAATCTCTCTTTGGCAATCCCTGCTTTAAGTTATTCTTATTTTATTTTTTTTTTATGTACCTTTCTGTAAAACAAGCCAACTGAACTCAAACTGTTAAAATTAAGTTTTTTATTAAAAACTTTTACAAATAAAATGCATTGCAGTTTTCCTTTACTCTTAATAAACTTAATAATCAAGAACAAGTGAGTTTTAAAGATTTTGTCGGATAGGAAACCAGTAGATCCATTTTAAAACATGTTGTCTGCGATTCGACGAAGCATGACCTTTATGTATAAAAAAAAGCATATCCTTCCAGGGTTAAAAAAAGGCCGAATCTTTTTTTTATTTGGTTACGGATCATCAAAACGGTCTTTTTGTCATAACATTGTTATTTGGTTACAAATCATCAAATTCAAAACATCGATCTTAACTTCTAGCATGTTTTGTTTTCAAAAAGTATTGTTCTATGAAGTCACCTGCGAGAAGTATTTACTATTTTAGTGTTTTTTCCTCCAGACCCCCAGAACCACAATATTTTTTTAGATAAAATTACAGCTTATGTGAGAGTAGAAAACTTTTGTAAGCAAAGTATCTATTTTTATTCATAAATATAAAAGTTATAGCGATTGAAAACTTCAGTGGGGTAAAAAACGGTATTTTTGTAATTACTTTGTGATATGACGACAGATCATCAAGTTAAATTCTTTAAATAAACTCTGTGAAGTTGCTAATAAAAGAAAGATTTGTTCTTAAGGCCAAAAGTAAATGTCTAGTCATTTTAGTAACTAATCTAGTAAACTTTAGTAACTGAGTTGACTACTGATGAGTTGGTGTAGGTGGCGAACGAAACAGTCCGTCTAGTCTACTGTATGATTTGCTCTATACAGAGCTGTTGTTGTTATTTTCTTTATTAACATACTTGGCCTCGAGTAATAGTCTCAGTATAATTTAAGGGGGGAAATATACCCAGAATTTTTTTTAAAGCTTTAGACCTCAAGAATATGTGGTGAAAATTTCAAGTCGATATCTCAAAAAATAACAAAGTTATAGCCTTGTGAGTGAACCGCCTTCTAGAGAGCGTAGTGTTGGCCCTTATTTTCAAACGCGTTTTTCTCGAAACCGTGTTTTCAAAGTCGGTGACCAAGATTTCTCGAAGCTCAGTGAACCGATCGTTTTGATTTTTTGCAGGCTTATTTTATTCATAATAATCTCGTATTTGTCATAGCATTTTTTTTTTCGTAGCTTCGTTTATTTTTTATAGGCAAAATAATGACGAATTTTTGGTCGAAAATCGTTAATTTACGTTCGGAAATCCGCCGTTTTGTGAAAAAACAATATTTTCAAAATCAGCTATGACAAATACGAGCTTTAAGTATTTAGTTTAATAATATATTTAATTTTTTTTTGTTTCAGTTGAATTTTGGAGGAGCAATCTTGGTCACCGCATTTTCAGAGCGCTCTACAAAAAAATACTGTAAAAAAAAAAAATAAATAACTGGCCATTTCAGCCCTTGAAAGGACTCTGACCTAGCTTCTTATGATCAATTGTGTTGTGCGTGTTATTAAGTTTGTACACAATTGACCGAGAACCGGACCTACATGCTTAACGCCGACTCCGAACGGCGATGAACGGAAAGTTCTCGTTCTCAAGAAGCTTTACATGGCATTTTGATTACTCTCTGAGGTTTGCCATTGTCTGCAGAGAGGTGGCGGCCGTACAGAAAAATTATTTTAATTCAAATAATTTTCTGTCGCTGCTGGGGTTCGAACCTGGGTTTCCAAAGTTCTTTGACATAGCGGCCACGCACTTTAACCAACTACACCACGGACGCCACTTTTTTTTTTTTTTTTTTACAAATATATTTTTTAAATAAAATTTTTTTTAAAAATACTGTATCTACCTTAATGTTATTTTTTTTTAATAAAAAAAAACTAAACAATGTGTATATTTTAAGGTATAAAAACCCTCATTTAAAAATATCCTTTAGGTTTCCTTAAAAAAATGCAAAACATAACCTTTTTTTCGGCCCCTGGGTATATTTCCCCCTTAATGAAAAGGTCACATTAAATCTAAATCAAAAAACTTATTGAATGAAACACGACAATATGGCCGTATGAAAAGCAATACAAGTTAAAATTAAATTTTGAAAAACATGTTTTTTAAAGAGATTTAACTAAAATATTTGTTAAAGTTATGATAGCTTTAAAAATATGAATAATAAACTAAAACGAATTGGCCATTATTGCCATTGAAAGTACTTTGACCGAGCTTTTATGGTCAAATTGTGTTGTGCGTGTTGTTAAATGTTATACACAAATTACAGAGACTACGAACTAATGTGCATGTTCGCAAGAATCTTTACATGACATTATTTACTCTTTGAGGTTTGCTGTTATCTTTAGAGAAGTGACGACCTATGAGAAATATTAATTTCAATTGAACAATTTTTTATGTCAGCTGGGGTTCGAATCTTGTTTCGAATTGGCATCGAACGGTCCATGTTTTTTTTTAAGCACTATAAAGTAATAATTTTTTAAAACTCAGCTTTAAAACAAATCTTTAGATATTGCAATCTACACCATTCATTCACTATGCCGAAAAATTTGTGGCAAATAAATACTGTTCTGGATTTACCTACCCAGATCTTATCCAGAATTTTAAACAGGTGGTATTGCGACTTAGAAAAAAATAATTAAAACCATTGGTGCGGCATATCTGAAATGCTCAACAACTGCAAGAGACAATTTTAGCCTTTAACATAGTCTCCAAATTTTAAGAGCTTCCGAAATAGGAAATTTTAATCGTTAAGGGAAATATTATTAAAATGGTAATACCATTATTAATATGAATATGCTACTGTGTGGATAGGACCACATATAACCTGAAAAAACTCAACCAACACATACCTTCGGCGAACATACCCAACGACCTCTTGTGTCGTGTAAGCATGTCAAAAATGATAACCAATTAAATTAGAACACGTGTATTAATGGTTAATCTTCGTAGATAATTAACCTTTACTTCACCGAAGAATTGCTCTTAAACAAATAAAGTAACCCATGCGAGGTACTCTAAATATAATTTAAATAATTTCCATACTCCACACTTGCGGCAACTACCATAATGTTCGTTAATCTAATATCATCCAGAACATTGGCAGCAACATGAGAGCTAAAGAAATTCTTATTATTTGCATTGCATTGACGTCAACGTTGTCAGTATTCGGCTTTACATCCAAGGAAGTCAAATGCCTAGGTAATATTGAACACGTGGCAGCCGTGGCGCAATGGGTAGAGTGCGTGACCCATACGCCAAAGAAACCTGTTTCAATTGAATCTTACACAGAAAGTTTTTTCAATTGAATTAATTTTTCTGTTCGGCCGTCATCTCTCTGCAGACAATGGCAAACCTCAGAGAGTAAATAATGCCATCTAAAGCTTCTTGAGAACATGCACATTAGCCGTTCGGAGTCGGCATAAAGCTAGTAGGTCCAGTTCTCGATCAATCAATTACATTATCACGCACAACACAATTTGATCATAAGAAGTTTGGTCAAAATCCTTTTAAGGGCTGAAATGGCCAGTTTATTTATTTATTTTATTTTAATATTGAACAAACGTATACATTTTGTTTTTCACCTTGCAAGGAAATTTCCTGGAAAAAGCAGAAAATTCGATTTTCTGGGAATAACTGCAAGTTTTTTAGAAAAGTTTTCCACAGCTACCACAATTATTATTTTTCAATACGATTATTTGAATAAATTAAAATAATCTTATTTCTCATAACTTATTTGCATAATTTCATAATTTTATTTGCATAAAAAAGTATCAATTTCATAAAATTGTGGTATAAAAAGAATTTTTATAAAAAATTAATTACTAATAAGTGTGATTTTCCGGCAACTGTCACGTTCTGCAGATATAAATTGGCAGTTTCATTCTTATTTTAAAATACAGTACAGATTTTACTCTTTGGGAGAAGACGAAATATCTGGATAACCTTACATGATTGAATTATCATGGCCCAACTCTAAATATACTTTTGATAACGTGGTAAATTAATATCAAGCCTAATGATAATGTACGATTGAAATGCAATGGAAATTCAAAAAGACTGTCGTACTGCTTTACTTCATCCGACATAACAGCCATTCGAAAAATTTTTCATTTCATTAAACTCAACTTTTTGATTCCCACCCTATTTCATTTCCTAGTTCAATAGTTGTACTATCATATGACTCGTTGCAAGCAAAAGAGGAACATATTTTTTGTGCAAGTAACTAAAATAAAAAAAAAAATCAAGCAAAAAGGTAACAGGACAAGTTGCAAGAACATTGATGCAAGCGACGGAAGGTTGTAAGCCAACATTAAAGGCGAGTAAGTTGCTAGAATTTGTTGATAGACTCTAAAATTACAATATCTTATCAACAAAGTTGCCGTGAGGCCTTGTTTAAATTTTTGTTTTTTTTTATTGGAGTTCTAAGCATTGTTTGTTTAAATTTTTTTTGCATGGTTTCTGTTTTTGCTCTTCTTTCTTTTTCTGTAGGTTTTTGTTGCACTAGGATTTTCTTTACTTTTTTAGCTGAACATTTCGTCGATCGTCAGGAAAGTTATATTTTCCCGATTTTGTCAATGGAGCTATAGAAAAAATAATGTAACTTTTTAATTTCTGATTGGATTGATATATATACCCAAGGAAAAAATTGTAGAAACTATATTTATACAGATTTTTTTATAAATTTATTCAATTTTTTAACTTTTAAAACTATTATATTATATCTATCTACCTATAATTACCCTTATTTACCTATATAATAAATATTATTGATGTTGTCGGCCTTTTAAATCTTTTTTATTAATTTTTGTATTTTATGTAGGCTTTGGCCGTATTAAAATAAAAACTTGGTTATATATTTATTTTTATAAATTTTTATTTTTGTCAATATTTCGACTAAATTTGTTAGTCATCCTCAGGACCTACAAAATATATGAAAAAACACATTTACATAAACAAAACTTAAACATTACTTTTTACACAATGAAAAACAACGAATAACAACAATTAAACATTAAACAAGTTATTTAAAAATTAATTATTTATTTATTACCCGTGGCAATAAAGGGTACTTGGTTAAAGCTGCTATCGTCAACTAATGTTTTGTTTAATTAAGTGTTTATAGATATGAGCGCAATTATCAGTGTCCGTTTTATAGTTGAGTCTCTTTTGCATGGGTGTGTTGATTATGTGGAGCATCTCTATAGTGTATCGTCGTTTATAATTGTTCTCTTGTTGGAGAATCTTTGTTTCTTCAAAGTTCGGAGAGTGGCCGAACTTTACGCAGTGGGCTGCAAGTGCTGTTTTATTGTCATTCTTGTTGTTTATGTCTGATTTGTGTGCTGATATTCTTGTTCTCAATTTTGATTTTGTCGTTCCAACATATACTCGTCCGCATATGTTGTCCCCGTCTCCTTTACATGTGATTTTATATATCAGATTTGATTTGTCCATGTCTTTAATTTTTGATTTAGTGTTGCTGTATATACTTCTTAAGGTGTTATATGATTTTGGTGCAAGTAGGTAATTGTTTTTATTGTATAGATCTGTTTTTTTAAATTTTTCTGTAAAACCTTCTATATATGTGACTCCTTTGTATATGAATGCTTTATTAGTTTGGTTGTTGTCTTTTTTAGTCATGCTTTCTTTAAGCAGCCTGAGTATGGTAGATTTTGGAAAATCGTTGTTAATTAATATGTGTTTAATTTTTCGTTTGTTGTTTATGTAGAAATTGTCATCGCTTATGTTCAGTACTCTGTTGATGAAGTTTTTTGCCGTGTTGATTATAGTCTTTTTAGGATGTTTAGAATAAAAGTTAATGAGACGTCCAGACGCTGTTGGTTTTTGATACCAATCTGATTTTATTATATTATTGATCCTTATGAATTTTGCGTCTAGGTATGGTAGTTGTCCGTCGTATTCTTTTTCAATCGTGAATTTAATGTGTCTGTGGCAAGTGTTTAAACTTGTTAATGTTATGTCTATTTTGTCCGCTTTTACGATGCAAAATATGTCATCCACATACTTTGTTAGTAGTCTGGGTTTATGTTCTATTTTGTCCATGAAGATGGCTAGAATTTCTTCCATCACTATGTCCGCAATAATGGGGGATATTGGCGATCCCATAGGCATTCCTTTTAATTGACTGTGTGTGTTGTTTTCAAACTTAAAGTAATTGTTTTCTTTTAAGCAAAATTTTAATATGTCCATAAATAGTTGTTTAGGTATCTTTGTGTGTTTTTTGAAGTGAAACTTCTTAGGCGGCGCTTTGAAATTTGAATGAGAATATTGAGGAGTGAAATTTCAAGGTCAATTTACTTCATTTCGTTACACGATAGAGAAGAAAGATATGTTGTACAGTAGATAGAATGAGAGAGATATACATTGTATAAAAGACTGAACAAAATTTCTTTATCAGCGCTGAGTATCGAACCTGCAATCTTAGTTTTATAAAGCAAACGTGCTATATGCTGGGCTAAGGTCTTCATATATAAGTGTTGTCTACATACAAATACATACCGCTGCTGTAGATGCGCAGCGGGAAAATAAACAGCGCTTATTCCATAAACACATTTTAGAGGCAGTGCAACTTTAAACAAGAAAACGCTATTCATAAACATTTTCGCAACCATGTTTTTTATTTGTCTTTTCGTTTAATATCAAAGACATGCTCCATATGCGCCCTTTGCAGCATTTTTTTTATGTGGCGGCCATTGCAAATCCATTGGAATTCTTAATTTTTGTAGAGATTTTCTTTAGTTCAGACACAAACCTTACAAACATGAGCAGCGAATGAAAAAATGTTTATGAATAAAGCCCAAGAATGATAGAAAAATAGATTGCGCAGATAGTAAAAATAATTTTCTACGATCTGCGCATCTACGTTACGATAGACTTACGATATGAGCTTACGATATGGCTTTCTGTCAAGTCTTGTTAAAAATGTGAACAAATATGAAACAATGGCAAAAGATTCAAGAAACAAACTTGGTCTAGCGTGACGTCATGATCGTAAAAAATACTTTGTTCGTAGCTAGAAATGTCAAAATGAAAAGTAAACAACATAACGGACCTGCGCAATGCGTAATCCATGATACAATTATACAAGGTAGGAGTGACAGTTTTTTCGTCTTGCGCTAACTGTCAAAAATAGTATAAATTGGAGAACGAAAAAAGAAGAAAAGAAAATAGAAAACAAAACATACAGGCAAATGACAGTCGGTGCAAGGTACTGGTGAGAAAAAAGCAAGTTGTCACTCCTACCTTGTATAATTGTATCATGGCGTAATCTATCTTTCTATCATTCTTAAATAAAGCGTAGTATGCTGTAGAAACGAAAATTTCTTAGCATTTAATTCTACACCCGAACTATTAGTGTAGAGTCAAAGATGTTTGTATGGAGAAAAAAGTAACTACAGTACGACTTTGCTCAATGCAACTAATAGAAATTCGGGCAATTGACATAGTTAACGTTGAAGAAACGCAATTAAACTTCTAAGCATAAAGCTTTATGTCTCTGAATCTTAGATATTGTGGGTTAATGCACTTTGTATCCTTAAATATTGTTTGAATAGATTTTTCATTAAAAATGTATTTTACAAGCAAAGAAGAACTGAAAGAATATAAGATAAAAGTTTATGCAAGTTTGCGCAAATGCAAGTTGCGATAATTGTGCAATTCCATGACGCCAACTTGACACTGTGCGCAAGAAAAGTTGGAATAAGTTCTTTCAATAGATAACTATTTTATACATATCTTAGTTATATAATTTTATATCGAACTATTTACTATTAATAATAGTAAGTATAATGTGTGTGTGAAAGTTTTAGTTATCTTTTCACATTTAAAGTTTTGAACAAAAAAGTTTTTATAAGGCTTAATTTTTTTAAAGCAAACATAATAACTAAAATTTGTCCCATAGTTTTTGAGTACAAAACAACCGGTAATTTTTGATTTTTAGCTTTTAAGGCAGAAATAAAAATGAAAGTTAAGATCAGGTTTACAGTTGAGGTAGATTTTGCATGGGTGTGTTGATTATGTGGAGCATCTCTATAGTGTATCGTCGTTTATAATTGTTCTCTTGTTGGAGAATCTTTGTTTCTTCAAAGTTCGGAGAGTGGCCGAACTTTACGCAGTGGGCTGCAAGTGCTGTTTTATTGTCATTCTTGTTGTTTATGTCTGATTTGTGTGCTGATATTCTTGTTCTCAATTTTGATTTTGTCGTTCCAACATATACTCGTCCGCATATGTTGTCCCCGTCTCCTTTACATGTGATTTTATATATCAGATTTGATTTGTCCATGTCTTTAATTTTTGATTTAGTGTTGCTGTATATACTTCTTAAGGTGTTATATGATTTTGGTGCAAGTAGGTAAT
Source organism: Pherbina coryleti (assembly GCA_943735915.1). Classification (NCBI taxonomy): domain Eukaryota; kingdom Metazoa; phylum Arthropoda; class Insecta; order Diptera; family Sciomyzidae; genus Pherbina; species Pherbina coryleti. Next base: position 131,546,388 of record OX030948.1, on the reverse strand, counting down.
TGTTTTTATTGTATAGATCTGTTTTTTTAAATTTTTCTGTAAAACCTTTTATATATGTGACTCCTTTGTATATGAATGCTTTATTAGTTTGGTTGTTGTCTTTTTTAGTCATGCTTTCTTTAAGCAGCCTGAGTATGGTAGATTTTGGAAAATCGTTGTTAATTAATATGTGTTTAATTTTTCGTTTGTTGTTTATGTAGAAATTGTCATCGCTTATGTTCAGTACTCTGTTGATGAAGTTTTTTGCCGTGTTGATTATAGTCTTTTTAGGATGTTTAGAATAAAAGTTAATGAGACGTCCAGACGCTGTTGGTTTTTGATACCAATCTGATTTTATTATATTATTGATCCTTATGAATTTTGCGTCTAGGTATGGTAGTTGTCCGTCGTATTCTTTTTCAATCGTGAATTTAATGTGTCTGTGGCAAGTGTTTAAACTTGTTAATGTTATGTCTATTTTGTCCGCTTTTACGATGCAAAATATGTCATCCACATACTTTGTTAGTAGTCTGGGTTTATGTTCTATTTTGTCCATGAAGATGGCTAGAATTTCTTCCATCACTATGTCCGCAATAATGGGGGATATTGGCGATCCCATAGGCATTCCTTTTAATTGACTGTGTGTGTTGTTTTCAAACTTAAAGTAATTGTTTTCTTTTAAGCAAAATTTTAATATGTCCATAAATAGTTGTTTAGGTATCTTTGTGTGTTTTTTGAAGTGAAACTTCTTAGGCGGCGCTTTGAAATTTGAATGAGAATATTGAGGAGTGAAATTTCAAGGTCAATTTACTTCATTTCGTTACACGATAGAGAAGAAAGATATGTTGTACAGTAGATAGAATGAGAGAGATATACATTGTATAAAAGACTGAACAAAATTTCTTTATCAGCGCTGAGTATCGAACCTGCAATCTTAGTTTTATAAAGCAAACGTGCTATATGCTGGGCTAAGGTCTTCATATATAAGTGTTGTCTACATACAAATACATACCGCTGCTGTAGATGCGCAGCGGGAAAATAAACAGCGCTTATTCCATAAACACATTTTAGAGGCAGTGCAACTTTAAACAAGAAAACGCTATTCATAAACATTTTCGCAACCATGTTTTTTATTTGTCTTTTCGTTTAATATCAAAGACATGCTCCATATGCGCCCTTTGCAGCATTTTTTTTATGTGGCGGCCATTGCAAATCCATTGGAATTCTTAATTTTTGTAGAGATTTTCTTTAGTTCAGACACAAACCTTACAAACATGAGCAGCGAATGAAAAAATGTTTATGAATAAAGCCCAAGAATGATAGAAAAATAGATTGCGCAGATAGTAAAAATAATTTTCTACGATCTGCGCATCTACGTTACGATAGACTTACGATATGAGCTTACGATATGGCTTTCTGTCAAGTCTTGTTAAAAATGTGAACAAATATGAAACAATGGCAAAAGATTCAAGAAACAAACTTGGTCTAGCGTGACGTCATGATCGTAAAAAATACTTTGTTCGTAGCTAGAAATGTCAAAATGAAAAGTAAACAACATAACGGACCTGCGCAATGCGTAATCCATGATACAATTATACAAGGTAGGAGTGACAGTTTTTTCGTCTTGCGCTAACTGTCAAAAATAGTATAAATTGGAGAACGAAAAAAGAAGAAAAGAAAATAGAAAACAAAACATACAGGCAAATGACAGTCGGTGCAAGGTACTGGTGAGAAAAAAGCAAGTTGTCACTCCTACCTTGTATAATTGTATCATGGCGTAATCTATCTTTCTATCATTCTTAAATAAAGCGTAGTATGCTGTAGAAACGAAAATTTCTTAGCATTTAATTCTACACCCGAACTATTAGTGTAGAGTCAAAGATGTTTGTATGGAGAAAAAAGTAACTACAGTACGACTTTGCTCAATGCAACTAATAGAAATTCGGGCAATTGACATAGTTAACGTTGAAGAAACGCAATTAAACTTCTAAGCATAAAGCTTTATGTCTCTGAATCTTAGATATTGTGGGTTAATGCACTTTGTATCCTTAAATATTGTTTGAATAGATTTTTCATTAAAAATGTATTTTACAAGCAAAGAAGAACTGAAAGAATATAAGATAAAAGTTTATGCAAGTTTGCGCAAATGCAAGTTGCGATAATTGTGCAATTCCATGACGCCAACTTGACACTGTGCGCAAGAAAAGTTGGAATAAGTTCTTTCAATAGATAACTATTTTATACATATCTTAGTTATATAATTTTATATCGAACTATTTACTATTAATAATAGTAAGTATAATGTGTGTGTGAAAGTTTTAGTTATCTTTTCACATTTAAAGTTTTGAACAAAAAAGTTTTTATAAGGCTTAATTTTTTTAAAGCAAACATAATAACTAAAATTTGTCCCATAGTTTTTGAGTACAAAACAACCGGTAATTTTTGATTTTTAGCTTTTAAGGCAGAAATAAAAATGAAAGTTAAGATCAGGTTTACAGTTGAGGTAGATTTTGCATGGGTGTGTTGATTATGTGGAGCATCTCTATAGTGTATCGTCGTTTATAATTGTTCTCTTGTTGGAGAATCTTTGTTTCTTCAAAGTTCGGAGAGTGGCCGAACTTTACGCAGTGGGCTGCAAGTGCTGTTTTATTGTCATTCTTGTTGTTTATGTCTGATTTGTGTGCTGATATTCTTGTTCTCAATTTTGATTTTGTCGTTCCAACATATACTCGTCCGCATATGTTGTCCCCGTCTCCTTTACATGTGATTTTATATATCAGATTTGATTTGTCCATGTCTTTAATTTTTGATTTAGTGTTGCTGTATATACTTCTTAAGGTGTTATATGATTTTGGTGCAAGTAGGTAATTGTTTTTATTGTATAGATCTGTTTTTTTAAATTTTTCTGTAAAACCTTCTATATATGTGACTCCTTTGTATATGAATGCTTTATTAGTTTGGTTGTTGTCTTTTTTAGTCATGCTTTCTTTAAGCAGCCTGAGTATGGTAGATTTTGGAAAATCGTTGTTAATTAATATGTGTTTAATTTTTCGTTTGTTGTTTATGTAGAAATTGTCATCGCTTATGTTCAGTACTCTGTTGATGAAGTTTTTTGCCGTGTTGATTATAGTCTTTTTAGGATGTTTAGAATAAAAGTTAATGAGACGTCCAGACGCTGTTGGTTTTTGATACCAATCTGATTTTATTATATTATTGATCCTTATGAATTTTGCGTCTAGGTATGGTAGTTGTCCGTCGTATTCTTTTTCAATCGTGAATTTAATGTGTCTGTGGCAAGTGTTTAAACTTGTTAATGTTATGTCTATTTTGTCCGCTTTTACGATGCAAAATATGTCATCCACATACTTTGTTAGTAGTCTGGGTTTATGTTCTATTTTGTCCATGAAGATGGCTAGAATTTCTTCCATCACTATGTCCGCAATAATGGGGGATATTGGCGATCCCATAGGCATTCCTTTTAATTGACTGTGTGTGTTGTTTTCAAACTTAAAGTAATTGTTTTCTTTTAAGCAAAATTTTAATATGTCCATAAATAGTTGTTTAGGTATCTTTGTGTGTTTTTTGAAGTGAAACTTCTTAGGCGGCGCTTTGAAATTTGAATGAGAATATTGAGGAGTGAAATTTCAAGGTCAATTTACTTCATTTCGTTACACGATAGAGAAGAAAGATATGTTGTACAGTAGATAGAATGAGAGAGATATACATTGTATAAAAGACTGAACAAAATTTCTTTATCAGCGCTGAGTATCGAACCTGCAATCTTAGTTTTATAAAGCAAACGTGCTATATGCTGGGCTAAGGTCTTCATATATAAGTGTTGTCTACATACAAATACATACCGCTGCTGTAGATGCGCAGCGGGAAAATAAACAGCGCTTATTCCATAAACACATTTTAGAGGCAGTGCAACTTTAAACAAGAAAACGCTATTCATAAACATTTTCGCAACCATGTTTTTTATTTGTCTTTTCGTTTAATATCAAAGACATGCTCCATATGCGCCCTTTGCAGCATTTTTTTTATGTGGCGGCCATTGCAAATCCATTGGAATTCTTAATTTTTGTAGAGATTTTCTTTAGTTCAGACACAAACCTTACAAACATGAGCAGCGAATGAAAAAATGTTTATGAATAAAGCCCAAGAATGATAGAAAAATAGATTGCGCAGATAGTAAAAATAATTTTCTACGATCTGCGCATCTACGTTACGATAGACTTACGATATGAGCTTACGATATGGCTTTCTGTCAAGTCTTGTTAAAAATGTGAACAAATATGAAACAATGGCAAAAGATTCAAGAAACAAACTTGGTCTAGCGTGACGTCATGATCGTAAAAAATACTTTGTTCGTAGCTAGAAATGTCAAAATGAAAAGTAAACAACATAACGGACCTGCGCAATGCGTAATCCATGATACAATTATACAAGGTAGGAGTGACAGTTTTTTCGTCTTGCGCTAACTGTCAAAAATAGTATAAATTGGAGAACGAAAAAAGAAGAAAAGAAAATAGAAAACAAAACATACAGGCAAATGACAGTCGGTGCAAGGTACTGGTGAGAAAAAAGCAAGTTGTCACTCCTACCTTGTATAATTGTATCATGGCGTAATCTATCTTTCTATCATTCTTAAATAAAGCGTAGTATGCTGTAGAAACGAAAATTTCTTAGCATTTAATTCTACACCCGAACTATTAGTGTAGAGTCAAAGATGTTTGTATGGAGAAAAAAGTAACTACAGTACGACTTTGCTCAATGCAACTAATAGAAATTCGGGCAATTGACATAGTTAACGTTGAAGAAACGCAATTAAACTTCTAAGCATAAAGCTTTATGTCTCTGAATCTTAGATATTGTGGGTTAATGCACTTTGTATCCTTAAATATTGTTTGAATAGATTTTTCATTAAAAATGTATTTTACAAGCAAAGAAGAACTGAAAGAATATAAGATAAAAGTTTATGCAAGTTTGCGCAAATGCAAGTTGCGATAATTGTGCAATTCCATGACGCCAACTTGACACTGTGCGCAAGAAAAGTTGGAATAAGTTCTTTCAATAGATAACTATTTTATACATATCTTAGTTATATAATTTTATATCGAACTATTTACTATTAATAATAGTAAGTATAATGTGTGTGTGAAAGTTTTAGTTATCTTTTCACATTTAAAGTTTTGAACAAAAAAGTTTTTATAAGGCTTAATTTTTTTAAAGCAAACATAATAACTAAAATTTGTCCCATAGTTTTTGAGTACAAAACAACCGGTAATTTTTGATTTTTAGCTTTTAAGGCAGAAATAAAAATGAAAGTTAAGATCAGGTTTACAGTTGAGGTAGATTTTGCATGGGTGTGTTGATTATGTGGAGCATCTCTATAGTGTATCGTCGTTTATAATTGTTCTCTTGTTGGAGAATCTTTGTTTCTTCAAAGTTCGGAGAGTGGCCGAACTTTACGCAGTGGGCTGCAAGTGCTGTTTTATTGTCATTCTTGTTGTTTATGTCTGATTTGTGTGCTGATATTCTTGTTCTCAATTTTGATTTTGTCGTTCCAACATATACTCGTCCGCATATGTTGTCCCCGTCTCCTTTACATGTGATTTTATATATCAGATTTGATTTGTCCATGTCTTTAATTTTTGATTTAGTGTTGCTGTATATACTTCTTAAGGTGTTATATGATTTTGGTGCAAGTAGGTAATTGTTTTTATTGTATAGATCTGTTTTTTTAAATTTTTCTGTAAAACCTTCTATATATGTGACTCCTTTGTATATGAATGCTTTATTAGTTTGGTTGTTGTCTTTTTTAGTCATGCTTTCTTTAAGCAGCCTGAGTATGGTAGATTTTGGAAAATCGTTGTTAATTAATATGTGTTTAATTTTTCGTTTGTTGTTTATGTAGAAATTGTCATCGCTTATGTTCAGTACTCTGTTGATGAAGTTTTTTGCCGTGTTGATTATAGTCTTTTTAGGATGTTTAGAATAAAAGTTAATGAGACGTCCAGACGCTGTTGGTTTTTGATACCAATCTGATTTTATTATATTATTGATCCTTATGAATTTTGCGTCTAGGTATGGTAGTTGTCCGTCGTATTCTTTTTCAATCGTGAATTTAATGTGTCTGTGGCAAGTGTTTAAACTTGTTAATGTTATGTCTATTTTGTCCGCTTTTACGATGCAAAATATGTCATCCACATACTTTGTTAGTAGTCTGGGTTTATGTTCTATTTTGTCCATGAAGATGGCTAGAATTTCTTCCATCACTATGTCCGCAATAATGGGGGATATTGGCGATCCCATAGGCATTCCTTTTAATTGACTGTGTGTGTTGTTTTCAAACTTAAAGTAATTGTTTTCTTTTAAGCAAAATTTTAATATGTCCATAAATAGTTGTTTAGGTATCTTTGTGTGTTTTTTGAAGTGAAACTTCTTAGGCGGCGCTTTGAAATTTGAATGAGAATATTGAGGAGTGAAATTTCAAGGTCAATTTACTTCATTTCGTTACACGATAGAGAAGAAAGATATGTTGTACAGTAGATAGAATGAGAGAGATATACATTGTATAAAAGACTGAACAAAATTTCTTTATCAGCGCTGAGTATCGAACCTGCAATCTTAGTTTTATAAAGCAAACGTGCTATATGCTGGGCTAAGGTCTTCATATATAAGTGTTGTCTACATACAAATACATACCGCTGCTGTAGATGCGCAGCGGGAAAATAAACAGCGCTTATTCCATAAACACATTTTAGAGGCAGTGCAACTTTAAACAAGAAAACGCTATTCATAAACATTTTCGCAACCATGTTTTTTATTTGTCTTTTCGTTTAATATCAAAGACATGCTCCATATGCGCCCTTTGCAGCATTTTTTTTATGTGGCGGCCATTGCAAATCCATTGGAATTCTTAATTTTTGTAGAGATTTTCTTTAGTTCAGACACAAACCTTACAAACATGAGCAGCGAATGAAAAAATGTTTATGAATAAAGCCCAAGAATGATAGAAAAATAGATTGCGCAGATAGTAAAAATAATTTTCTACGATCTGCGCATCTACGTTACGATAGACTTACGATATGAGCTTACGATATGGCTTTCTGTCAAGTCTTGTTAAAAATGTGAACAAATATGAAACAATGGCAAAAGATTCAAGAAACAAACTTGGTCTAGCGTGACGTCATGATCGTAAAAAATACTTTGTTCGTAGCTAGAAATGTCAAAATGAAAAGTAAACAACATAACGGACCTGCGCAATGCGTAATCCATGATACAATTATACAAGGTAGGAGTGACAGTTTTTTCGTCTTGCGCTAACTGTCAAAAATAGTATAAATTGGAGAACGAAAAAAGAAGAAAAGAAAATAGAAAACAAAACATACAGGCAAATGACAGTCGGTGCAAGGTACTGGTGAGAAAAAAGCAAGTTGTCACTCCTACCTTGTATAATTGTATCATGGCGTAATCTATCTTTCTATCATTCTTAAATAAAGCGTAGTATGCTGTAGAAACGAAAATTTCTTAGCATTTAATTCTACACCCGAACTATTAGTGTAGAGTCAAAGATGTTTGTATGGAGAAAAAAGTAACTACAGTACGACTTTGCTCAATGCAACTAATAGAAATTCGGGCAATTGACATAGTTAACGTTGAAGAAACGCAATTAAACTTCTAAGCATAAAGCTTTATGTCTCTGAATCTTAGATATTGTGGGTTAATGCACTTTGTATCCTTAAATATTGTTTGAATAGATTTTTCATTAAAAATGTATTTTACAAGCAAAGAAGAACTGAAAGAATATAAGATAAAAGTTTATGCAAGTTTGCGCAAATGCAAGTTGCGATAATTGTGCAATTCCATGACGCCAACTTGACACTGTGCGCAAGAAAAGTTGGAATAAGTTCTTTCAATAGATAACTATTTTATACATATCTTAGTTATATAATTTTATATCGAACTATTTACTATTAATAATAGTAAGTATAATGTGTGTGTGAAAGTTTTAGTTATCTTTTCACATTTAAAGTTTTGAACAAAAAAGTTTTTATAAGGCTTAATTTTTTTAAAGCAAACATAATAACTAAAATTTGTCCCATAGTTTTTGAGTACAAAACAACCGGTAATTTTTGATTTTTAGCTTTTAAGGCAGAAATAAAAATGAAAGTTAAGATCAGGTTTACAGTTGAGGTAGATTTATTGTTGTGACATTGTTCTGTGAAACTCCTTATTAATATGCCAAAAAAATTTTTGAAAAACAAATTTATAAATGCACCTGAAGCTCCCATTGGCAAAAAATCGCTTATTGTAGTTGTGTAAAATAAAAAAATCCCTTTTTAAGAAATTATTCTCTTAATATGCGGAATATGCAACACTTGATTTTCTCACGATCATACTCTCGCTCTCAAACTTTCAATAAAGCTACGCTCTGAGTTTTCTCCCAAGTGCAGCGATGGGTTCTATTCCAGATAGAACTCTACGCCACGTTACGTTGCGTAGCTTTACGATTGCATAATCGAGCCTTTACACTAAAATCGTTCTTATTCTAGAAAAGAAAGAGTGTATACAAAGAAGAAGTTTCACTTCTTTACTGTATACACGGTATACTGTATCTTTTTATTGTATCCCATTTCTTGTCTATAGTTTTTATGGCGAAATCCACTGGAATGCTAGGAAAGAGTGCTTCTACGTCAAAGGAAACCATTAGTTCATCGTCTTATATGTAGCTATTGTTGATTTTATTCTTTAATTCTACTGCATCTTTAATGTTATAAATGGAATCTGTCGTCACGTTTTTTAAAATCTCTGATACGTATTTACATAGACTATATGCAGGTGAATTTATTGATGAGCAGATCGGTCTAAGTGGCATGTCTTGTTTGTGGATTTTAGGGAGTCCATAAATTCTCGGAGCAGTTGCATTGTATGTTGTAAGTTTGTGTTTTTCTTGTATCGTTATGAATTCCCTCTTAAATAATTTTTCAACTAGAATGTTGTTTTTTTGTTGTAGTGTTGTTGTTGGATCTCTTCTTAGTGTCTTGTATGTTTCACTGTTTCGTAATATTGCACGCATCCCCAATTCGTAATCTGTTTTTCTCATCGCTACCGTCTTTTTTCCTTTGTCTGCTTCCACAATAATAATATCCGTGTTTGATTTTAAAAACTCTCTTGTTGTTTGTGTTAAATTCATTATGTATTTGTCTCTTGCAGTTAGTCGGTTTTCTCTTAAATGTCTATCTATTAATGTCGTTAGTCTCACTCTAGCTATATCTTGCTCTTCTTTATCGTCTAAAGTTCTAATGCAGTCTTCTCCTTCGGCGATTACATTAAACATTGGAAAATGTTGTTTGTGCGATGGTAAGGCGAACTTCGGCCCATGCGCGAGTAGCCATTGTACCTCGTTGGGTATAATTTTGTTGGTTTTGTTCACAAACCATTCGTTAGTTATGTTGTGGTTGATGTTGAGTTTTAGCATTAGTTGTTCTCTTAGTGTCTCAAGTTTATTATTATTTCGTTTTGTTATTTCTTGTGTTTCTATCGTGGTTAATGTTGTGTTATGGGCAAAAATAACTTGAGCATCTTCTGTGCACACTTTTTCGGTTATGGCGGCAACTGTTTTGTTTCTTTGTAGCATCTTTTCTTTTAATAGTTTGTGTTTATATGTTATTAATTGGTTTAATATTTTTTGTTGGAATTTTATTGTTTGTTTTTCTATTGTTTTCGTTAATTCCGGTGGTAGTTTGTTATTATAAGTTTGTGTCGGAAATATTTATAAGCATGACTAAAAAAGACAACAACCAAACTAATAAAGCATTCATATACAAAGGAGTCACATATATAGAAGGTTTTACAGAAAAATTTAAAAAAACAGATCTATACAATAAAAACAATTACCTACTTGCACCAAAATCATATAACACCTTAAGAAGTATATACAGCAACACTAAATCAAAAATTGAAGACATGGACAAATCAAATCTGATATATAAAATCACATGTAAAGGAGACGGGGACAACATATGCGGACGAGTATATGTTGGAACGACAAAATCAAAATTGAGAACAAAAATATCAGCACACAAATCAGACATAAACAACAAGAATGACAATAAAACAGCACTTGCAGCCCACTGCGTAAAGTTCGGCCACTCTCCGAACTTTGAAGAAACAAAGATTCTCCAACAAGAGAACAATTATAAACGACGATACACTATAGAGATGCTCCACATAATCAACACACCCATGCAAAAGAGACTCAACTATAAAACGGACACTGATAATTGCGCTCATATCTATAAACACTTAATTAAACAAAACATTAGTTGACGAGAGCAGCTTTAACCAAGTACCCTTTATTGCCACGGGTAATAAATAAATAATTAATTTTTAAATAACTTGTTTAATGTTTAATTGTGGTTATTTGTTGTTTTTCATTGTGTAAAAAGTAATGTTTAAGTTTTGTTTATGTAAATGTGTTTTTTCATATATTTTGTAGGTCCTGAGGATGACTAACAAATTTAGTCGAAATATTGACAAAAATAAAAATTTATAAAAATAAATATATAACCAAGTTTTTATTTTAATACGGCCAAAGCCTACATAAAATACAAAAATTAATAAAAAATATATAATAAATATTTAATCTTAATATTTGAAAATGACACTTCATTGAAAACAAATAACTGGGTAACTTTCTCGGCATATTTGGCAGTATAAGTAGAACCTAAGTAGCTTGAGTGGATCACAGTGAAAAGTCATGCAAAGACTACTGATGAGATGGTGCAGCGGCCAACGAAACAGTCTGTAAAGTCAGCTGTGTGTTTTGTTCTATACAAAGCCGTTGTTGTTGGTTGTTGCCTTCTTTGTCTTCATGTTGGCTTGTTGTCAACATACTTGGCTTAAAGCTTAAATTTGTTTCCAATATATATAATAAATACTATTAATTTCATAATAAATCATACTGGCTAATTGGAACGCAGGACAATCTCAAGTTAGACCAACTAAGTTGTATTGTTCCTGCTGTATGAAGTTACTTTGTTGCCACTAAAATATGCAATAAAAATATTAGAATAAAGTAAATATGCATGTTTATTATTGTAAATAAAAGGTAAATCAATAACACTATAACGTGCAAAAAAATATTTATTAAATAAAATAAAATAAAATTTAAAACAAGAGTATAAATAAACATTAAGCAATTTATAAAATAAACAAAATTAAAAAAAGTTTTAACCCTTTAAGGACCCCTCCTGAACCGCTGGAAAATTCGTTAATCCCACAACAGATTCGTGTTAAGCGATTCCATATTACTAAACAAAAGTGTCGCAAAAAACAATTTTTTTTGCCTGCAAAAGTGTCAAAAATCATGGGACCTATATGTCCCAATAGTCGTCAACGGTAAAAATGTATACCACTATTTTCTCTCGTTGACAGTATGCGCACGAAAAGTTTGAAGTTGAATTTTGATTTACTTTATGATAACTCGTTGTTTTTGATCTGTTTTGAAATTTAACCAATGAAAATTAATAAAATAACCTTTGTAATGATGGTACTTTGACCTCTATATGACTATTGGTTTAGGAGATATTCCCAAAATATTTAAAAAGATTGTTCAAAAACCCCAAAAATTCTATCATAATATCTCGCCTTCTATATTTGCTACGACGAATTTTTATTTCCAATGAAATGTTGAAAACTAACCTTTCCAATGGTGGTACTTTGACCTCTTTACGACTATTCAAAATATCACGAAATAGGTTAAATTTTCCAAAAAATCGGATCTTTCGTTTGATTCAAAACAAAACTCCGTAACAAAAAAATTGTTGGGATTTTTTTAACGAATTGTTTACCTATTTTGGAAATATCTTTTGGACCAATAGTCGTAGAGTGGCCAAAGTACCACCATTCGAAAGAAAATTACACTTTTGATTTTGTGTTTTTATTTCAGTATTACTACGAACTCGATCGCAAATCAAAGACCAAATTCTAGTTGCGTCTTTTCTGCGATCGCTTTGATTTGAGTGTGCACAATCAGTTGCGCATCTAGGATTCACCAGAGGGGGGAAGGACTGAGCTAATATTTTTATAGTTCAAGGTGGAGGCTGAAACGGCTTCTAGTGCTTTTTTTCAATTTTTTTTCCACTCAAATTGCTACTCAAATGATCAACCGCGAAGTTGTAAGAGATTTAAATTTGCGGATATCACTTCCCTGTCCGATAATTCTGCAAAAGTGAAACGGCATGCAAAGATGTATTTTCTGCTCAAAACAACACAAAGGCCATCGAAAAAATACTATTTGTGGATTTTGCAAAAAACCAATTTGCTTCACCAATGATCGAAATAACTAGAAATATCATCACAAGAAAATGAAAATTCAATGCATTGATCAAAAATGCAAACAAATTTATTTTTATTTCAAATAAATCAACTTTTCACCAAAAGTAAATATGTCTTAGATTTTTACCGTTGACGACCAATGGGACAGATAGGTCCCATCAGATTTGGTGGTCGCGTGGATAGCCCAAGTGGACTATCCTTTTTTGCTATGTTTTGTGAAAAAGTGGAAGGTTGCCCGCAGCTTCCCCAAATATTTTTTACCTATATCTCCTCTTACCCCCAAAATATTGCAGCAAGAAGAAAGGGGAGAAAAAGTAAAGATTTTTCGACTTTGGGGTGGTCTGGTAGGCAAAGGGATGAATCTACCCTTGAAAATTAAATACTTTCTGTAAGCCACATTCATTCCCTGTTGAATGATATCTTGTAAAGTAAAATCGTTTGCATAGTTTTTCAAGGAAAAATTCGAAAGTAAAACGGTCAGTGTCCCAATGGTCGTCAAAGGGTTAAATGAAATCCTATAACGAAAAATTTGTTGAAAATATAAAACAGTTCTAATATAATATAAATAAAAAAATGAAGACGAAAATGAAATTGCTTAAATAAATAAATTAAAATAAAATATAAAAATTAAAAACGAAAAAAACAAAATAAAAAATAGAAATTTTGTATAAAATAAAAAAATAAAAATATAAATCCAAAAATTTATTTATTCGATTTATTTTATTTTATTCGATTTGATTGATTTATTATTTATTTTGAATTGAGCCGTATGCACCCTGCAAAAAAATAATATTTTTTAATTTATTTTTACACTGCATCTTATTTTTGAAAATGTATTTCTACCACTGACAAATACAATGCAATTCGAAAAATATATAATTTAATTTGCATTTGATGATCCTCTACGGCACGATCTGTTTTGTTATAGAAAAAGGAAAACCTTACGAAATTCAAATTTTTATTTACTTAAAAAAGCAAAATGCTGAAAAAAAATTGAAAATTTTAAACAATTTATTCAATATTTTTTTTTTAATATTTTCAACAATATTTTTATTTTATTTTACACAACTAACCCTAAAAATGGAAGTGTGGAAAAAGGGAGGAGCTAAACAGCAAAATAACAACATTATAACACATATGCTCTGATAGCGGTAAACCGCTGTGATCGAATTTCGAAGATGCACATGAATTAAGGCTATGCCTAAAATTATGATAATATCTAGGTTAATCTTGATACAGGGTGCATAGAAGTAGATAAGAACTTAAACGTTCTCTTTGTCAAAATGAATTCCGAATAACTTTCACGGCATAATTGACATTATAAGTAGAACCTAAGTAGCTTGAGTGGATCACAGTGAAAAGTCATACAAGACTACTGATGAGTTGGCGGCCAACGAAACAGTCTGTATAGTCAAGCTGTGTGATTTACTCTATACAGAGCCGTTTTTGTTGTTGTTGGTTGTTGCCTTCTTTGTCTTCATGTTGTCTTGTTGTCAACATGCTTGGCCTAAAGCTCAAATTTCTTTCCAATATATATAACAAAATTAAGAATAAAAAGAATTTAACAAAAAATTTGCTAAATGTATTAAAGAAATAATAGAAATTAAATAATATTCTTTATATATTTTTAATATAAAAGTAAAGTGCAAAAATAAAATAAAAATACTGTTGAAAATATTTAAAAAAATTGAACAAATTGTTGAAAATTTTTAATTTTTTTCATCCTCTTGCTTTTTTTAAGTAAATAAAAATTTGAATTTCGTAAGATTTTCTTTTTTCTATAACAAAAAAGAACGTGCCGAATATAGGATCATCAAATCCTAACTAAATTATATATTTTGCGATTGCATCGTATTTAGCAGTGGTAAAAATAAAATACAGTATAAAAAAAAAATAAACTAGTAAGAAATGATATTCGACTGGGCCGAAGTTAAAGTACCACCAAGGCCGAACCAATGTATATTCAAAGTCTTAAAAAGTCAAAAAAAAGCTTATTTGTAAAAACATTTTCGTCACAGTTTTAACTGAAAATATTCGCTTTTGTTTTTTAATAAAGTGACGTTGTATGGGAGGTGGGTGTGGTTTTCACTCGATTTGGTTGAATTTGATACACAGTGTACATGTTATATATCAAAGTTCTTATGCAAAGTTGCAAGTCCATATATTAATTTTTGTGAAATTTAAAGAGATTTTTATTAGTAAGAAATTAAGTAATTTATAAAATAAACTAAATTAAAAAAAAGTTTTAAATAAAATCCAACAACAAAAAATTTGTTGAATTATAAATCAGTTCTTATATAACAAAAGAAATACTTACTTTACTTACTTATCTGGCGCTTACAACCGAAGGTCGGTTTTGGCCTCGTATAAGAAATTGCGCCAGCCATTTCTATTTTGCGCTTGCTGGCGCCAGTTGGAAACACCAAATGTAGTCAGGTTATCCAACACCTGATCCTTCCAACGAAGATGTGGACGTCCTCTTCTGGGTTGACCACCACCGGGCACCGAATCGAATATTTTTTTCGCTGGAGCGTCGTTTTCCATTCGCTCAACATGAGCTAGCCAGCGGAGCCGCTCGATTTTAATGCGCTTAACTATGTCAATGTCAGCGTACAGCTCATAAATCTCGTGGTTCTATCGAATTCGGTACTCGCCATTGACGCAGATTGGAGCGAAGATCTTACGAAGGATCTTTCTCTCGAAGGCTCCCAAAGCTTTTCATCAGAACTGCCCAACGTCCAAGTTTGTGCTGCATATAATAGGACGGGCATGATTAGTGACTTATAGAGCGTGAGTTTTGTTCGTTGAGAGAGGGCTCTGCTTCTCAATTGCCTACTCAGGCCAAAGTAACACCTGTTGGCAAGAGTTATCCTTCGCTTTATCTCAATACTGACATCGTTGAAAGAGTTTACGCTGGATCCCAGGTAGACGAAGTCCTTAACAACCTCGAAGGAGATGTTGTCAACAGTGACGTGGTTTCCAAGACGCTGGGACTGTTTATTTGTTGACACTAGGTATTTCGTCTTATCTGCGTTCACTACAAGACCCATTCGACTCGACTCTTTCGCTAACCTGGGGAATGCTGCACTGACTTTGCACGTATTATGGCCAATGATATCGATATCATCAGCATACGCCAGCAGCATAATACTTTTGTAGAATATCGTGCCACTGCGTCTCAAATCAGCAGCTCGGATGATCTTCTCCATCATTAGGTTGAAAAAGTCGCACGATAAGGAATCACCTTGTCTGAAACCTCGTTTGGTATCGAATGGAGGAGTGAGGTCCTTCCCGATTTTAACTGTGCTGCTGTTGTTGCTCAGTGTCATTCTGCAAAGGCGGATGAGCTTTGCAGGAATACCAAATTCAGACATGGTGGAATATAGATGATTCCTTATTGGACTGTCGAAGGCGGCTTTGTAATCGACAAAAAGATGGTGTGTGTCGATTTGTTTTTCTAGGGTCTTCTCCAAGATTTGTCGTAGCGTAAATATCTGGTCTATGGTGGATTTGCCAGGTCTGAAGCCACACTGATAAGGTCCAATCAGCTAGTTTACGATGGGCTTCAGTCTTTCACATAGTACGCTCGGCAGAACCTTATATGCGATATTCAGAAGGCTTATCCCACGGTAGTTGGCGCAAATTGTGGGATCGCCTTTCTTGTGGATTGGGCAGAGCACACTGAGGTTCCAATCGTTTGGAATGCATTCTTCCGACCATATTCTGCATAGAAGCTCATGAATGCATTTAAATAGAGCTTCGCCTCCATTCTTGAAGAGCTCAGCAGGTAAGCAATCGGCTCCTGCGGCTTTGTTGTTTTTAAGCCGAGGTATAGCTTTCAAGACTTCACTATGGTCGGGCAGCGGAACTTCAACGCTGTCGTCCAAAATTGGGGATTCCGGAATATCATCTCTATTGGCGGGATTGTTGTCGTCGTCGTCATTCAGAAGCCTAGAGAAGTGTTCCCTCCACATCATCAGTGTACTCTGGATATCTGTCACAAGATTCCCATTTTCATCCTTGCAGGAAGAGGCCCCGGTCTTGAAACCATCGGCCAGGCGTCTTATTTTTCGAAAAATTTTCGGACCTCATTCCTGTCACCATGCATCTCTATTTTCTCGCACTCACGCATTTCCGCTTCCCTTTTCTTTCGCCTGAAAATGCATCTCTCTTCCCTCCTCTTCTCTTTGTATCGCTCCTTAGCAGCACGAGTTACAACCGACTGCAGGGTGGCTTTGTAGGCGGCGTCTTTTTCTGCAGTGGCGTCTCGACACTCTTGGTCGTGCCACTGGTTTCGGCGAGGGCGGTGATAGCCAATCACCTCTTCGGCAGCCGTACGCATAGAGTGGGAAATATGATTCCACTGCGCGCATATATCGTCGATCGGAGGAGTGCTTTCTTGAAGCAGGAGTGAGAGTCGAGTAGCGAAGTCTTCGGCTGTTTGTTTGATTGCAGCTTTTCGACGTCTAGCTTTCTCTGTGCTGGATTGCGTGCATTCTGGGTTGCGCACAGGCGTGTACGGATCTTAGCTGCGACAAGATAATGATCCGAGTCTATATTGGCACCACGGATTGTGCGTACATCTAAAACACTGGAAGAGTGCCTTCCGTCAATCAAAACGTGATCAATTTGGTTACGCGTCTTTTGATCAGGAGACAGCCAAGTTGCTTTATGAATATTGAGATGCTTGAATCTAGTGCTACTAACGACCATGTTTCGCGCTGCGGCAAAGTCAATCAGCCTCATTCCGTTATCGGAGGTATTGTCGTGACGGCTGAACTTTCCGACTGTTCGACCAAAGATATTTTCTTTTCCCACCTTGGCGTGGAAGTCACCAAGCACGATTTTTATGTCGTGGCGGGGGCTGCGCTCATAAGCATCTTCAAGGCGCTCGTAGAAGCTGTCTTTGGTCTCATCGTCTTTGTCTTCTGTCGGAGCGTGCGCACAAATCAGGCTTATGTTGAAAAATCTTGCCTTGACACGGATTATTTCAAGTCGTTCGTTCACAGGTGTGAATCGCAGAACATGAATGTCGTAGTCTCTTGCCAACCACGAATCCGCATCCAAATTCGTGCTTCTCCGCATGGCCGCTGTAGTAGATATCACAGGATGCTTGCCTTGAGCAACCCTGTCCCTTCCATCGCATTTCTTGGATTGCAGTGATATCAGCCTTGTATCTTTCTAAGATATCTATCAGTTGGATAGAGGCACCATCCCAATTAAGGGTTCGGACGTTCCAGGTGCATATCCGTAAATCATTGTCAGTTTTTCGTTTGCGGAAGTCGTCATCAGATTTGGGGATCATTTTTATCTTATTTCTTTTTCGTTCAAAGAAACAAAAGAAATACATAAGAAATACATTTTATAAAATTATGAGAAAATTAAATGAAAACGAAATTGCTTAAATAAATCAATTCAAATAAAATGTAAAAATTAAAAACAAAAAAGTCATATTTAAAAATAGAAATTATGTATGAAATAAAATATATGAATAAATATAAGTAAAAAAATAAAAATATTAATATAAATCCAAAAATAGATTTATTTTATTTTAATCGATTTGATTGATTAATTACACGGTGTAACAAAATGAAAACAAATCAAAAAACTTGCCTCGAGACATAGAAGAGGTAGTAGGCCTGGTTGAACATAAGATAAATGCATACTTAGTTTTTTGAATATACCCTCAAAATCGGGATTTGTGGTCAAAAAACCGATTTTTGGTAGGTGCATGTATAGTTTATTATGTAACTCCGTTATATCTAGCTCAATTTTAAAAATTTAAACATTGATAAAAAGAAGAAAAATATACCCTTAATATAATATATAGACCGTTTTTTTACAAAAAGAATTGACAAAGTTACAGATAAAATCATTTGAAAATTTCTCATTTTTTTTTAATTTTTTCAACTTCAACAACGTTTTGTTAACAAATTTTGTTTTGTGGCACTATTAGTTTTAGCAGGATTCTGAAAGCCTGTTAAATTTTGCGTTCAACAAGCTATCACTAACTTCAATTGGCTAAAATACAAAAGCACTATCAAATTTTTAGTATTCGTAATAAAATACAAAAAAAATGTTTTTTTTTTCTAAAAATGTTTTTTTGACCTTTTTCATTTATATATATTATCAAAAAGCTGGTGTATTGCCCGGATGTGACGGAACTGTTTGCAGTTTTCAACCACAAACACGCTCCGAATGAATGGCGTTTGTTTATTGAGGGATCTTGCAAGAGTATGATTTATTTAAAAACTTTTTGTGTGATTCTTGATATGTTAAATTCTGATATATGATGTCGCCGACTTAAATGCTCTAACAATACTGTTTGGAATGCAAGGTGGATATACCAAGTATCCTTGCATTATTTGCGAATGGTATAGTCGTGCGACTAATAAATATAAGCAAAAGGAGTAGCCACTGCGTGCTTCATTTCAAGTTGGCAAAAAATATGTTTTGAATACTCCACTGCTGCGACCTGAAAATGTAATCCTACCGCGGCCTCGGTAGTCGAGTTGGTAGCGTGCTCGACTGCCACCCCAGAGGTCCCGGGTTCGATTCCTGGCCAGGCCATGGTCTTTCGCTTTTAACCTTTCTTTATTTTCTATCCTCATTTCTAATTAACTGAAATTAAAAATTCATCAATATTTACGACATGAAGTTGTAGTTGATGGTAGAGAAGTTTGTGGATGAGATTGACTTATAACTTGAATTGACTGAGGTAAAGACATAACACTTGCGTCTGATTCAAATTCATATGTTTCTTTGGCTTTCCACCACGCTTAGAACATCCTACGCGTGTTTCACTTGATTGCCCTTTCCTTCCCACTAATCTATCATCCCATTTTCGAACCAAGGCAGACTTGACTGAATAGGTATTCCACCTCGAACCAAGGCAGACTTGACTGAATAGGTATTCCACCTGAAATCCTTGGTTCAAAGCTAAAAAAAAAAAAAATCTGATTGCAGCTGTTCCTAGGTTAAGTGAGGCCAAAATCAAAGAAAGTATCCTGCACGTTCAAATCTTTTATAAAAGTTATTTATTCATTTTGGTTATTCTAAGGTTTATTTGTGGGCCCACAAATTCGGAAAATTTTCTTGGACACTGATTTCGTTTCTAAATTAAATCCAGTTGAAAAAAAGAGCTTGGAATAGTTTTATTTCGTTATGAATTTATTTCCTCGGCAACAAGAAGAGTCGAAATTACTTAGATGTTGTAAATGAATTTTTAAGTGCCTACGAAGAAATGGGCTGCAATATGTCAATTAAAATACATTCCTTGCACTCCCATAAAAACTTTTTCCCGAATAGCCTTGGGCAGTTTAGTGATGAACAAGGAGAAAGGTTCCACCAGGAGATGGAAGCTATAGAAACCGGCTTTTAGGGAAAAATTTCATAAACATGGTGGCAGACTTCTGCTGGTCCCTAGAACGTGAAATCGATTATAATATATATAAACGAAAAAGGTAAAATAAACATTTTTCGAAAGAAAAAAAAAATTTTAATTTTTTGTATTTTATTACAAATACTAAAAATTCGATAGTGCATTTGTTTAACAGGCTTTCAGAATCCTGCTAAAACTATAGAAGTGGCAATAGTGCCAAAAAACAAAATTTGTTAACAAAACGTTGTTAAAGTTGAAAAACTTAAAAAGAAATGAGAAATTTTCAAATGATTTGACCTGTAACTTTGTCAATTCTTTTTGTAAAAAAACGGTCTGTATATTTTATTAAAGGTATATTTTTCTTCTTTTTATCAATGTTTAAATTTTTAAAATTGAGCTAGATATAACGGAGTTACATAACAAACTATACATGCACCTACCTAAAATCGGTTTTTTGACCACAAATCCCGATTTTGAGGGTATATTCAAAAAACTAAGTATGCATTTATCTTATGTTCAACCAGACCTACAACCTCTACTATGTCTCGAGCCGAGTTTATTTTCACTGCTACACCGTGTAATTATATCTTACATCTTATTATATCTTATTATATATGTTAACACACTTCTTCGCGTGATCACTCTTGGCTTGCGGCTCTACGCTTGATTTCTCTTCACTTATTTTTGTAATGGTATTATGAAATTCCATTTATTGAACATTTAGACGCTTTCTTCATTTTAACTGAATTAAACTCTTGCAATACATTTTATACCGTCGATTATTTTTATACCCCCACGTTTAAAAAACGTAAATGGGGGTATATTAATTTTGTCACTCCGTTTGTTATGTCCATAAGGATACGTGACAGGTATAGAAAAGTATATATATTCTCGATCAGCATCACCACCTGAGTCGATTTAGCCATGTCCGTCTGTCTGTCTGTGATCACGATTACAGCCGTAATATTCAAGCTATCATCACGAAATTCGATATTTATGCTTTTATCTAAAAAATAAAAGTCATGTTCGAAATTGAGCCAAATCGGATGAAAACCACGCCTACCTCCGATACAGAGTGACTTTATCAAAACGGTAAAATCTCTTCAAATTCAACAAAAATCAATATATGAACTGGAAATTTTTCAGCTTTGCTATTAAATATGCAAACTAACATATGACGCGTTGAAAGCAAAAGAGGAACATATTTTTAGTGCAAGCAAAAGAGGATTGTAAAATAAATTCAAGCAAAAATGTAACAGGACAAGTTGCAAGAACATTTTTGCAAGCGACGGAATTGCTAGAATTTGTTGATAGACTCTAAAACGACAAAATCTTATCAACAAAGTTGCCGTGAGGCCTTGTTTACGTTTTTTTTTTGTGCATGGTTTTTGATTTTGCTCTTCTTTCTTTTTGGGTACGTTTCTGTTGCATTAGGATTTTCTTTACTTTTTTAGCTGAACATTTCGTCAATCGTCAGATAAGTTATATTTTTCCGTTTTTGTTCATCTCAATGGAGCTATAGAAAAAACGATGAAAATTTTTACTTTCTTATTGGCTTGAAATGTACCCAAGGACAAAATTATTATATAAAATATATTTTTTTTACTAAATTTATTCAATTTTTTAACTGTTAAAACTATTATATTATATATATCTACCTATATCCGTCATTATGTACCTATATAAAATTTCAATTTATAATTTATCATAATAAATCATATTGGCTAATTGGAACGCAGGACAACCGCGAGCTAGGCCAACTAATTTTTATTGTAGCTGCTCTATGTAGATAATTTGTTGCCACTAAAATAAGCAATAAAAATATTTCAATAAATACGCATGTTCCTTATTTTAAATAAAAGATAAATCAATAACACTATAACATGCAAAAAAAATATTTACTAAATGAAATAAAATAAAATTAAAAATAAGAGTATAAGTAAAAAAATCAAGTACTTTATAAAATACACAAAATTAACGAAAGTAACGAACGATTTGTTGAAAAATAAAACAGTTGAAATATAACATAAATAATAATTATGAATAACATTATATAAAATCATGAGAAAATTAAATGAAAACGAAATTGCTAAAATATCTCAATTAAAATAAAATATAAAAAACGAAATATATTAAAAACGAAAAAAGTCAAAAATAAAAATCGAAATTATATATAAAATAAAATTAATAAATAAATATAATCAAAAAAATAAAAAATATTGATATAACATATGTATATAAATAAATATATAAAAATTGATTTATTTTATTTTATTCGATTTGATTGACTAATTATTTATTTTGTATTGAGGCGCTTACACAGATCAAGAACTATTATTTTTTATTTTATTTTTACACCGTGTCTTATTTTTGAAAATGTATTTCTAAAACTGACAAAAACGATTGACAATTCGCAAAATATATAATTAGTAAGCATTTGATAATCCTATGTTCGGCACGATCATTTTTTATAGAAAAAAGAAAATCTTACGAAATTCAAATTTTTATTTACTTAAAAAAGCAAAGACTTAAAAAATTTCAAAGTGTATTCTTAACAATATTTTTATTTTATTTTTACACTTCTTCTTATATCTTTTAAAAAAAATTTAAGAATATAATTTAATTTTTATAATATTTTTAATTGATCAAACAATTTTTGTTAAATTCTTTTTATTTTCAAATCTATATAAATAAAAATCAAATGTCGTTCGTTGGTAATTGTATCAGTTGAGAACGGCTGGACCGATTTGGATAATTTTGTTTTTCTAATGTTCGTAATAGTCCAACTTAGGTTTTTACGGATATAAAAATTGACCACGCCCACTTTACTCCCACTTTTTTCATTTATATAAAATCGGAAAACGGCTACACCCATTTGGCTAATTTATTTTGTAAATGTTCGTAGTAATCCATTTTAAGTTTTTACTGAAGAAAAAATATGCAATAGACTCCTTAACTATTCATCCGAATGGCATAAAAATTTGTGTATAGAAGTTTTTGGTACGGTGCGTGTTTGTGGGCTCTCAATTTTAATCCACCCTGAACACCAGAGGGCGCTGTAGCACAAATTTTTTACAAAACTGCCTAAAATTCACAAACCGCTCATGTGATTGGGATGAACATTGTTATATAGTAGTTTTCATGTACGTTGAGTGTTTTTCTGCTATCTTTTTTTACCCAACTTGAACAACAGAGCGCGCTGTAGTACAAATTTTTTGCAAAACCACCTAAAACTCCCAAACCGCTCATGCGATTAGAATAAAAATTGGTACATACGGGTTTTCAGGTACGATGAGTTTTTCAGCACTATCTTATTTGATCCACCTTGGACACCAGATGGTGCTATAGTACAAATTTTTACAAAATCGCATATTTTTAGTGGTTTTCTTAGGTTACATATGCAAATATTTACAAAATACAAAATACTTCTTAAATTAAGTACAATTCAAAAAATGTCCGTTATTTTGATATCAAAAACATGAAAGTATGAAAAATGTTACTACAACCATATATAATATATATATATTATATATATATTATATAATATATAGAGTGCTACAGCGCCCTCTGGTGTTCAGGGTGGATTAAAATTGAGAGCCCACAAACACGCACCGTACCAAAAACTTCTATACACAAATTTTTATGCCATTCGGATGAATAGTTAAGGAGTCTATTGCATAGTTACACACAAAAACTTATTTTTTATATATATAGATATAAAAAAATGGGCGTGGTCAATTTTTCTTCAGTAAAAACTTAAAATGGATTACTACGAACATTTACAAAATAAATTAGCCAAATGGGTGTAGCCGTTTTCCGATTTTAGATAAATGAAAAAAGTGGGCGTGGTCAATTTTTATATCCGTTAAAACATAAGTTGGACTATTACGAACATTAGAAAAAAAAAATTATCCAAATCGGTCCAGCCGTTCTCAACTGATACAATTACCAACGAACGACATTTGATTTTTATTTATATAGATTTTATATTTTATACGCATGCATATGACGCGTTGAAAGCAAAAGAGGAACATATTTTTAGTGCAAGCAAAAGAGGATTGTAAAATAAATTCAAGCAAAAATGTAATAGGACAAGTCGCAAGAACGTTGTTGCAAGTGACGGAAGGTTGTAAGCCAACATAAAAGGCGAATAAGTTGCTAGAATTTGTTGATAGACTCTAAAATGACAAAATCTTATCAACAAAGTTGCCGTGAAGCTATGTTTACATTTTTTTTCATTGGAATTTTAAGCATTGTTTGTTTACATTTTTGCATGGTTTTTGTTTTTGCTCTTCTCTTTTCTGTAGGTTTTTGTTGCACTAGGATTTTCTTTACTTTTTTAGCTGAACATTTCGTCGATCGTCAGGAAAGTTATATTTTTCCGATTTTGTCTATTTCAATGTAGCTATAGAAAAAACGATGTAACTTCTAAATTTCTGATTGAATTGAAATGCACCCAACAACAAAATTATAGAAAATTTTATCATCTTTAAAATAACGTAAAAAATACCATTTTTTTAACTTAACTTAATATTATATATACCTACATAAAACGCTTTGAAAGCAAAAAGGATAAATATTTGCTGTACAATCAAAAGCGGATTAAAAAATAAGTGCAAGAAAAACGGCAACAGGACAAGTCGTTCAAGCAAACATTAAAGCCGAGTAATTAATAGAAGAAGGAGTTGCGGGGGAGATGATGCTAAGCATGTAGCTCGAGATACTTTCGATCGTGATGATTGTGATGCCAAACTGAGCTTACAGAATAAATTTGTCGCCCAGAGCAAACGCTTTTTCAATGTCACAAAAACGAAATTAAAACTATTTTGCATAGTAATTATGATTGCATTCTATTTATTTATAGATATTTTCACTTTTAAAAACAACTCAATTCAATTTAAAATATTAAAAAAGGTTATGTTGAATGTAAAAATTCTTTAAGGATGAATGTAAACCAAAGATACATATACAAGATACAAGATACAATACATTAGAAAATTCATTTTTTTTATACTAGTACGAGAAGATATATGAATTTTTAAATTTTGTGATGTTTATCATTCTTGATTTTCTACGTCGCTTATATCACTAGCAATTCCATAGTCGAAATTGGTAAAATCCTCATATTGTAAATTATTATAAAAATTACGGCTTTCAGCTGGGATGTACGCTTTGAGTTGCATGAGATCCATGAACTTGCATTTTGTAATTTTTTTTCCAAGTGGATACAATAGTTCTAAAGATGTCAACCGGAAATCATTCGAACTTATTCTTCTTTTTTCTAAATTTACCACTTGCGTTGTGTCTTCATTATATAGAATTAGTTGAAAGACTTTGTTTTTGTTTTGAAGTATTTTTCGAACGTGAAACCAGTTTACTTTCTCTCCTGTGATGTCCTTCTTGCGATTTATAATAAGCTGTTCTAGATTGCTTGAGGAGAAAAAATGTTCGGTGTCCATTTTTTGAACGCTAAATGTTGGCATACTCGTTTTCGAGGTTTTGATTATGTCGAGCCAATCGTCAGGTGTTGAAACGACCTCGTGTAGTTTGCTTTTTTTCTCTATTAAACTGAAACATCTATCGCAACTATTGTAGCTGTGACCGGATATAAAGAATTTCTGTACGATAGAGTTAAGTTTTGATGATAGGAGAAAATGGTGCAGAAGTAAAGCCACTTTAATGTTTCGATTTTGACCGCCACAAGAATCGGAATACAAAATAATGTCTTTAGTTGAGCATGATATATTGTTTTTGAGATGAAATAATAGACAAGATCCGATTTCTTGTCCTCCTCGTGAAGCAACGCTCTCGTTCCAAACGTACATGTACCCTTTAAAGAAAAATATATTGCATAATTCAAATTTACGATATTTCGTTAAACTGACATTTTACACAAGTATTATCAGAATTGACAATATTGCAATTACAGTACGGGCTCTCTCTCAACGCAACCCTCGATGTTCGCAACTCCTCGATTATTGCAACACTCAAAATATTTATATTGTTGACTCAGTAAACGCAACTTTAAAAAGAAAAAATCGGTTATCGCAACTTGTGTAGTGGAAAGTAATAAAAAGGAGTAAAAAATGTCTGATTTCTTTGAAAAATAATTTAATCGAAATTACATTTTAATATCTATATATAAATAGGCGTAGGCAGAAGAGTTAAGAACCATTTTCTTCCGTGTTTCTCAACCGACTTTGATAATTTTTTTTTAAATCAATAAGAGTGGGGAGAAGGAGTGCACCGAATAAATATGGTAAGCTTGGCACATCCCATACAACCCAAATTAGCGATATCGAATAGCTTTAGAGTTATAGGTCACAGTCACAGTCTCGGAAATCGGTATTCTACCTCAAATCACACGTACTATTCCACTGGTTACATTTTATGGGCGTTAAAAGAGGGGCGTGGTACTTTTCAGCAGCCCAAATTTTCATTATAACTTTCCAACTATAAGTCACAAATCAATGAAACTCGGTAGGAACTTCCTATTTGGTCGTGTTCTTCGACTGGAAAAATTTACCGAGCATTAGACAAAGGGGCGTGGCACCACCCATACAATTCAAAATTTTTATATCGAATAGCTTTGAAAGTAAATGCCTTATAACAATGAAACTCAATATGTGTTGCCACTTGGTGATATTTATCTACTAGATAATCGTGACGAGCATTGGACACTGCTTTGCCCATATAAACCAAATTTTTGATATCGAATAGCTTTGGAAGTAAAATTCACAGAACATGGAAACTCAGAATGGAGTTATTATTTTGTGATTTCCTACGGTGGTACGTATGGTGCGATATGAGTTCGGTTATATTTCCACATTAGTGAAGAAAGAAAATATATGTTTTCAATGAAAAAACATAAATTTTTAATTGGTCGAAATTCGACCAAAGGCGAAACTAGTCATATTTATTTACAAACATGTAACTTGAGAAATTTTAAATCTAATATTTAATTTCATTTTAAATAAAATAAATGTACTCTCAAATAAAATCTTTTAACTCATATGTAAAAATAAAACATGAATGTTATTATTCAAACATATATATTTCAGTAAAAAACAATTTAAAAAAGCAATTTTAAGAAGAATATTTGTGTTTGTTTAACGTTTACTATGATTTTATATTCAAAACTAGCACAGTTTGGCAAAATAATTTTTTCGATTCTGATTTTGCAACAACCTCAATTTTTGCAACTGGAATTGCAATTTTGCAACCGAATTTCTAGTATTAGTTGCATTGATCGAGTCCGTGCAGTACTTAATTATATAACAATTAGTCATTAATTTTAATTTATTTACCTTTTTTCTCTACTTCATCAAAAATGCACAAGTTATAAGTCCACAATTGTCTCTTGTAGTATGCAACAGATGTTGTTAAGGATGGCGTTGCTAACGTTTTTTGTAAGTCAAATTTTAATATAGATAATTGGCGGTTTTGTATGGCTTTTCTACGTCTTTCTTGAATTCACCATTCGTTTTTTCAACTAAAGTCATATGTTTGTCTTTTTTGCCTTCTATATCCTGTTTTTCCTCTTTGGGTGGGTAACTTTTTAAAAGGCATGCAAAATGATCACATGTCTTACAAGTATCCGAATGTCGATGCTTAAAGCTTAAGTTGAAATCATTTTTAAATATCGATCTGAAGATGCTCAAGGAAACAATATTTTGGTGCTTGAGATCACATGAAATCTTATATTCAGTGTACAGCTTTATCATATTTAAATTCGAACTCAAATATTTTTTTGTGAAACAGTGCGACTGTAGTGCGATTCATATTTAGGAAAAAGATTTATGAAACTCATGGTATTCTTCCTATCTACTTCAGCAGTTTTATTTATAGATGGTGCTTGCCCACGCCTCTCAATAGCATTTGGATTCAAAAGCCATGAGTTTACAGCAGTATGCATTCGTCTAAAAGTGACTTTTAAACATTTCATAAAAAAATCTCTACACACTTTTTGAGATGTCCCGTTTTCATCTATTAATGAAAATTCTAAGCAAAACTTCTTTTCCTTTAAAGGAATCATAGGATTGGAATTTGAAATCCTTGAAGACACATTTTTCTTCTTTAACGACGTACGCAAAAACAGCGTTTTTTGGGTCCAGCTACCTGAATAGTAGGATTCAAAAATATCTTTTTGTCGACAAACATCAATTTTATTGCAACAAATTCCTCCACACTTGCATATTATTTGAGACTCAAACAACTTCGCAGGAATTATATTGCCGGTGGATGTTTTATGTTCCTTTCCCTTCTCAACATTTTCCTTAGCTAATACCTTTCTTTGCAATTCTGGTCGCTTTTGCCGTTTTGGTCTGCTTTCATCAACTAAATGTATTGAATTTTTTATTAGATTTAATAATATTACCGTGAGAATATTGCTGATTGCAGTTCACGACTTATGACTTAATCGATGAAAACTTATGAATAACGATAAGAATAAAATTGCAATAAACTAGTAAGAAATTATCTTCGACTGGTATATTCAAAGTCTTAAGCAGCCAATAAATTGTTTATCCCATCATTTTGTATGGCAGGTAGGCATGCTTTTTACTCAATTTGGCCTATTTTCGAACGTGATTTTTATTTTTTAGATACAAGCTTAAATATCATTTTAGATATACAAGCTGAAAATTACGGCTGTAATCGTGACCACAGACAGACGGGCAGACAGACAGACATGGCTTAATCAATTAGAATGGTGATGCTGATCAAAAATATACATATATACTTTTCTATACCTACTACGCATCCTTATGGGCGCTACAAAGGGAGTGGCATATTTGATATACTCCTTACACGTTTCTTCAATGTGGAAGTATAAAAATATAAAATGTATCATTTAATAATGTTCTTAAAAAATATTCCGAAATACCAGATTCGCAAAGAAACATGACAAAAATAAGATTGAAACGGTTCATTTAAATCTTTGATATATTAAAATGATCAGATAAGGTAGAATAACAAAGAACACGGCCATAATATACATAAGCAAATAAAATTAGAAATAAAATTAGAGCATTCGATCTTTTAAATGTACTTTTTAACTTTTTCCTATTGTTACGAACTATCAAGCTTTATTACAAAAGATATCTTTATAATAATATCAACTTACATTCACCGCTTGTATCCATTTTTATTAGTAAATTAATATTAAATAAATATTAAATTTTAATCTCTCTTGCACGTTTCAAGTGCACACAATATAAATCAAGACTAATGGGCGAATTACATCGTTTTTATATAGCTCCATTGAAATAGACAAAATCGGAAAAATATAACTTTTCTGACGATCAACGAAATGTTCAGCTAAAACAGTAAAGAAAATCCTAGTGCAACAAAAACCTACAGAAAAGAGAAGAGCAAAAACAAAAACCATGCAAAAATGTAAACAAACAATGCTTAAAATTCCAATGAAAAAAAAATGTAAACATAGCTTCACGGCAACTTTGTTGATAAGATTTTGTCATTTTAGAGTCTATCAACAAATTCTAGCAACTTATTCGCCTTTTATGTTGGCTTACAACCTTCCGTCACTTGCAACAACGTTCTTGCAACTTGTCCTATTACATTTTTGCTTGAATTTATTTTACAATCCTCTTTTGCTTGCACTAAAAATATGTTCCTCTTTTGCTTTCAACGCGTCATATAATGTAAATTTTAAAACAAAAAATAGATAATTTTTATCCTTTAAAAAATATAACAGATTTACTATAAAAGCATTTTTAAAATATTTTGTTCTCATCTGAGCAAAAATATTTTTGAAAATATATCAACATATCAGAAATAAAACCAATGTCAAAACCGAAAACATAATTTTTTATTTCTTTCTATTTTCTTTCTTATTTTGATGTTTTAATCCTTTTTAATGTTTTGGTTTTAATTTTAGTTTTTTTTTTATATAGTCTTTTCCGTTTATACTTTCAGATTGAGCAGTCGCTTTTCGTGATTAGTCGCTTTTTTCACGCGCTCCAAAAATTCTTTAAAATTTCGGAATATAAATTCGGAATATTTATATTCCTTTCGGAATATAAATTCGATTAAATAAAACAATAATTTTGTATAGACAAATTAGATTAATTATTAAAAAAAAAAAAATAAAAACTAAGCACAACAAACAGCCCATTTCAAACGTATCCATTATACTCGCACTGCTTGAGTGAAATATTTATAATTTCGTCGTTTGTGCCGCTATCGTGCTCTCATCACTCTACATCACCTCCGAATCTTGT
Organism: Pherbina coryleti; assembly: GCA_943735915.1. Taxonomy (NCBI): domain Eukaryota; kingdom Metazoa; phylum Arthropoda; class Insecta; order Diptera; family Sciomyzidae; genus Pherbina; species Pherbina coryleti. The sequence continues at coordinate 131,516,442 of OX030948.1, read as the reverse complement.
TATTGCTTTTGCTTCTGTGTTTCTCTGCTTCATTTCTTGTTTTTCTTTAAAAATGACTCCTTCGCCTATGCAGACACGCCAACAACGGGAGCAACAGCTCGTCTCTCGTGTTGGAAACAAGACTGAGGGAACGCCTAAAATGGGTACTGCAGTCCAAAGCAGCAGCGCTGCGTCATTTTGCACTCAATTAAAAATCTTGGAAGAGCGTCTAAGCGCGAATGCAAGAGAAGAAAATGCGTGGTTAGAAAATCGACTCAGACAGCATGCTGATCACTTATTTATGCGTCTCTCATCTGATCTTGTTAGCAAATTTGAAAAATTGGATAATGAAGTGTCTTCAATTCAACAACAACTTGCGAATAAATTCTCGGAATACGACAGCAAAATACTTTGTTTAGAGAATCAAGTAAGAGCTCTTTCATCTCTCTGCGATGATATAAAATCTTCGATGTCCAATATTAACAAAAACAACAACAGTAACTCCAATACTAATAATATCAACAGCACTGATTTAAACTGTGATGCTGTCCTGTTCGGTATTATGCACACAGGTGGTGAAAATCTAAGAGGGATTTTTAACCTTATATGCCGCTCTATTGATTTTATGGCGCCTCCAATAAAATATATCTTTCGAGTTAAGCCCAAGAACAACAACCCTAACCCTGTGGTAATTGCCAAATTTTATACGCCTTCCGATCGTAATCGTGTGCTAAAAGCTTTTGGCGATCATCGCAGGCGGTTAAAGAAGGCAGTTAATCTGAGGGATGCTGGGATTGACTCAGATTGTTATGTTTTTATCCACGAAAGCCTTACTCCAGACGCCAGAAAACTTCTTCAAGCAGCTATCGTTTACAAACGCAAAAAACAAATATTCAATGCGTTTACTTTTCGCGGCTCAGTTTTCATTATGCTTGTTTATCTTAAGTTTATTTTTATTTTATTATTAAATTATCTCCACTTCTCACTCTTACCTTTTCTATTTGTACTTATTCTTTCTATACATTTTTTGCCTAAATTTTTCTTTCCACTATCTACTTTCAATGAGTGACCCTAGTAATTTGTCTTCGGGCACTAATGAAAACTTAAAATCTTTAATCAATATTTTGTGCAGGCAATATGGAGGGCTTAATATCGTTCACTTCAATGCTCGTAGTCTTAATATGTCTAAACTGGACTATATCAAATATGTTTTTGATAATTCGTTAGTTGATATTATTTGTGTTTCTGAAACGTGGTTGTCAAGTAATATATGTGACTCAGTTTGTGGTATCAGTAGTTACAATGTGTTTAGAAATGATAGATCCGAGAAAAAAGGTGGAGGTGTTGCTGTTTATTGTAAAGTTAGTCTGAATGCTAAAATTCTAAATAAATCTAAATGTTCTGGAATTGAGTATATTAACAATAGTATTTCTGTCAATAACCAAAAACTATTGTTGTCTTGTGTATATAATCCTCATAAATGTCATTCCGTTGATCCCTTGTTTACTGATTTGTTAAACTTTAATACTATTTATGATACTATTCTAATATGCGGTGATTTTAATGTAAATCTTTTATCAAATGATTCTTATCAACAATTGATGTTGGATAAAATATCTGCGGCTGGTCTATCTATAGTAAATACAACTGAGCCGACCCGCTTTTGTAATAATGCTACTCCAAGTCTTTTAGATTACTTCATAGTGTCAGACCTCTCGCTTGTCTCACTATTTGATCAACTATTTTTTATCTCTTATCATGACTTAATTTTCTGCTCGTTAGATGTAAACATTTCTCGTAATGTCTCTTCTACTTCTTTTTCGTATCATGATTATAAAAATATTAATTATCCGTCATTATTTCGTGATTTGTCCTTGATATCGTTTAATGACTGCTGGCATCATAGCTCAGTTGATGATAAACTTTGTTCTCTCACAACCCCTATTTAACATCTTTTTGAAAAACATGTTCCTCTACGAACAACAGTTCTAAAAAATTAATCTTGCCCCTGGTTTACACAGCATATTCTCAATGCAATCAAAAAGAGGAATAGATCACACAAACTCTGGAGACGAATACCTTCATCTGCAAATTGGAATGAATCTGTCCGCTTAACAAGGCAGTCCAAGACCCGCTATTTCACTGCCAAGCTTAATCTGTCCCTTCCTATTAAAACATTGTGGAGTAATATACGTAATCTTGGAGTGAAGAAATATAATTCCCCTGTATGTAATATTGATCCGGACTTATTAAATGATTTTTTTGTAGGTAATACTGCTCCATTCAGTCACAATATGACTTTAAATAGCTATTTACATTTTTCAGATTTGTTTGAGTTCATTCCTGTTAGTGAACTTGATGTTGGGAATAGTGTTATGCAGATCAAATCAAATGCGTTAGGTGAAGATGGTATTCCCATCAAATTTATAAAACTTATACTTCCTCATATAATAAGTCCTCTAACTCATATTATTAATCATTGTTTTATATCATCCTCATTCCCTAGCATCTGGAAAATTGCAACCGTCTTGCCAGTTGCAAAAAAATCGAACCCATCTGGACCTAATGACTTTAGGCCAATAAGCATTTTATCCCCATTATCTAAAGTATGTGAAAAACTTATAAGCCTTCAAATCAATAAATTTCTCTACGCAAATAAACTCTTGTCTCCATATCAATCAGGTTTTCGGGTGGGGCACGGGTGTGATTCGGCAGTTCTTAAAGTTCTTGATGATATACAACCAAAATATGATGCAGGATTATTGTCTTTGCTTTGCCTGCTCGATTTTTCGAACGCTTTCGACAAAGTCAGTCACTTATTTTTATGTCAAAAGCTTAGGTATCTTTTTGGGTTTTCCCATAGTGCTGTGAGTTTTATTTCTTGTTATTTGTCGGGTCGTTCACAAAAAGTTAAAGTTGGTCAATTGTTCTCCTATCATAAGCCTGTCTTAAATGGTGTCCCTCAAGGTTCCATTCTTGGTCCTCTTCTATTCTCTATTTTTATCAATGATATCTTTACTGTTTGCAAACATGTCTCTATTCATGCTTATGCTGACGATATACAACTTTATCTTTCAAGTAGAATTGAACTTTTAGACGATTTCTCCAGTAGATTTAATGAAGATCTTAGTAACATATATAACTGGGCTTGTAGTAATGGACTTCAGCTTAATGTTGCCAAATCTTATGCTCAATGTTGTGTCGAAAATTGTAGACCTGGGTTTTTGTATGAATTCGTCACTCTCTTGTACAGATCATGTTAATAATGTTGTCCAAAAAGTATATTATATCCTTCGTAACTTAAGAATGTCCGCCAATTTATGTCCTCTTGAATTGAAAAAACTACTAGTCAAGCAACTTGTCTTGCCCGTCATGACATACTCTGAGACAGTTTACAGTAAACTTGATTCATCCTCTCAGCTGAAACTTAATATCGCTTTTAATTATGCCACGCGTTTTGTATATGGTTTGAAGAAGTTTGACCATCTTTCTAGCTTTAGAAATGCAATAATTGGTTGTAGCTTGACTGGATATTTGAATGCGAGAAACTGTATTTACCTCCATAAAATCATTCACACAAAAACCCCCCATTATCTTTATGAAAAACTACAGTTCAGCATATCTTGAAGATGCAATTTGTTGATTATCCCCAGACATAGTTCTTTAGCTAGTTCTAATCTATTTTTCATTAATGCCGTTAGACTTTGGAATGCGTTGCCTCGTAGATTAAGAGAAATCTCCCGGATAGAAACCTTTAGGCAATCTATTTTTTCTCACTTTTCTACTTCCTAAACTCTGTTTTTTTCTTTCTTTCTTTATCTCTGATATATCCTTAATCTCTTTCTTAGTATTTAAGTTTAAGTTTTAAGTTTAATAACATATGTAACTTTTTACCATTTTTTATGCTTTATATTATCATAAGTGTTTTTCATGTCTGTTATGTTATTAATTAAATAATTTAATTTTCTTTTTAAATATCATATAATAAATTTGTTGTTATCTCATATATTGTTTATAATTAAGTATTCACTGTACCGTAAAAGAATATGTTTCTTATTTGTACTCATTCTTGTAATAATAATAATAATAATAATAATAATAATAATAATTATTTTTAAGATATTTAAAGAGAAAAAATAAAATAGTAATTTTTATTATATTAAAAAAATAAAACCACACTCATTATAAAAAACAATTACAAATTTCCAACAATTTCATCAATTTGTTTAATATTTTCAACAACTTTAAAAATCCTAAAATTATGAAAAAAAAACTTAGCAAAAAATCCTCCTCCTAACCCTCCACGTGGGTGCCAGCTGGAAATAACTGCGACAGTGTTCGCAAGAACGGTGGTTAGCTAAGGTTGGAGACTACAGTTGGGGGGACAAAGCTGTTCCATAGCTGGACGCTCAATCTACAGATCTCCAACCATCGGACAGAGGTCTGGGCCGGATTAAGGCGTCATGCGACCCGTGCCAAGAATCAGCCTGGCTGGGGGCCCAGCATTAAAAAGCCCAGTCGCTAACGGAGCCATCCGGATATCTGGCGCCCTCCGGATGTAATAAGCCTTGTCTGCGTACTGCGGATCTCTGTGCAGATCGACCACCCTTTCTCCGCCACTCGTGGGTCCAAACATGATCCAAAACCAAGAAACAAACAAATCAAGCCTCTCGAGCCAACCCAACGTCCCAACGTCCGAACCCCTGTCCGACTCCTCCATGCCTGCGGCAACCTCGTCCGTGACAGCGAACATCCTGTCCAACCCCAGTCTTTCCGTGCCCTTGTCTCAGTCCAACCCAAACGTGTCCGTGGCCGTGGCCAACCCCAACCCCAGCTTGTTCGTAGCCCCATGTCCGGCAATTCGCCTTCCGTCCGCAATCGTAGTTCCCCCTTCGGAGGAATCCTCCTATTCAATTCCTCTCATCGGACGCCTCTACCTGGATAGCACTGAGGAGGACTCAAATCCTCCCTCGACCGCTACCTGTATCGGCACCGACACAGAGGACGAATTGTTGGATGACTCCAAATTGGAGACTACCGCAATAGAGGGGAAAACTCCGCTGTCCCCAGGAACCATCAAAGCTCGCTCCAACTACAGAAGCTCGAAGCGCTTCCTGAAAAGGATGATGGCCCGCGACCCAGCTTCACTGGTAGTCAGGGACAAAAAGCTGATCAAAAAGCATAAACGGCTTGTGAAACTCTTCGAGAGAAAGGAAGCTGGGCTTTCTCTCGAACCCAGAGCCCCACAAAACCCCGCAATCTCTCCCCCAGCTACTGCCCCAAAGGCAAACAGCGAGGGAGAGACTGCACCCAGAAAATCGGACTCCCCTTTACAAATCTCCAAGTCTAGGAAGAACCGTAAGGGGAAGTCAACGAACAACAAAGAGGGGAATAAGAACGTCTCCGCACCTACTCCATGCACGGTGAAGCCATCGTACAAGGCTGTACTTGCCGGACACTCGGGAACTCCTTCTAGGACATCTCGCGACCAGGCAAGCAGAGTCTCCACCGGGGAGCGCGCCGGAACCTCTGGATTGCAGGCCAAACGGCAAAGATCCGAGGATGAAACCAAAGGAAACAGACCCAAAAGGCCCACAACTTCCCCTGGTTTCGAAGGCGCGCCTAGTGACCTGCAGGTGGCCATCATCGACCAGCAAGATCCGGACGGTAGGATATCGCTGGACAGATGGCTGCTTGTGGAGAACGAAATCCTCAAGGTGATGATGGCCAACACCGAAAGCGGCAACTCGGAGGAGTACAAGTTTGACGGTGCTGGGTGGGCCAAGGGGGTGAAGATTGTCAGGTGCAGCAACGGGAAGTCACTTGAGTTCCTCTCCCATACCATCTCCAACATAGGAGAACTCTGGGAGGGGGCCAAACTCAAGGTACTACCCCGTGCAGCACTTCCGCTTCGTCGACAGCTCCATAATTGGTCTGCTGGAGAAGCAGAACGACTGGGCAAAGGTTAATAAGTGGAAGCTACTCGAGTCCAAAAAGGGTTCCAATGGCATCGGTAAAGAACTTACATTTGCCATGGACAAAACCTCAGCAGACCTGATCAAGAGTCGATCAGGTGCGCTGAAATTTGGTCTTGAGGTGGTAAAGGTGAGACTCCATGGGGAGAGAAAAGGCACTGATGCTGCAGACAGTGCAAATTAACTTGCATCACTGCAAAGCAGCCACTGAAGATCTGATGATCTTCATGCAAGAGAAGGACATGGACGTAGCTCTTATCCAGGAACCCTGGATAATAGCCAATAGGGTACAAGAATTAGGGGCGAAGCAGTTCGACCTGTTTCACTCCACTGAAGGTAACAAGATAAGGAGCTGCATTCTTGTGAAGAAATCTCTAAATTTTTTCTTTCTTCACAGATTCAGCGACGGAGACACGGTGGCCATAAAGGCGGAGTCAAGTGAGCACCCAATCATTTTGGCCTCGTCCTACATGCCATACGAGGAAGCAGACCCACCACCGAAGGCAGTCAGAGATCTAGCGACATACGCTAGCACTAGGCACATCTCTATGGTGTTGGGTTGTGACGCCAATGCGCACCACATACAATGGGACAGCAAGGGTGTAAATAGAAGAGGTGAGTCCATTTTTGATTATCTTCTTACATCTGACTTGACATTATGTAATAAGGGGGACCATCCTACATTTCATAATAGAATCAGAGAAGAGATTCTTGACCTCACTTTCTCGCTAGGAAATAACAGGGAAATAGGCAGAAATTGGAGGGTATCTTCTACCGACTCTTTTTCAGATCACTTTAGGATACTCTTTAATATTGACTTTGAGAATACAACTCGCACAGAACCATTTAGAAACCCAAAAAGAACGAATTGGTCTGAATACACTAGATGGCTACAAACTCAGATCACTCACCCATGTAAGGATGACCTTCCGGACAATATAGTCATTGACAGTGCAGTCGATTTCATATCAGGGAAAATAAATAAGGCTTTCTGCAAGTTCTGCCCAATCTCCAGGAGTCGCATACCCACACAAAATTGGTGGAACAGCGATCTCAAAGCAAGGAGAACTGAGGTTAGAAGTCTGCATAATAAGGCCAGGTTAAGCAAGGAAAATGGAGACTAGGACTCTTATAGGACTGCTCTCAACTCCTATACTAGAGACCTAAAAAGAGCTAAAAGGCAATCGTGGAAATCTTTCAGTGAATCTATTGAGAACACTAGTGAGGCGGCCCGACTACGCAAAATCCTATCAAAGGATCCGGTAGCCCCGGGATACCTTAAACGCTCAGACGACTCGTGGACGAAAATTTGCCAGGAGACGGTGACACTGCTCATGGAAGCACACTTCCCTGGCTGTACTGATCCCGCAATACATGTGAACCCGTACATATCCAGAAGTATCTTCCCAGAAACCCACAATGATATACACAATTTAATAACAGAGCACAAAATAGAGTGGGTGATTAAATCTTTCAAGCCGTATAAATCGGCTGGACCCGACGGTATTACCCCCGCTATGCTTCAGCACGCTCTACCGGCAATCTCAACCTGGCTTTTAAAAATGTTTAATAGTTGCCTAAGGCTAGGTTACATGCCTGTAAATTGGAGAGAGGTGAAAGTAGTCTTCATACCAAAAGCTGGGAAAGCTACTCACTCCACCGCAAAAGATTATAGACCCATTAGTCTTTCTTCTTTCTTACTGAAAACATTAGAAACAATTCTGGATCAACACATAAGATCGCTCCTCAATGACCGAAACCTGTGTAGCAAACAACACGCCTACCTTAAAGGAAGGTCGGTGGAAACAGCCCTACATGAGGTAGTTTCGGTAATTGAGAGAAACCTCCACTTCAAAGATTACACCCTAGCTGCCTTTCTTGTTATCGAAGGGGCTTTCAACAACGTAAGCACAGACTCAATAAGGGCAGCTCTTGAAAATCTACAAGTGGAAGAAAAGATAACCAAGTGGATTGTTGAAATGCTGAAAAGCAGAATCATCAACACACAAATCGGTAGCAGTAAAATAAGGAAAACAACTTCAAGAGGAACACCTCAAGGTGGAGTCATATCTCCCTTGCTTTGGATCCTAGTTGTAAACGAACTGCTGAGTACCCTCAGTGAAAAAGGCTTTAAAGTGACAGCATACGCTGACGACGTCGTGCTGCTGGTGGGAGGGAAACATCTGCCAACCATCAGCAACATGATAGAAACAGCACTTAAAGAAACTGTCTCGTGGGCAGTACCAAACGGCCTAAGGGTCAACCCCGATAAAACCGAACTAATGCTATTCATAAAAAGAAATAAAATTGAAAATTTTTGCCTGCCAAAAATAAATGGCAAAACCCTGCAGCTATCCAATAAAGCAAAATATCTCGGAGTAATCCTTGACTCAAAGCTCACTTGGAAAAGCAACACAGATGAAAGAATTAAGAATTAACTCTCTCTCTAGAGTACAGAGATTGGCCTGTCTAGGAATAACAGGTGCGCAACGATCAACGCGTCAGGCAGGCCTGGAGGTCATATTGAACCTCCTCCCCCTGGACGAGTTCATGAAAACCACTGCAACCAAAGCGGCGTTTCGACTTAAGGAAGCTAAATTTTGGAGGCACTGGACGCATGGACACGCCTCTATAGTAACAAAGTATAGTCCTGAGGATCTCGCCACCACCTCCGATTACATAACCCCGGAAATTGACTTTCGGCAGAACATGTCATTCTCCTTTCCAAAAAGAGAAGAATGGGATTCGAACCACCCTTTTAGTGAACACGATATCCAGATCTTCACTGATGGATCCAAAATGGAGAATGGCACGGGAGCCGGAGTCTACTGTAATGCACTACAAATATCCCTGTCATACAGACTTCCAGATTACTGTAGTGTTTTTCAAGCAGAAATTTTTGCGATCGAGAAAGCAGCTACGGCAATCCAATCAAGGAACATCAATCCATCAAGGATTACAATCTTTGTGGACAGCCAGGCTGCGATAAAAGCACTCCGCAGCGAAACAACAAAATCGAAATCTGTACTGAGCTGCCGGCAAGCTCTCACCAGAATCAGTCCTCCCCACAAGATCAATATCTGCTGGGTCCCCGGTCATCGAGACATAGAGGGAAACGAATTAACAGACAGATTGGCTAGGGAGGGCTCTGAACTGGAAAGTAGTTCTGTGATTGGGTCGATCATGGCTCCAATCGGAGAATTCAAGAAGAAAATTAATGATAAAGCCAGAAATAACACAAACTCTTGGTCACTGACTCTTGGTGACACTCTTGGTCAAATAGAGACGACTGTGTTATCTCTCGCCATCTCTGGCCTAAACTCTGCGAAAAAAGGACCCAATCTCTACTTTCAATGAGTAAAAATGAAACTCGCATCTTAATAGGGGTCCTCACGGGGCACTGTTGTATAGGCACAATGGCCTCGAGACTAGGAATCCCGCACCCAGACTTCTGCAGAAGCTGTGGAGATGTCGAGGAAACAGAAACCATCAAGCATCTACTTTGCGAGTGTCCCAATCTCCAACAACGCCGACTTCGCCATATGGGAAGCAGAGTGTACGGAGAACTGCAAGAACTCGTGGACGTACCACTGATGGATCTTTTCAGATTTATACGGAGCACCGGTTGGTTCGACCAACCTTGCTCAAGTGACTAGGATTTTTATTCTGGTTTTGCCACATTTAGGTCCACAAACATAGGGAACCATAATGGACCAATAGGCCCCCGTGTAGGCAACATCGGGTTGCCCTTCCCTCTTAACCTAACCTAACCTAGGTACAGAAGGATTTAGGTAGATATATATAATATTACGTTAAGTTAAGTTAAAAAAAAAATTAATAAATTTAGTAAAAATTTTTGAAGGCATTTGAAAGATGGTAAAATTTTCTATAATTTTGTTCCTGGGTACATTTTAATTCAATAAGAAATTAAGAAGTTACATGGTTTTTTCTATAGCTCCATTGAGATAGACAAAAACGGAAAAATATAACTTATCTGACGATCGACAAAATGTTCAGCCAAGTAAGTAAAGAAAATTCTAGTGCAACAAAAACCTACCGAAAAAGAAAGAAGAGCAAAAACAAAAACCATGCAAAAAAACTGTAAACAAACAATGCTTAGAATTCCAATGAAAAAATAAAACGTAAACAAGGCACGGCAACTTTGTTGATAAGATTTTGTCATTTTACTTCTATCAACTTTTTACTTCTATCATTTTTAGTCTATCAACAAATTCTAGCAACTTAATCGCCTCTGATGTTGGCTTACAACCTTCCGTCGCTTGCAAAAATTTTCTTGCAACTTGTCTTGTTACATTTTTAACCGCCTTCAAAAAGGAGGAGGTTCTCAAGTTCGTTGGTTTGTCCGCTTTTTTTTTTTTTTTTTTTTTTAAATGTATGTACATCGATAACTCCTAAAGCACTTGCCCGATTACCGTAATTTTTTGTCAACAGATAGATACTATGAACGCGGAGGTCCTTTTTTAAAAAAATGGGCGATATTCTACAAAGGGGCGTGTCAATTTAAGAAAAACACTGTATTTCAGTTAATATTGACGCTAGGGTACTGAAATTTACAGTAAAAAATACTGGGGTAGACACAATTATTAAAAATTACGATCAATAAAGTGGGCGTTATTTGACAAAGGGATGTGGTCATAAAAAAACACTGTATCTCAAATAGTATTGACACTAGGGTACTGAAATTTAGTACAGGGGTAGACAAAATTTTAAAAAATTACTGTAAAGAAAGTGGACGTTATTCGACAAAGGGGTGTGGCAATATTAGAAACACACTATGTATCGAATAATATTTACACTAGGGTGCTGAAATTTAGTGCATGGGTAGGCATAGTTATTAAAAATTACAGTCAACAAAGTGGGCGTTATTTGACAAAGGGGTGTGGCAATATTGGAAAAACACTGTATCTCGAACAGTATTGACACTAGGGTACTGAAATTTAGTACAGTGGTAGACACAATTTTTAAAAATTACTGTAAAGAAAGTAGGCGTTATTCGACAAATGGGTGTGGCAATATTAGAAACACACTATATATCAAATAATATTGACACTAGGGTGCTGAAATTTAGTACATGGGTAGGTACAGTTACAACAAATTACGGCCAAAAACGTGGGAGTTATTCAACAAAGGGGCGTGTCAATATTATAAAAATACTATATCTTAGTTAATATTGACACTAGCGTACTAATATTTGGTATGCAGGTAGGTGGGTAGGTAGAATCATTAAAAAAGTGAGCGGGATTGTACACAGGGTGTGGCACTTTAAGGAAAGTACTATATTACGGTTAATATTGATAATTGGAAACTGAAATTTGGCACAGGGCTAGGTGGAATCATTATGAGGTACGTTAAATAAAGTGGGCGGGATTATATAAAGGGCGTGGCACTAATTGTAAAGAAACAGAAATGGAAAATACCCAACAAACTTTCAGGAATTAATAAAACAAATTTTTTGAGAACAAAGTTTCATGTTTGCAATTTACCTCAAGAATACAATTACATAAAATATTTCATATTCTCTAATAAGGAAGAAATAAAAAGTTTTTAACAAAAAAAAAAACTAACTTCAAAATCACTGCAAAGTAAAAAATAATTTTAAATAACTTTTCCCATTCATTTGTTGGTCATATTTTAAAAGCTATTTATATGTATTATAATATTGGAAATCTTATCATTTTCATTTTTTGTATTTTGTTTTATTATCATCAATATATTAATGAACATAAAAGCTTTGAAGTCGGCGCTCATATTTGACACTGTAGTATACTTATTGCACACACTTTAATTTACACACTAACCTACCACAATGTAGTTTAGTCATTAATAAACATTGTATACATTTGTATACGTTTGTAAAATACCCAATGACCCACTGCAGCGTTTAGTCACGCTCAGCCAGAAACTTTAGACTTTTGTAAACAAAGTCATGAGTAAGCGAAGCATTGACACATTGTAAATGCTCGCAAACTCAAAGTCCAAGCAGAAGCTTGTAACAAAGGAATTATGCTGCGTTTGCATAATTCTTTCATTATTCCAATAGGAATGGGGATTCATGTATTGGTGAGAACTTAGAATTAAGATATTTACATGTTACATTTAGAATGTAAGAAATATTTGTAAGAGAGTTTCTGGAAAGAGAATTCCAGAAATATGTATTGGAATGTGATCGATTTGCCAATAAAAGGCAGAGTCGATCCCAAAATAAAGGCATTCGATAATTCTGATTCTTGAAGAGACAAACAGAAAAACTTAAAAGTCTTTCTTTTTTTTCTTAAAAAGTAGCTTGGTTAGCTGCAAAATAAACTAAACCAAAACCAATGTAAGAGCGGCTTTTTAGCCAACACTACAGAGCTTAGTAAGCTTTTAAAACTATACTAATTATTTTTTTTCTCCAAACAAATAACATTACATGGCGATCCTGCGGACGACCCCACAAAAAAAAAAAAAAAAAAAAATAAATATAGATGAATACTGACAGTCAAGAAAATATAAACAAAATATTCAAAAAGTGGGAGGATCTGGTAAAGGAACAACAGCAAGAGGAGTACGTACCAGAGCCAACAGCAGTAAATGCAGCTCAATACAAGCCAACTCCTAAGGATGCTGGTCCGAAACCTATAAATATCGAAGAATACCGGAGAAGACACCAGAACACAACAGGTAAAATATCAGAGAACCAAAACCAGCAAAAAGGAAGCGAGCTGGACGACGAGTGCGAAGTAGACAGAAGATAGCCGAGCTACATCGCATAGCAAACATCACATACGATAAAGAAAAGAAACAATATTTTAAAAATCAAATAAAATTAGAGAAATTAAAAGAACGACAATTTAGGCAAGAAAAATATTAATGATAAAAATTTCATAAGTTAAATTTATAATGGGAAATACGGAAAGCAAGAAATCCGAAAATTCAAATTTATTAAATAATGTTACTAGCAACAGCATCGTGGTGACCGACCACAATCTTTTATATGTAGTAGTAATAATTTTAACAATATTAATGATTTTTAAAATAAATAGCTATTATAAGAAATATGTACAGAAGCAGTTGCATAAAAATGTATCAACTCAAGTTTAAAAACAGTATAAATGTATAAATAAAAGTTACGAATATTAAGAATAAAATCATAAATGTAAATAAGCCATTTTTAAATTTTATGAACACAATGAATTTTCAAAAAAGAAAGCAAGAACAAATAGAAAAAAAAAATCCACTAGATTCTTTAAAAACTAATGAAGTATTACAAATACCAAAACCACGCGACCTAATTAAGGAACTACAATTTCTTACTAGATTTTGGGAATATATAGGTATGACTAGGGCACCAACTATTAACGATTTAACTAACCCTGACACTACAGAAGAAACATTAAGAATGATAGACAAATTTGCAAATTAATAAACAGATAATTAAATGGAGACGGTAATAGAAAAGTTATTAGCTATACTTACAAATCTTAAGAAAAGTTCGGTACGGGGATACTCTTATGAGACCATCCTACAAAAATTACAGTCAATAGAAAAATATAAAGAAGAATTTGCATCACTTGCTATTGTCACTACCGACGAATCACATACTAATGCATTGAAAATAGAATTCAATAAAACATATACAGAAATTAAACAACAACTGCTAGAACAGTTGCAAAATAAAGCAGAAAATCCAAAAGAAAACAAACAAGAAGTAAATATGACTACTTTTAATTTAGAATTGGCCCTTAAGGCAATACCTTTATTTAATGGGCAATATAGAGAACTATCTTCATTTTTAAAAATATCGGAATTAATCCATAATGGATTAAATACAGAAGGTAAAAAGTCATTAATCGAGTTCATTTGCAATGTCAAACTGTCAAATAGTGTAAAAACATCGATTTGCGCGGTATCTGAACCAAAAACTTTCATTGAACTAACAGAAAAATTGGAAGGAAGGTATAAAAGTCACAAAAGTATTCCTACTATCCACACAACATTGTCAAATTTGACACAAAAAGGTTCAATACAAAATTTTAATGAAATAATATTAACACTCATTAGCGATTTAAGCAATATGCAAATCAAAGAGTTATCTACAACAGCGACTGAGACAGAAAAACAAGTTATAATGAAAATGAATGACAAATATGCACTCACAGTCTTTAAGAATGGTTTGAATGAAAAGTATAAATCGACTGTATATGCAGCACAACCACAGACACTTACAGATGCAGTAAATATAGCATCAGAACTAGAAAACGACTCAAATCAAAACAACGCTTCACAACTTTTAAACATAAACAGAGTTTTTCCAAGGAATAATAATTTTAGAGGAAATTCCAACAGACAATTTAATTATAATAGATTTAACAATAGAAACACTAATTTCAATTCAAATAGGTACCAAAATAATCGAAATTTTAGGCAAAATTACAACCAAACTAACAACAATCGATCTTTCGAAAACAATTACAATAGAACATCATACAACAATCAAAGAGGAGGTTCAAACTATCAAAATTTCAATAGAAATACAAGAAATAATAACAACAACAGAAACACTCAAGGAAGTTACAGACGAGTTAATATAGTAAATGCTTCGGAAAACGCACAAGCCCCGGAGGACACACGGAATGCACCTCCGGGAAACCATTAAAAATATTCAATATTACAAACAAACTAACTAATTATATAACGGTAGAATGTAATAATTCAAAAAACAAATTAACATTTCTCATAGATACAGGAGCAGATATTTCAATATGCAAAATACAAGTTTTACCTGAACAACAGAAAATTTTAACATACGACACATGCAAATTAATAGGGATTACAAAAGAAGAAGTTAAATCATTAGGAGGAACAGAAATAGTATTAAAAATAGAAAACAATAAAACGAAACATTATTTTCAAGTTGTAGACACAGATTTTCCAATTGCCACAGATGGAATAATTGGAACAGATTTTCTTAAACAACATATGTGCGTTATCGATTACGAAACTCACACAATTAAAATGACAATAGATGAAGAAGAAGTAATTATACCAATAAACATCCAACAATCAAAACTAGGAACATTTTATATACCACCAAGATCAGAGTTAATATGTGCTATAGATCTAAAGCTAAACCAAGATAGTGTAATTTTAAGTGAAGAAATACAGGAAGGCATTTTTATAGGAAATTCAATTGCACCTGCAATAGGTCACTGTCACATTAAGATTTTAAACACAACCGATAAAGAAGCAATAATAGATAATGTAGACATTCGAACGGAACCTTTAAAAAATTATTCAATAGTAAGACGAATCCAATCAAAACAAAATACAAATGACAACCAACGACTGAAAGAACTAACAAAAATACTCAATATTGACGGTATGGACAATGAAGCAAAGACTTCACTTTTCAAAATTTTTGAAAAATATCAGAATATTTTTCATTTGGACAATGAACAACTATCAGTAAACAATTTTTACTCACAAAATTTACAATCAACAGACAACACACCAGTATACATAAAGAACTACAGACTACCACACTCTCAACATGAAGAAATAAATAGACAAGTTGAAAAATTATTAGATGACGACTTGATTGAACCTTCAACAAGTGCATACAACTCACCTTTATTATTAGTACCAAAAAAGAGTGACAATAATTCGAAAAAATGGCGATTAGTAGTTGATTTCAGACAATTAAATAAAAAGATCGTAAATGACAAATTTCCATTAACTAGATTAGAAGACGTATTAGACCAACTAGGACGAGCTAGATACTTCTCAACTTTAGATATGACAAGCTCATTTCACCAAATTTCTCTAGATGAAAACTCAAGACATATGACAGCCTTTTCAACAGCAAAAGGACATTATCATTTCAAACGGTTACCATTCGGACTAAAAATTTCATCCAATAGTTTTCAAAGAATGTTAACCATAGCATTATCAGGTTTAGAATCAAGAGCATTTCTTTATGTCGATGACATAATAGTTTTTGGATGTAGTTTAAAACACCACAACGATAATCTCATAAATGTATTTGAACGACTTAATAAATATAATCTTAAACTGAATCCTAATAAATGTCATTTTTTGAAACCAGAAGTAGTATATCTAGGTCACCTAATTACAAGAAATGGTATTAAAACAGACCCAGCAAAGCATAAAACAATTGAATTGTATCCAATACCAAAAAATTCTGATGAAGTTCGAAGATTCGTAGCATTTTGTAATTATTATAGAAAATTTATAAGAAATTTTGCTAATTTAGCTAAAAGTTTAAATAATTTGCTTAAAAAGAAACAACCCTTCATATGGACAGAAGAATGTCAAAATGCATTCGAAACATTAAAACAAAAACTTATCAATCCACCAGTATTACAATATCCCGATTTTGAAAAACCTTTCATTTTAACGACAGACGCATCCGACTATGCATTAGGTGCAGTACTGTCACAAGGAGATATAGGGAACGATCTACCAATTTCATATGCCAGCAAAACACTAAACAAACATGAACTAAATAAACCAGTGATAGAAAAGGAATTACTAGCCATCCATTGGGGAATTAGTTTTTTCAGACCATATTTATTTGGACGCAAATTTATAGTGGTTACTGATCACCGACCTTTAGTTTCATTATTTTCTCACAAAAATCCATCTTCTAAATTGACGAGAATACGTTTAGAACTTTCAGATTACGATTATGAAATTGTTTATAAGCAAGGCAAGATAAACACAAATGCTGATGCATTATCTAGGATAAAGATAGACTCGGTCTTACTGAAAACAATGATACCAAAAACAAACGATGAATCCGCGAAGAAGACTTTAGTAATAACAAGGGGCATGTCTGCAAGAAATATGGCAGACAAAGAGGAAATAGAAGATAATTGTAGCTTTCCACAGAAGACTGGCCACCTTCACATATGGGATTGCACATCTTTAGCTGACGTCAGAAATATAAAGAAATTAAAATTTGAAATAAAGAGCGAATATAAGGGTACCCAAATAGAAATTAAATTAAAAGATGTAGTACTTGTGAGATGTAGTGATAATCTAAACAAACTCGATTTGTCTTTGGAGAAACTATCATCAAAAATGCACAAACTAAACATCAAAGAATTAGCGCTAAATGAAGAAGATGAAATATTTAAGCACGTGCAGAAGAATGAATTTAAGAAAAAGTATAATATGTTGCAACATAATGAAATAAAGAAAAATCGCTCAGGAGTAAATATACTAATATATAAAAGTCCCCAAAGAATAGAAGAAGATATAATAAAATACAAGCTAATTGAAGAATATCACAACTCGCCTTGCGGAGGGCATTTAGGAGTTAGGAAGACAATTTTAAAATTAAAACAGCGATATATTTGGAAAAATATGTCTAAAATGGTGAAGAAATTCATCTCAAACTGTAAGCAATGTCTAATAAATAAACAGATAAGACATACAAAGGAACAGTTAGTCATTACAGATACACCAAACACTAGTTTTGAAGTTATAGCAATTGATACTGTAGGTCCTTTAAAAATTTCAAACGGTTACAGATATATACTGACAGCACAATGTGAACTGACAAAATTTGTCATGGCTTATCCAATGGAAAGCAAAGATGCAGCAACAGTTGCATCAACACTAGTAAATCATTTCATTCTTAAATATGGCATTTTTAAAGTTATAAAATCAGACAGAGGAACTGAATTTGTAAACGAACTAATGAAAAACATTTGCAAATATTTAGATATAAAACAAACATTTTCAGCACCTTACCACCACGAGACATTAGGAACCATAGAACGTAACCATAGAGTACTCAATGAATACATGCTTAACTTTGCAACAGATAATGAGTGGGATAAGTGGATATCTTTTTACACTTTTGCTTTCAATACTTCTCCAAATATAGACACAGGCTACTCGCCTTATGAATTAGTTTTTGGCAAATTACCATATATGCCAACTGATACAAAAATTAATAATACACCGGTATATGACATTGACTCATATGCCAATGAACTCAAAATAAGATTAAAAACATCAATTGATAAAGCAAAACAATTCATAAACAATGTAAAAGACAAAAGAAAAAAAGATAGCAATATAAAAACAAATAAGTTAAAGGTAGAAATAGGAGACTTAGTTTTAGTAAAATTAGGTAATAGAAAGAAAAACCAAAGTCCTTACCATGGACCATATAAAGTAGTTGAAACAGAAGAAGTAAATACTTATATAGAAATTAAGGGACAAATAAAGAAAATGCATAATAATAACTTGATTAAATATACAATAGACACATAAGTTAACTATTATTATGGGAACAAAAATAAAAATATTCATTCAAATTTAACAGTTAAAAACATATATTTTATTCATGTACAAGAACTATAAAAAAAAAAAAAAAAAAAAAAAACAAAAAAAAAAATGTTTATATAATTATAAGAATTAAGTAATATTTTAATCCTACATTTTACATCTAAAATAGTCTACCAAAAATAATAATAAGAACTAAAATAGTGAATTTAATTTTCCACTAGATCATCACAATTATTTTAAAAATTTATCTCCTCATACATGAACACTCATTCGAATATAAATTTTTTCTTAAGGGCAAGGGTGTAGTATACTTATTGCACACACTTTAATTTACACACTAACCTACCACAATGTAGTTTAGTCATTAATAAACATTGTATACATTTGTATACGTTTGTAAAATACCCAATGACCCACTGCAGCGTTTAGTCACGCTCAGCCAGAAACTTTAGACTTTTGTAAACAAAGTCATGAGTAAGCGAAGCATTGACACATTGTAAATGCTCGCAAACTCAAAGTCCAAGCAGAAGCTTGTAACAAAGGAATTATGCTGCGTTTGCATAATTCTTTCATTATTCCAATAGGAATGGGGATTCATGTATTGGTGAGAACTTAGAATTAAGATATTTACATGTTACATTTAGAATGTAAGAAATATTTGTAAGAGAGTTTCTGGAAAGAGAATTCCAGAAATATGTATTGGAATGTGATCGATTTGCCAATAAAAGGCAGAGTCGATCCCAAAATAAAGGCATTCGATAATTCTGATTCTTGAAGAGACAAACAGAAAAACTTAAAAGTCTTTCTTTTTTTTCTTAAAAAGTAGCTTGGTTAGCTGCAAAATAAACTAAACCAAAACCAATGTAAGAGCGGCTTTTTAGCCAACACTACAGAGCTTAGTAAGCTTTTAAAACTATACTAATTATTTTTTTTCTCCAAACAAATAACTTTACAACACACAATCATGATCTTTTACCATCCGTGCACTATTTGGTGCCTGGGTGACACTGTAGTAATTTTAAAAGCTTTGTACACATTAAATTTCTCACTAGTAGCATGTTTCCACGGCACCCTGAACAACGTAATTCGGCTTTCATTCGTAATTCGAGGCTGAATTATGTTCCGAATTAACTAATTCGCTATACAACATTTGACAAACTGAATTACCTCATTCGAAGTTGATTCAGTTTGAATTACCATCCGAATCAAGTAGAAATCGGTTTTATCTCTAATTTTTATCGAAAATTAATCGAAAACAGCAATGGAAGAAAGACAAACAAAACAAAAAGTCAAAGACCGCTGTCAAAGTGAGTATTGCTTTCAGCTCTACATAGTTTCAGCTGTCAAACTGAATTAAGATTTCTTCGTGGGAACAGGCTATTTCACATTCTTAATTCCCAAGCCAAAATACTTGATTCAGAGTGCCGTGGAAACATGCTATAAACTGGTTTGGGTGAGCTTATAAAGCTCATATTGAATATGACATAGTGTGCAACAGCTGCACAAATAATGCATGGAACACATTGGCTACATTTAGGGTACTCAAAAATTGTCAACTGAAAGAAAAAAAATCGCTAAGAAGCGATAAATGATAAAACAAATTAGAAAAAATGAAAATAAAAAGATGTCGAATAGTAAGATAAGCGCCAACTTCAAAGCTTTAATATACATAAAGCAATTAATATATTGATGATACTAAAACAAAATAAAAAAAATGAAAATGATAAGATTTCCAATATTATAAAACATATAAATAGCTTTTAAAATATGACCAACAAATGAATGGGAAAAGTCATTTAAAATTATTTTTTACTTTGTAGTGATTTTGAAGTTGGTTTTTTTTTTTTTTTGTTAAAAAGTTTTTTTTGCTTGAATTTATTTTACAATCCTCTTTTGCTTGCACTAAAAATATGTTCCTCTCTTGCTTTCAACGCGTCATTTTTCCTAATAGATTTGTCCTATTTGTATTGAAAATTCTTTGACACAACACGTTTTACGCCAGAACTTTTGAACCCTGCAAGAACAGACCTTAATTTTATATCGTTGAAAAGGTATTACAACGTATAAAAAACCAAAATAAAGAAACTGAAAAAAAAATTATAGCGTCTGCTGTTGGCATGGCATTTAACTTTGAAATTAAGAATGGGCCAACTTACTGCAATTTTTCCAAAAGTTTTATATTTTTCCCTTAAAATACACAAAATAACCTTTCCAATAATACCTTAATTACAAAAATCGGAATTAAATTGACTGAAAAATGGTTCTAAAAATTTATAACTTCGGATTTGATTTCCTAAGTAATAAACCAATCTAGGAACAAAATTTGAGCCAAATTGGAGATTGTAAGTGCGACTAATAGGTCACCTCAATCTGAAATGGGCGAAATATAAATACAATAATTTACTTATTATCCTTGCAATTCTTCCAGTAACTTCATGTGAAAACTAATGAACATTTTCAGTACTTCGCTGACTCAAAACCTAAAAGCACGATGTTGCAAGATAGACTAAACGGCCTCACATTGCTTTATCTGTACAGAAAAATTACACCATCAGTGGATATTATTTTAGATAAACTCGCTGAAAGTAAGCGTAAACTGGATTTAAAAATATAAGTTAGTTTCTTTTATTATTCTTAATTACCTTAATCCTGTAATTAAAATTTTTTTAATGCAAAAATAATAAATACAATTTTTTCTATTCTAAAAAATATTTATTTATAAAAATTTTATCATTATGGGGGCATGCAGGTTACAAACTTTTAAAAAAATGTTTTTTTCGGGAATTTTTTTTTCATATAAGGAAAAGAGATATCGTTCTCAAATTTTGCACACATATTTATTAACATTTAAAGAATGCAAAAAAAAAATTTGTTTCAAAATTTTTGGAGCGTTTTTTGACGTTATTTGATTTTTTTTAAAAAAATGCCAAAAATATGACGGTATGCAGGATATAACCAGTCTGGAACATCTGAGGAAAAATTAAAAAAAATCAAATTAATCCTTGTTTAAGTGGCTATCGCCTGAAGTAGGATAATTTTTTCCTCCGAAAATAAAACAAAATGGCTTCCATTTGAAAAAATCGATTTTCGAGGTTACAAAATCGGTCGGCTTTTTTAAAATTTGTAACCTATATGCCCTCTAATGTTTGCTGCCTTGTAGTAGAATTAACGTTTTAAGTGCAATATTTGGACTCATTACACCATAGCCGCTGTAGTTACGTGCATTTTCTTTTATATCAGCGAAGGGCACAATTTAAATTATCAAACACGCGTGCTTTGAAACAAAATGCTGCTTGCGCGTCGTCGACACAAGTACTCTATAAGCTCCTTCGTGTGGCTTTCGATCGTGTGCGTTCGGCTGTTGCTTTGTTTTCATTTTTGCCAAGCAAATCAATTCAGTTGATATTCAGCACTTGCTAAGTTAGGACTTCGCTGCGCAATTTTTTAAAATACAGAGAGAAAAATGTCCCCGGAAGAGTGGGAAAATTATTTATTTTTTATGGAAAACGATGATGGTGACTTGCAATGCATGATTTGTTATCGCATTATGAGTCGCAATAATATGTTTTGTTTAAGAAGACATTTTTTCTCTAGCCATGAAAATTTTACTAAGTTAACGGGGGGTGAACGAACAACAAAAATTTTAGAGTTAAAAGCAAAATTTTTTTTAATATTTATGGTTGATAAAGATGGGCTACCTGCCAATTCTATGGTAGATGAGGCTCATAGTGATTATCAGGAATGGCATCCATTGAATGAAAATAACAATTTGTCTCTAAAAAAAGCATCATATACCGTAGCCTTGGCTTTGGCAAAGCATTGCCGCCCATTTGACGATGGTATTTTTTTTCAAAATTTAACATCAGATGTTTTAAAATGTTTTGGTGAAAAATGCAATGAAACTTTGAGGCTTTGCGAAAATATTCCCTTATGTACGAATGGAGCAAAAGTGATGAGAGGAAAAAACAATGGTCTTTTGGGGTTTTTGAATAGAAGCGGAATTAATTGCCCAGCATTTCACTGTGTAATACATCAGCAAGCTCTTTTCTGAAAAGAAATAAGTATGACTAGCGTAATGAACATTGCTGTAAAAATAATAAATAAAATAAGAGGAGGACACAATTCACTGACTCACAGAAAGTTTAAGAATTTTTTAGAAAACTTTAATGCAGAGTATGGTGATCTTTTGCTGCACACAGAAGTTCGATGGCTGAGTCGAGGCAGAAGTTTAGAACGACTTTTTAATTTAAGGAAGGAAATTGTAATATTTTTCAAAACAGCACCAAAACCGGACACCGAAGAGTTTATTTTTTTACTGGAGGACCACAACTTTTTATTAGACTTAGCATTTTTATGCGATGTCACCGAAATATTAAATGAACTCAACCTAACTCTTCAAGGTAAATATATGAGCATTTTTAAATTAGCAACAACAATACGCCATTTTGACAGAAAAATGAATTTATTAATCCAGCAACTCCAAAACAATACCTTAGTCAGCCTAAAGAAAACATCGACCATCTTTTTTGAATGCAATATCAATAGCTTTGTTAAAATTCAAAAGTATGCTGAAATCGTTCGATCTTTAAAAAAAAATTATGAAAGTCGGTTTCAAGATTTGAAATGTATTGAAAAGTTGATTGAATTGCACGACTGTCCACTTTTTTGTGAAATAAAAGAGCAGGATATCGTACTGCACGAAGAGCTCAAACAATTACGTGATGATCTTGACTGTGCTCTGGAAACTGGAGTAAACTTTTGGACGCAAATTAATGACAGTAAGTATCCAAATCTTAAAAATGTAATTTATAAGTTGTACTCAATGTTTAGTACCACATACAACTGAGAGGTAGCATTTTCCCAACTAAAAATTATTTTGAATAAGCTACGCAACAGTATGTCCGACCAACACACAGCCGATTTATTGCGAATTAAGGAGTACAGAGGAGACATCGATTTGGACAAGTTAGCTGAACAATAATTTTCTTATTAAAGTGGTATGTACTATGTAAATATGAATTTTTAATTTTCTATAAAATTTGTTAGCTTATTTTGTTTATACATATGTATATTTTTTATTTTCTGTATATTTTTTGTATTATTTGTATAAGTAAATATGTTTATAATAAAAGTTTAAAAAAAATTATATACTAAAGAAGCAACCAAAATCTTTTCTTTTCGACAGTTGAATGGTTTTTTCAGTGTAAAACTGGCAACCGTCAAGTTGATCTTCGTTTTTCTCTGCTTCACACACAAGCAAAGTATGTGATAGTATGTGTGTGCCCATCACTGTTTTATATACATATAGTTATAAAACCCCCCGCCCGAAAACAAATTCCTGGTTGCGCCTCTGGAAAGGTAAATCCAGAACAGTATTTATTTACCACAAACTTTTCGGGATAGTGAGTGGATGGTGTAGATTGCAATATCTAAAGATTTGTTTTAAAGCGGAGTTTTAAAAATTTATTACTTAATAGTGCTTTCAAAAGTACATGGACCATTCGATGCCAATTCGATACCAGATTCAAACCCCAGCTAACATAGGAAATTGTTCAATTGTTCATTCATAGGAAATTAATATTTCTCATAGGTCGTCACTTCTCTAAAGATAACAGCATATCTCAAAGAGTAAATAATGTCATGTAAAGATTCTTGCGAACATGCACATAAGTTCGTAGTCTTTGTAATTTGTGTATAACATTTACCAACACGCACAACACAATTTGACCATAAAAGCTCGGTGAAAGTACTTTCAATGGCAATAATGGCCAATTCGTTTTAGTTTATTATTAATATTTTTAAAGCTATCATAACTATAACAAATATTTTAGTTAAATCTCCTTAAAAAAAATGTTTTTCAAACATTTAATTTTAAATTGTATCACTTTAAATACGGCCATATTGTCGTATTTCATTCAATAAGTTTTTTGATTTAGATTTAATGTGACCTTTTCATTAAATTATATTGAGACTTTTACTCGAGGCCAAGTATCTTAATGAAGAAAATAACAACAACAGCTCTGTATAGAGCAAATCATACAGTAGACTAGACGGACTGTTTCGTTCGCTACCTACACCAACTCATCAGTAGTCTTTGATAAACTCAGTTACTAAAGTTTACTAGATTAGTTACAAAAATGACTAGGAATTTACTTTTGGCCTTAAGAACAAATCTTTCTTTTATTAGCAACTTCACACTCACAGAGTTTATTTAAAGAATTAAACTTGATGATCTGTCGCCATATCACAAAGTTATTACAAAAAGACCGTTTTGTACCCCACTGAAATTTTCAATCGCTATAACTTTTATATTTATGAATAAAAATAGATACTTTGCTTACAACAGTTTTTTACCTCATATAAGCTTTAATTTTATGTAAAAAATATTATGGTTTTGGGGGTCTGGAGGAAAAAACACTAAAAATAGTAAATACTACTCGAAGGTGACCTCAGAGAACAATACTTTTTGAAAACAAAACATGCTAGAAGTTAAGATCGATGTTTTGAATTTGATGATTTGTAACCTAATAACAATGTTATGACAAAAATACCGTTTTGATGATCCGTAACCAAATAAAAAAGAGATTCGGCCTTTTTTAACCCTGGAAGGACATGCTTTTTTTTATACATAAAGGCCATGCTTCGTCGAATCGCCGACAACATTTTTTAAAATGGACCTACTGGTTTCCAAAACAAGTTTTGAAAAATTGTTCATCTGCCAACGGCGTATTTGATAGTAAATTCCAAGAAGAAATATAAATTTCTAAGTCAGGCTGATAAGAAATGTGCAAAGTAATGCAAAAAGAGAGTGAAAATTCGAACCCAGATAAGCGAGATTTTATCGAAGTAGACGTTTTTTGCATTATGTTTGTGTGATTATTACCAATGCTTAGAATTTCTAGTGAATGATTTTCTCTAGGTAATCGAAGTTTCTGTGCAAACTCTTCAGTCACAAAATTGACTTGTCAACAAGAGTCGAGTAATGCGCGTCCAATTTAATATCCACCAGATGCATTGCGAACAAGAACGACGCACAGTGCGCTTTTTCGATTTTAGGATGACATTTCGACATTTTTCAATAACTATAAAAGCTAGAGGAATGAAATTTTGCACAAATGCTTATTGTGTTAAAATACACTTACTGACAAATAAGAATTTTGGGCCAACTGCAACGCTTACCTCTCATACGAACTGACTTTTTTCAATAGCAAAAATCCCACTAATTTTGCTCATATGTGAACTTAAAAAATAAAATAAATTTTTTTAACAACAAAATAAACATCCTGCCAAAAATAACTAAGATCGGAAAACTTTTAGATTTTCCTCCCACACAACAAGACAGCAAGGCACTATTTTGATGATATTTCACATGTTCGCTAATTTATTTGTGTGTATGCATGCATGATAAAAAAAAGATTAAAAAAGGTGTTAATATTGTGTTATTTTCTGTTTTTTTTCTGAATCAGGACTATCACTCAGACATGGGGATTTTAAAAGACCTAGAACATATGAGTTATATTTTATTTTTTATATTTAGGTGGTTGCCGTAAAGAATTTATAATTGGATCGGATGTAAAAAGCATCCTGTGAATAAGGTCAACATTTGTATCTGTTCTTGCTGTCTTTCTTGTAAAAAATTCTCTGAAGCGTTTATTGCCTTTATTTCTGGCTTCTTGAGCCTCTTCCGAAAGCTGACTAATAGGCAATATACACTAGACCGTATCACCTTGTATGGCAAAAAAGTAAACCCATTTTGACCTCGCCTCAATCATTAGATATTTAAAAGAAATTTTCAAAAAAAAAATTTTTTTTTTTTAAATGGTCCCTAAGGTGCTTTTTTCTTGTTTTCTTTATATCTTCTGTGTTTCTTGTCCGATCCCAAAGGCTTCAAATTGAAGACGAAGAATTGATGTACATATGTTGCTATTGTTGTTGTAACAATGATGCAGGCAAAGCGAAGACGTTTGTTGTTGTTGTTGACTGCATAGCGAAAACGAAGAGTAGGTGGTGGTGATGCCCTTTTTTGTTGTTGGTACAAAGTGTTTAAATATTTGTTGTTCATGAACGGAAGCGACGATGATGAGCTGGGGGGTGGTGGTGTCATTTAAAGCCGACAACAACTACTGTCGGGCAGAGTTTGTAACAGAGCATGATTTTATTAGTTAAACTTACTCTCAACGAAAAATAATCGTCAACTTTAAAAAACAATTATAGATTTTATTACAATTCTAGTAAATATCAAATTTAAAATATAAAAGGTTTTTGCAATCTTCAACATTCGATATAATTGACTTTTATTAATTGTCTTATGAGAACAGTTGAGATTGAAAAAGCCAAGTTATTTATTTAATAAAAAGTCGAGTATGAGTGACGAACATTTCGAAAGTGTTATTTTTGGGATAAAATCGTTTGGAACTGCTCCAAAAATGAATTTTATGGATATCATTTGTTTCCATGGTCTTAATGATTTTTTGTGAGGTTTAGTTATTTGCCCTTTTCAGATTTTGTTAACACAGTAGCAACTGAGATAAGGTGGGTGGTAATTTAAAAAAAACAAGATTCGCGAAAAAATAAAATCAGAAAAAAATTGCAAAAAAACAAAAAACACATATATGAAAAATCTTTGGGATCGGACAAGAAACACAGAAGATATACAGAAAATAAGAAAAAAGCACCATAGGGACCATTTCAAAAAAAAAAAAAGCTCAAGCCTGTGTTAGATAACAAGGGCGCATAGGTCAGACGTAGAATACGTTAGTCATTAACAGCCTTATTCAATAGATTTCCTTAAACAACCTTTAAACGCTTGTTTAGTTACGCACTGTTTACTTTACGCAGCTTCTATGCAACCTTGCTAACATTGTTATTCATAAACATTTCTTCATTTTCTGCTTAAGCCCAGTATGCTGTAGAAGCGGAAAGAAACTTTCCATATGAAATGCATTGAGTTTTTGACAGCGAAAAGGCAGTGGAATTTTTTTTTTTCGCTACTTAGTACGCTGTAGAGGTGAAAAATTTGTTCAATGCTAGCAAGTACAACAACCATGTGGAGAGTTGAAATGTCAAAATTTCGCTGTCGATTATATGTCCGGGCATTTAATTGGCACCAGAATTTTGACATTTCAATAAGAAAACAGTTCGACCTCGCTTTACGCAACACTCGATAATCGCAATACTCAAAAATTTACATTGTTGACTCAGTAAACGCAACTTAAAAAAAAAATGCACAATTATCGCAACTTCCATTTGCGTACACTTCCATAAACTTTTATATTATTTACTTTGAGTTCTTCTTTTCTTGTAAAATACATTTTTGATGTACGAAAAATCTCTTAAAACAATATTTAAGAAAACAAAGTGCATATCTGAATACATAAAACCACAATATCTAGGATTCAGAGCCATAAAGCTTTATGTTTAGAAGTTTAATTGCGTTTCTTCAACATTAACTACGTCAACTGGCCGAATTTCTATTAGTTGCATTGAGCTAGGTCGTACTGTAGTTGCTTTTTTCTCCACACAAACATTTTTGACTCTACACTAATATTTCGGGCTTTATGATTGTAAGGTTTGTGTCTGAACTATAGAAAATCTCTACAAAAATTAAGAATTCCTATGGATTTACAATGGCCGCCGCATAAAAAAATGCTGCAAAGGGCGCATATGGGCAATTTATAATCATAAAAAATGGATCATTTACTCAGAAACTACTGTTTTTAAAATTAAAAGTTTGTTAAATTTTAATAACCCCAATAAAATATTTTTTTATAATAGGTATACATTTTTCATCCTCTACGTACTACTGAAAATATAAAGCTTTAAATATAAAGAAAAGGGTCTTCTCGTCTTTTAATTATATTTTAGCTTTTTTACTAAAAAATAAAGTTCTATTCTAAATTCCAATGAAACAGTTAATATTTCGTCCAACCATTCATTCCAGCCTTCAATGAAAAGACTAATTATTATGCTACCTTTGCACAGTTAGTGTACTGCGGCCTTTAAAATATCAGTGGGCAGGTCAGACTTTAAATTTATTTCTTTGATATTAAAAGAAAAGACAAACCAAAATCATGGTTGTCGTTCGCTACTTGGTCATTATACTTCTTCTCTTTCTCACACTGGTTCTGTAATGAACACACAGATAATCGTACTGCTCTTACACATGATGTTATAATACATAAAATACAAGGCATATGAAAATTAATACAAAATTTGAAGGAGTTAAATTTTGATTTACTTATAGAATCTCAAAAATTTTATGTAGCAATATGATTATTTAAATACAAATCAAAAGAAGACATATTAAATATGTTATGACCATACTTGAATTTTCTTCAATGCATGCATAAAGTATTAAAAACTTATAATGAAAGTGACAAACATTTTCTCAAAATTTTGTGCTCCAGATTAACACCCCCGTATAACGTATTCTACGTTAAAAATTTTTTTTTTTGAAAATGTCTTTTAAATATCTAATGATTGAGGTGGGGTCAAATATAGGTTAGTTTTGGTGATACGGTCTAATATACACGAAGATATTATTCTTTCACCATGGCAGAGAACCTACAAATTATAAACTAAATCAATATAAAAGTAATGAAATCTATCGTAACATTTTCTCTAACTCTTTCGCCAAATTAATTGCTTCACAATTTCTTTAATCACATTTCACACAATAAGCTTCAAACTCTATTTATTTTTATTCACTAAAACTACTGTTAAAACGAAAAAGGATCTCCCAATTTGTTTCTTCAAAGTGCTTATCAAATTACAGAATTTTTAAAAGAGTGCCTAAAACAAATCCGAGCAATAATACTACGACAATTTCGTTTTTTTAAATTAAAGGTAATTTAAAAAAAAAATATAATATATTAAAAAAAGTAACACTGCATTCAATTAATTGTAAACCCCTGCATATAACTGTGCAGCTTTCTTGTTTTCAGTGCTTTGGGTAACACATATGAATACTTTTGCAATAAAGTATGACAAGAAAACAATGTCTAATAATAGAATGCTTCTAAAGATGTGGTTCGAACATATTGCATGTTTTAAATAAATTGGGAAAAAATTAAATCCTGGTTGAGAATAAAACCACTATTCATGCGATTGAAAACAAAAATAGGAGGAATTGTGTTCTAAGCAAAAAACATAAAAGAAATTATTTTAAATCTTAATATTTTTGAATACGGCCTTTCATTATTTATATTGAAAACGAGTTATTGAGCTCTAGGCCAATCATGTTGAGAACAAGACAACATGAAGAACAAAGAAGGCGACAGCCAACAACAACAACAACAACGGCTCTGTATAGAGCCAATCACAACAGCTTTGACTATACAGACTGTTTCATTGGTCGCTACACCAACTCATCAGTAGTCTTTTGTGTGACTTTACACTGTGATCCACTCAAGCTACTTAGGTTCTAGTTATACTGCCAATATGCCGAGAAAGTTACCCGGAATTTTATTTTTGGCAGAGAACGCTTGAATTTTTTGTAACTGAGTTCTTATCGACATTAGATGCAAGCTGTACCAAGGTTAACCTAAATCGTATCATACTTTTAGGCCTAGCCTTAATTCATGTGCATCTTCGAAACTCGATCACGTGGTTTGCCGCTATCAGAGCATATTGAAGTTGTTGTTATTTTTGTTTTTTAGCTCCTCCCTTTTTCCACACTTCCATTTTTAGGGTTCAGTTAGTTTAACTGATGGTACACCTAACATGGTGTGGAGACCATTTTGTTATGAAAGACTTTGTTGTTTATGTGATTAACACACAACTAATGATTTTCTTAACATTTTACGGGCGTGCTCTCCCAGAAATTTTAAATCTTAATATTTTTGAATACGGCCTTTCATTATTTATATTGAAAACGAGTTATTGAGCTCTAGGCCAATCATGTTGAGAACAAGACAACATGAAGAACAAAGAAGGCGACAGCCAACAACAACAACAACAACGGCTCTGTATAGAGCCAATCACAACAGCTTTGACTATACAGACTGTTTCATTGGTCGCTACACCAACGCTACTTAGGTTCTAGTTAATGGTCTCCACACCATGTTAGGTGTACCATCAGTTAAACTAACTGAACCCTAAAAATGGAAGTGTGGAAAAAAGGGAGGAGCTAAAAAACAAAAATAACAACAACTTCAATATGCTCTGATAGCGGCAAACCACGTGATCGAGTTTCGAAGATGCACATGAATTAAGGCTAGGCCTAAAAGTATGATACGATTTAGGTCAACCTTGGTACAGCTTGCATCTAATGTCGATAAGAACTCAGTTACAAAAATTCAAGCGTTCTCTGCCAAAAATAAAATTCCGGGTAACTTTCTCGGCATATTGGCAGTATAACTAGAACCTAAGTAGCTTGAGTGGATCACAGTGTAAAGTCACACAAAAGACTACTGATGAGTTGGTGTAGCGACCAATGAAACAGTCTGTATAGTCAAAGCTGTTGTGATTGGCTCTATACAGAGCCGTTGTTGTTGTTGTTGTTGGCTGTCGCCTTCTTTGTTCTTCATGTTGTCTTGTTCTCAACATGATTGGCCTAGAGCTCAATAACTCGTTTTCAATATAAATAATGAAAGGCCGTATTCAAAAATATTAAGATTTAAAATTTCTGGGAGAGCACGCCTGTAAAATGTTAAGAAAATCATTAGTTGTGTGTTAATCACATAAACAACAAAGTCTTTCATAACAAAATGGTCTCCACACCATGTTAGGTGTACCATCAGTTAAACTAACTGAACCCTAAAAATGGAAGTGTGGAAAAAGGGAGGAGCTAAAAAGCAAAAATAACAACAACTTCAATATGCTCTGATAGCGGCAAACCACGTGATCGAGTTTCGAAGATGCACATGAATTAAGGCTAGGCCTAAAAGTATGATACGATTTAGGTTAACCTTGGTACAGCTTGCATCTAATGTCGATAAGAACTCAGTTACAAAAAATTCAAGCGTTCTCTGCCAAAAATAAAATTCCGGGTAACTTTCTCGGCATATTGGCAGTATAACTAGAACCTAAGTAGCTTGAGTGGATCACAGTGTAAAGTCACACAAAAGACTACTGATGAGTTGGTGTAGCGACCAATGAAACAGTCTGTATAGTAAAAGCTGTTGTGATTGGCTCTATACAGAGCCGTTGTTGTTGTTGTTGTTGGCTGTCGCCTTCTTTGTTCTTCATGTTGTCTTGTTCTCAACATGATTGGCCTAGAGCTCAATAACTCGTTTTCAATATAAATAATGAAAGGCCGTATTCAAAAATATTAAGATTTAAAATTTCTGGGAGAGCACGCCCGTAAAATGTTAAGAAAATCATTAGTTGTGTGTTAATCACATAAACAACAAAGTCTTTCATAACAAAATGGTCTCCACACCATGTTAGGTGTACCATCAGTTAAACTAACTGAACCCTAAAAATGGAAATGTGGAAAAAGGGAGGAGCTAAAAAGCAAAAATAACAACAACTTCAATATGCTCTGATAGCGGCAAACCACGTGATCGAGTTTCGAAGATGCACATGAATTAAGGCTAGGCCTAAAAGTATGATACGATTTAGGTTAACCTTGGTACAGCTTGCATCTAATGTCGATAAGAACTCAGTTACAAAAAATTCAAGCGTTCTCTGCCAAAAATAAAATTCCGGGTAACTTTCTCGGCATATTGGCAGTATAACTAGAACCTAAGTAGCTTGAGTGGATCACAGTGTAAAGTCACACAAAAGACTACTGATGAGTTGGTGTAGCGACCAATGAAACAGTCTGTATAGTCAAAGCTGTTGTGATTGGCTCTATACAGAGCCGTTGTTGTTGTTGTTGTTGGCTGTCGCCTTCTTTGTTCTTCATGTTGTCTTGTTCTCAACATGATTGGCCTAGAGCTCAATAACTCGTTTTCAATAGAAATTATTTTAAAAATATTTTTGTTTGCCTGCAGCTGGATTCGAACCCAGGTCCGCAAAATTCCTCATTACAAAAAAAAAAAAAAAAAACAAAATTTGACAACGGGTTAACACTCTCAGCCAAAGTCATCTCTAATTTCGTTGTAGGAGATTTATTTTATTTATTTATTTTTTTTTTTTATTTATTATATTATTTATATATTATTGCTCTCAGTACGTTAATTTTCTTTTGAAAGAAGTTTTACCGTTCTATTTTTAAATTATTTTTTATTGAAGCAACCATTATTGCTTATTTGTGTTGTGTTATGTTTGCTTACTCTATTATTGGGAAAAAACTGGACTTCTATCGAAATAATCTAAATATCAAAATTTAACACCTATTTAAGTCTTCAGTTGTCGCGCGCTGGTTTACAATCAATTTTTCTGCAACTTTTACTATTGTTTACGTTAACTGAAATGTAAACATCTAAAATAAAATCACACGATCAAAATTTCATGTCAAAAAAACACTTTTTGTGCAATTTAATGCGGTTTTACCATTTTTATATGGTCACTTTGTATGGGAGGTAGGCGTGGTTTTAATCCGAAAAGGCTGACTTACGACCTCAACCTTTATTTTTTTGATAAAAGCTTATATTTTGAATTTCATTAAGATCGCTTCAATATAAGAGCTATAATAGCCTTAGCAGATGGACAGACAATCGGACGAACGGAAACATGGCAATACGCGGGAAAACAAAAATATATCTTACTAATTTTAAGTACCTTTGTTAATTAACACAAACACGACATCTTTCATCTTTTAGTTCAATAACAGAAGTTGTCTTGAAAATTAGTGCGTTTTGAGGAAAACTTGTATTTTAAGCGTTTTTTTAAATGAAGTGTTTTTTCTTATGCGCATCTTTGCGCAGCCAATTTTTTAAGAAACATAAGGCAGAAATACTATCTTTTATGAAAGTATAACTACTCGATTGTAATTAGGTTGAACTCTTTAGATTTATTCCACTAAATTTTAGTAAAATTAAAACAGCTTAATAAATTTAAAGACATACTTCCACGTTTTTTCTAATTTTTTTTTTAATATTTTTGGTTTGTTTGTTATAAATTTAATGACTATTAAGTCAGTAAAAAATACAAAAAAAAAACCAAATTTAAATATATGTGACCCGGTCTACGAAAGGGAACAGCTGTTTGTAAACGTTTAATTGTCGCACACTGAATGGCACTGAATTTTTTTGGAAAATTCCTGACAAACTTCTTTACG
Source organism: Pherbina coryleti (assembly GCA_943735915.1). Taxonomy (NCBI): domain Eukaryota; kingdom Metazoa; phylum Arthropoda; class Insecta; order Diptera; family Sciomyzidae; genus Pherbina; species Pherbina coryleti. Next base: position 131,483,001 of record OX030948.1, on the reverse strand, counting down.
AGTTGGAAACTTCTGCTTTGCGCCATTAGAAAGAGCACACATTAGTCTATCCGAATCGCCAAAAAAGTGAAAAATGATATTTTCACACCGAAGGTCCCTTTTCGTAGACCGGGTCACATATGCTTTTTCTTCTGAGTAATAAATGTTTCACATTGCCTTACTTTTTTAGCATGCTTTTGTTCGAAAAAAGTTTCAATTTTCAAAAATTCCATAAAAATATCAGAAGAGAGAATCAATTTCATAACATCTTTTCCATAATATTTCATCAATTATCTGTCGAAAAAAAATATATTTTTGTTAAATTTAAAAAAAAAAGAACTTTTGTCATCCTAAAATCGAAAAAGCGCACTGTGCGACGCCAGTAGCGAGAATGACCTGATCTATGGATGATTTTTCGAAATGAGTATGAACAGTTGCAGCAACAGCAGCACCTGACGTTGTAGCAGTCGAAGGCGGAGGAGACGGCGATGAGAATGTGGTGACTGAATACCAATGTAAAAGTGTGTGATGTGATGTGATTGTAAATGTAGATTTACAATTATTAACCAAGCGATTCTTAGCAAAGCAGTTAATGCATAATCAAAGCCGTTTCACATTTTGAAAACGATCAGAAACCTGCATATTTTTAAAGCGAGAACAAGTATTTAAGGTATGATCTGTTTTGGAACACAAAGGGCATGAACGATTTGTGCATGAGAATGAGTAGCTTTGTCGTTGAGACTTATTTTTATTTTTACGCAAATATTTTTAGTTTCAACTTTATGATTTTCAGAAGAATGAGAAGAATCAATGGATTCTAAAAATTGACAACGCCTTTCCAAATGCTTTGCACATTCGTCCCACGTAGGAAGTTTGGCGAAATCTAATGAATCCTTCCATTTGTTTTGAGTTTCCATTTCAACCTTTTCCATAACCAAATAAATAAGCATTGCATTGCAGATATCTGTATCATTACCCAACTATAGAAGTGAACTGCATAAAGCTGAAACATCATCGACAAGCTTCCTAAGATTAGTACAATTTGCTTTTGTAATAGAATCAAGTTCAAATAAAGTTGTTATATTTTCCATAAAAATTAGAGCATTGCTCTCATAACGAGTTTTGAGTCTATCAAGAACCTTGGGATAATTTTCATTTGTTACTGGAAACGTATTGACAGTGTCCAACGCTGGACCCTCAGACAATTGCGCAAATGATTGAAATTTTCTATATTTGAATAGCCTGGTTCACGATCAACAATTTGTTTAAATGAAGTCATAAAATTTTTGTACTCAGAGTACTTTCCATCAAATACAGGTAAATTCAAAGAAGGTAGTTTCATGCTTGTAACCGGAAACGATATAGTTGTGTCTATTAGTGTGGAATTATGCAATTCTTCACCCAATTGAGTTTGTATTGAAAGTTTAATTGACACATATAAGTTCTCAAGCTCACCGTGAACATTGTTATCTGGATTTAATTTTTCTATCTGTGTTTGATACGTAAGTTTTTGTTTAAAATACGATTCAAGTATGCCTAAGCGGCTTTTGAACCCTGCATTTGAGAGCAACTTCCTTTCCCCCTTTCCATTTGCATCAATAATGGTTTCAATGCGAGTAATATTTCTCTTAGTTGTAGAACGTTGATTCTTAAATTCTTCCAAATACATGATTGTTAATTAAAAGTCAAGAGTAAAGAGAAATATAATTCTTACTGTTTATAAATGACCTTCCTTCTGTAATAAAACACTGTAACGTCTTAATGTACGCCGATGACGTAAAACTTTTTCTAACTTGCAAATCGCCTGAAGAACAACAACTCTTACAATCCGATTTAAATAGTCTAGTGGAGTGGTGTAATTTAAACCTTTTTAAATTAAACTTAAAAAAATGTAAGCAAATGACATTCTCACGTCGAATTGCTAATAGTATAAATTACACTATAAATAATACTAACTTAGAAATTGTACACAGTTTTCTTGATTTAGGTGTAATTATGGATCCTAAACTTCGTTTCAATCTTCAAGTTAATTTGGTCGTAAATAAGACTAGAGGTGTCCTTGGTTTCATTAAAAGATGGGCTAAAGAATTCAACGATCCTTTCACTACTAAGATACTTTATACCTCTCTTGATAGACCAATTCTTGAATATGCATCCGTTATATGGAACCCTCAATACAATGTCCACATCGATGCATTAGAATCGGTCCAGAAACAATTCTTACTTTTTGCTTTACATTATCGTTGGAACCCCAACATTATACTACCCCCTTATGAAACCCGCCTTAAAATTATTTCCCTGCCTTCCTTAAGAAGCAGAAGAATTATGCTCAATGTCTCCTTTTTATACAAACTCAGTGGCGATATAGACTCACAATACCTTCTTTCTTTATTAAACTTCAACATCCCTAGGAGCGGAGCCAGACATTTCCAGTTTTTTAAGTTGAGTCAGTGCACTTCTAATTATGCCCTTCACGACCCTTTCCGATGTATGTGTAGTGATTTCAATGGTAACTTGAACTTGATAAATTTTTCTGACTCGGTGGATGTCTTAAAACGTAAAATGATATTACACTTGAATAGTTAACACATTCATTGTGATAACAAATACAACTCGCGATAATTGTGTAGATTTTACGATTTAACAAATTTAACTCGCGATAATTGTGTAGATTTTACGATTTAACAAATAAGCATCATCGAATATGTTAGATACTTTAAGTTTTCGTTTTATTCAGTTTCGTTGCTTTATTTTTTTCATGAAATTATTTTAGATCTTTAGTTCTATAGCTTCCGAAGTTTGAAATGAGACTATGAAAACCGTGTCTCTAGGCTTGGTGCGTCAGAGTTTATCTCTTTTCCATACCTCTTTTCCAAGTTTTTACCTGCGTTGGCCCAAATGCATATCCAAATAATAACTTTAGCTCGGTGTTCCCTTATTTTAGTGACCCGAATATATAAATATATTGTGCCTGCACAATATATACTTGTATATCTGTGCTATGTTTGGTATTGGTTTGGTGTTTGAGAGTTGCATCTCTTTTCCACGTAGGATCTTGGGTTGGACAGTAGCCCCAAGCCGAATGACAGCAGTTATGAACGCGGTTATGTATGGTCTGGTGAATTACTTTGGATGTTTTCTTGTATATCTTCGTATTATGAAGATTGTGCTTTTATTCGATGATGTTTATGATGTTTACATCAGCGCAGAAAATACTCAAATTTAAAATGTTTCTTTACTTAATTTTGATTTCCGCTGAAAGGCCAAGCAATTGTGCTTAGTGAAGGCTTTTATTTGCCAATAGGTGGTAAGTTTTAGCACGTAGGTGCATTCTATTCAGTCCGGCTGATCGGGGAACTTCTTAGAATGTAAATCGTGCATGCGTATGGCACGGGTCATACGTATCTATGAAGATTTCTTACCTCCGGGCGAATCAAAAAAAAAAAAAAAAAAACTAGTAAGAAATGATCTTCGACTGGGCCGAAGTTAAAATACCCCCACGGCCGAACCAAAGTATATTCAAAGTCTTACGCAATCAATAAAATGTTTATCTGTAAAAACGTTTTCGTTATATTTTTAACAGAAAATATTCGCTTTTGTTTTTTGATAAAGTCGCTTTGTATGGGAGGTGGGCGTGGTTTTCACTCGATTTGGTTGAATTCCGTACACATAGTACACGTTATATATCAAAGTTTATATGCAAAATTTCAAGTCTATAAAATAATTTTTGTGGATTTTAGAGAAATTTTACCTTTTTGAAAAAGTCACTTTGTATGAGAGGTAGGCGTGGTTTTCATACGATTTGGGTGAATTTCATACTCAGAGTGTATATTAAATATTAAAGCTCATACACAAAATTTCAAGTCCATATATTAATTTTTGTGGAATTCTAAGAGATTTTACCGTTTTGATAAAGTCACTTTGTATGGGAGGTAGGCGTGGTTTTCATCCGATTTGGCTCATTTACGAACTTGACCTTCATTTTTTAGAGAAAAGCTTAAATATTGAATTTCGTGATGATAGCTGTAAAATTACGGCTGTAATGGTGATCACAGACAGACGGACAGACGGACAGACGGACAGACAGACGGACATGGCTAAATCAACTCGGGCGGTGATGCTGATCAAGAATATATATACTTTTCTATACCTACCACGCCTCCTTATGGGCGTTACAAACGGAGTGACAAAATTAATATACCCCCATTTACGTTTTTTAAACGTGGGGGTATAAAAATAATCGACGGTATAAAATGTATTGCAAGAGTTTAATTCAGTTAAAATGAAGAAAGCGTCTAAATGTTCAATAAATGGAATTTCATAATACCATTACAAAAATAAGTGAAGAGAAATCAAGCGTAGAGCCGCAAGCCAAGAGTAGTCCCGCGAAGAAGTTTGAGTGATTAATGATCAAGAGTTTAAATCCAATGAAGAGATCGATACAGCATTCAATGCATAACCAATATGACTTGTGCTTATCAGGGTTCGGACTTGAAAATTAGTAAATTTTTCAATCTGCAAAATTTATTTATATTATTTCAATACTAACAAATATATATATATATAAATAAATATTATTTGTTCGCTCATTGTGGGGATCGATCCTCAAACCAATAAAACTGACGGTTGTACTTCAAAACTGACGGTTGTGCCGACTTACATAGCTATCGAATATATTTTTATTAAAATTGAAATGTACTACAAAAATTTCCAAACAGAATTTGCAATAAAATGATATGACAGCACAATTTTCTAAATTCGAATTGCTATCTATCATATTTGTTCGGTCAACGTTTGAGTCACTACTTACCAGATACTTTGAATTATTAATTGAATTGAATTATTTAGAATCAAAACTTAAATCTATCTAAAAAAAACTAAATTTTCTATGACTGCACCTTCATGTTAACTATTAAATGTTTACACTATAGTACTAAAACGCATTATTTGTATATTTCTGTAAAAAAAGTTGTCTATAATTTGTATAAAAGCCTATGAAATACATTGTCTAGCTCTCTTGCTGCTTTGCAAACCGCTGAAGTAAAGTATTTTTCTTTTGTCGCGCAATTTTGGTTAATTCCGGTAAGGAAAACGCTCCTAACTGAATATTTTTGGCTCCCAACGTGGGGCACAAGTGAAACTAAACAATCGTGGGCAATATCAAATTAAAATTAGAAAGTGAAAATCAAACTTTAAGTAAATATAAAAGATATTTTGTCTGTGAATAAAAAACATTTTATGCCAAAAAGATTTTCGCGACAATTTTGGTTAAAGACTCGAAGAGTCTTCAAAGATTATGCGTTCGCATAATACGGCTCGGTCATCGTCTTCATAAGGCTCCAGCTCTACACGTCAAATTTGCTCCAGCAGATGCTGTCACAAAAGCCAGCTGAGAAATTCATGGATGTACCTGCTCAGGTAGTATTGCATGCAATTTTAATAAACACATATTTTTATTAATCTTAAAATAAAAATAATCATAAATTTATCGCACAATAGGTAATTTCTAAAACATAATACGTAAGACATGAATTTCGTGAAACATGTCGCTAACCAACTCGTGAAACATGTTGGTAAGCAGTTCTAAGCTCATAGCTTTACGTAGTCTTCTCTCTCAACAATATATTTGTTTATGTATTAAAAAAAAAAAAAAACTTAAAACTTAACTTAACCTTAAAAAGGTTAGTCATTGAGGTTTTAAAATTAGGGTCTTTCATTAGCTGCCTTATCTGCGGACCATCCATTACACCAGCTTTAAGCTTTTCTAAACTTATTCCCGGCATTTTTCTCCTTATGTAAGCAAAACATGGTTATTCTTTATCAATTGCTTATCAAAAAACCTTATAACTGTACTCGAATTTTAATAAACTTAATTTTAAAAAATTTTTATTTTTCTTAATTTCTTTGAAAAAATGTACGCTAATAAAAGAAAACAAAGATGTTTATTAAAATTCGAGAGATTTTTTATCAAGTAAAAAAACATTTTTGCAAATCCGTTGAAAAATATTAAAGATAGAGGGTTTCAAAAGTGCAGCCTACGTAAAATTGTGACATTTTTTCCACTTTGAATGTCGATATCTTCAAAACCGTCAAAGATATTGTAATTGTATGTGCAAAAATTTTAGAAGTCTAATATTTCTTCATTGAAATTCGTCATCGTAATACAAATCGGTAGATCAATGTAATAGATATAGCAAAATTATCAGAAAAAGAACTGATTTTCATGTTTTTGCCTATAACTCAAAAACTCAACCTGATGGAGAAAAACGGAGTCCATATTTGAAATCAGCAAAATGCATTCGGGATTGACTATCGAGAACTCTGCACATTTTATAGAGTGTCATTTTGTAACTCAGTGTAATCAAAGTCAACATAAACTATAATCGCAAATGATAATATTTTAGGAAACTAAAATATTTTTTTTTTTAATTTCGTAAATCATAATTTTACAATAAGAACAAAAGGCAAATACGTGAACATATGACATATATCCAGACACACAATATATATATCAATTTTTATGGATTTAAAAAAATATACCAAGCTTTTGTCAAAATCGTTATCTACAACGAATTCTAAGAAGGTTTGTCCAAGAAACCATGGATCTAAAATTAAAATTTTTTTAACTTTCGTATTCTATATTTTTTTAAAACAAGCTGGTACCCGACGCGTTGCTGTCGTATCAAAAAAGATATCTATCTATATCTGAATCTCAAACTCAGTCTCAATCTCAATCTCAATCTCAATCTCAATCTCAATCTCAATCTCAATCTCAACCTCAATCTTAATCTCAATCTCTATTTCTATTTTTATTTCTAGTTCTTTTTCTATCTCTATCTCTATTTCTATCTCTATCTCTATCTCTATCTCTATCTCTATCTCTATCTCTATCTCTATCTCTATCTTTATCTCTATCTCTATCTCTATCTCTATCTCTATCTCTATCTCTATCTCTATCTCTACCTCTATCTCTATCTCTATCTCTATCTCTATCTCTATCCTTATCTCTATCTCTATCTCTATCTCTATCTCTATCTCTATCTCTATCTCTATCTCTATCTCTATCTCTATCTCTATCTCTATCTCTATCTCTATCTCTATCTCTATCTCTATCTCTATCTCTATCTCTATCTCTATCTCTATCTCTATCTCTATCTCTATCTCTATCTCTATCTCTATCTCTATCTCTATCTCTATCTCTATCTCTATCTCTATCTCTATCTCTATCTCTATCTCTATCTCTATCTCTATCTCTATCTCTATCTCTATCTCTATCTCTATCTCTATCTCTATCTCTATCTCTATCTCTATCTCTATCTCTATCTCTATCTCTATCTCTATCTCTATCTCTATCTCTATCTCTATCTCTATCTCTATCTCTATCTCTATCTCTATCTCTATCTCTATCTCTATCTCTATCTCTATCTCTATCTCTATCTCTATCTCTATCTCTATCTCTATCTCTATCTCTATCTCTATCTCTATCTCTATCTCTATCTCTATCTCTATCTCTATCTCTATCTCTATCTCTATCTCTATCTCTATCTCTATCTCTATCTCTATCTCTATCTCTATCTCTATCTCTATCTCTATCTCTATCTCTATCTCTATCTCTATCTCTATCTCTATCTCTATCTCTATCTCTATCTCTATCTCTATCTCTATCTCTGTCTCTATCTCTATCTCTATCTCTATCTCTATCTCTATCTCTATCTCTATCTCTATCTCTATCTCTATCTCTATCTCTATCTCTATCTCTATCTCTGTCTCTATCTCTATCTCTATCTCTATCTCTATCTCTATCTCTATCTCTATCTCTACCTCTATCTCTATCTCTACCTCTATCTCTATCTCTATCTCTATCTTTATCTCTATCTCTATCTCTATCTCTATCTCTATCTCTATCTCTATCTCTATCTCTATCTCTATCTCTATCTCTTTCTCTATCTCTATCTCTATCTCTATCTCTATCTCTATCTCTATCTCTATCTCTATCTCTACCTCTATCTCTATCTCTACCTCTATCTCTATCTCTATCTCTATCTCTATCTCTATCTCTACCTCTATCTCTATCTCTACCTCTATCTCTATCTCTATCTCTATCTCTATCTCTATCTTTATATCTATCTCTATCTCTATCTCTATCTCTATCTCTATCTCTATCTCTATCTCTATCTCTATCTCTATCTCTATCTCTATCTCTATCTCTTTCCTTATCTCTATCTCTATCTCTATCTCTATCTCTATCTCTATCTCTATCTCTATCTCTATCTCTATCTCTACCTCTATCTCTATCTCTATCTCTATCTCTATCCTTATCTCTATCTCTATCTCTATCTCTATCTCTATCTCTATCTCTATCTCTATCTCTATCTCTATCTCTATCTCTATCTCTATCTCTATCTCTATCTCTATCTCTATCTCTATCTCTATCTCTATCTCTGTCTCTATCTCTATCTCTATCTCTATCTCTATCTCTATCTCTATCTCTATCTCTATCTCTATCTCTATCTCTATCTTTATCTCTTTCTCTATCTCTATCTCTATCTCTATCTCTATCTCTATCTCTATCTCTACCTCTATCTCTATCTCTACCTCTATCTCTATCTCTATCTCTATCTTTATCTCTATCTCTATCTCTACCTCTATCTCTATCTCTATCTCTATCTCTATCTCTATCTCTATCCTTATCTCTATCTCTATCTCTATCTCTATCTCTATCTCTATCTCTATCTCTATCTCTATCTCTATCTCTATCTCTATCTCTATCTCTATCTCTATCTCTATCTCTATCTCTATCTCTATCTCTATCTCTATCTCTTTCTCTATCTCTATCTCTATCTCTATCTCTATCTCTATCTCTATCTCTATCTCTATCTCTATCTCTACCTCTATCTCTATCTCTACCTCTATCTCTATCTCTATCTTTATCTCTATCTCTATCTCTATCTCTATCTCTATCTCTATCTCTATCTCTATCTCTATCTCTATCTCTATCTCTATCTCTACCTCTATCTCTATCTCTACCTCTATCTCTATCTCTATCTCTATCTCTATCTCTATCTCTATCTCTACCTCTATCTCTATCTCTATCTCTATCTCTATCTCTATCTCTATCTCTATCTTTATATCTATCTCTATCTCTATCTCTATCTCTATCTCTATCTCTATCTCTATCTCTATCTCTTTCCTTATCTCTATCTCTATCTCTATCTCTATCTCTATCTCTATCTCTATCTCTATCTCTATCTCTATCTCTATCTCTATCTCTATCTCTATCTCTATCTCTATCTCTATCTCTATCTCTATCTCTATCTCTATCTCTATCTCTATCTCTATCTCTATCTCTATCTCTATCTCTATCTCTATCTCTATCTCTATCTCTATCTCTATCTCTATCTCTATCTCTATCTCTATCTCTATCTCTATCTCTATCTCTATCTCTATCTCTATCTCTATCTCTATCTCTATCTCTATCTCTATCTCTATCTCTATCTCTATCTCTATCTCTATCTCTATCTCTATCTCTATCTCTATCTCTATCTCTATCTCTATCTCTATCTCTATCTCTATCTCTATCTCTATCTCTATCTCTGTCTCTATCTCTATCTCTATCTCTATCTCTATCTCTATCTCTATCTCTATCTCTATCTCTATCTCTGTCTCTATCTCTATCTCTATCTCTATCTCTATCTCTATCTCTATCTCTATCTCTATCTCTATCTCTATCTCTATCTCTATCTCTATCTCTATCTCTGTCTCTATCTCTATCTCTATCTCTATCTCTATCTCTATCTCTATCTCTATCTCTATCTCTATCTCTATCTCTATCTCTTTCTCTATCTCTATCTCTATCTCTATCTCTATCTCTATCTCTATCTCTATCTCTATCTCTATCTCTACCTCTATCTCTATCTCTACCTCTATCTCTATCTTTATCTCTATCTCTATCTCTATCTCTATCTCTATCTCTATCTCTATCTCTATCTCTATCTCTATCTCTTTCTCTATCTCTATCTCTATCTCTATCTCTATCTCTATCTCTATCTCTATCTCTATCTCTACCTCTATCTCTATCTCTACCTCTATCTCTATCTCTATCTCTATCTCTATCTCTACCTCTATCTCTATCTCTATCTCTATCTCTATCTCTATCTCTATCTCTATCTCTATCTCTATCTCTATCTCTATCTCTATCTCTATCTTTATATCTATCTCTATCTCTATCTCTATCTCTATCTCTATCTCTATCTCTATCTCTATCTCTATCTCTATCTCTATCTCTATCTCTTTCCTTATCTCTATCTCTATCTCTATCTCTATCTCTATCTCTATCTCTATCTCTATCTCTATCTCTACCTCTATCTCTATCTCTATCTCTATCTCTATCCTTATCTCTATCTCTATCTCTATCTCTATCTCTATCTCTATCTCTATCTCTATCTCTATCTCTATCTCTATCTCTATCTCTATCTCTATCTCTATCTCTATCTCTATCTCTATCTCTATCTCTATCTCTATCTCTATCTCTATCTCTATCTCTATCTCTATCTCTATCTCTATCTCTATCTCTATCTCTATCTCTATCTCTATCTCTATCTCTATCTCTATCTCTATCTCTATCTCTTTCTCTATCTCTATCTCTATCTCTATCTCTATCTCTATCTCTATCTCTATCTCTACCTCTATCTCTATCTCTACCTCTATCTCTATCTCTATCTCTTTCTTTATCTCGATCTCTATCTCTACCTCTATCTCTATCTCTATCTCTATCTCTATCTCTATCTCTATCTCTATCTCTATCCTTATCTCTATCTCTATCTCTATCTCTATCTCTATCTCTATCTCTATCTCTATCTCTTTCTCTATCTCTATCTCTATCTCTATCTCTATCTCTATCTCTATCTCTATCTCTATCTCTATCTCTATCTCTATCTCTATCTCTATCTCTATCTCTATCTCTATCTCTATCTCTATCTCTATCTCTATCTCTTTCTCTATCTCTATCTCTATCTCTATCTCTATCTCTATCTCTATCTCTATCTCTATCTCTATCTCTATCTCTATCTCTATCTCTATCTCTACCTCTATCTCTATCTCTACCTCTATCTCTATCTCTATCTTTATCTCTATCTCTATCTTATCTCTATCTCTATCTCTATCTCTATCTCTATCTCTATCTCTATCTCTATCTCTATCTCTATCTCTATCTCTACCTCTATCTCTATCTCTACCTCTATCTCTATCTCTATCTCTATCTCTATCTCTATCTCTACCTCTATCTCTATCTCTACGTCTATCTCTATCTCTATCTCTATCTCTATCTCCATCTCTATCTTTATATCTATCTCTATCTCTATCTCTATCTCTATCTCTATCTCTATCTCTATCTCTATCTCTATCTCTATCTCTATCTCTTTCCTTATCTCTATCTCTATCTCTATCTCTATCTCTATCTCTATCTCTATCTCTATCTCTATCTCTATCTCTATCTCTTTATCTATCTCTATCTCTATCTCTATCTCTATCTCTATCTCTATCTCTATCTCTATCTCTATCTCTATCTCTATCTCTATCTCTATCTCTATCTCTGTCTCTATCTCTATCTCTATCTATCTCTATCTCTATCTCTATCTCTATCTCTATCTCTATCTCTATCTCTATCTCTATCTCTATCTCTTTCTCTATCTCTATCTCTATCTCTATCTCTATCTCTATCTCTATCTCTATCTCTATCTCTATCTCTATCTCTACCTCTATCTCTATCTCTACCTCTATCTCTATCTCTATCTCTATCTCTATCTCTATCTCTATCTCTATCTCTATCTCTATCTCTTTCTCTATCTCTATCTCTATCTCTATCTCTATCTCTATCTCTATCTCTATCTCTATCTCTACCTCTATCTCTATCTCTACCTCTATCTCTATCTCTATCTCTATCTCTATCTCTACCTCTATCTCTATCTCTACCTCTATCTCTATCTCTATCTCTATCTCTATCTCTATCTCTATCTCTATCTCTATCTCTATCTCTATCTCTATCTCTATCTCTATCTCTATCTCTATCTCTATCTCTATCTCTATCTCTATCTCTTTCTATCTCTATCTCTATCTCTATCTCTATCTCTATCTCTATCTCTATCTCTATCTCTATCTCTATCTCTATCTCTATCTCTATCTCTATCTCTATCTCTATCTCTCTATCTCTATCTCTATCTCTATCTCTATCTCTATCTCTATCTCTATCTCTATCTCTATCTCTATCTCTATCTCTATCTCTATCTCTATCTCTATCTCTATCTCTATCTCTATCTCTATCTCTATCTCTATCTCTATCTCTATCTCTATCTCTATCTCTATCTCTATCTCTATCTCTATCTCTATCTCTATCTCTATCTCTATCTCTATCTCTATCTCTATCTCTATCTCTATCTCTATCTCTATCTCTATCTCTATCTCTATCTCTATCTCTATCTCTATCTCTTCTCTATCTCTATCTCTATCTCTATCTCTATCTCTATCTCTATCTCTATCTCTATCTCTATCTCTATCTCTATCTCTATCTCTATCTCTATCTCTATCTCTATCTCTATCTCTATCTCTATCTCTATCTCTATCTCTATCTCTATCTCTATCTCTATCTCTATCTCTATCTCTATCTCTATCTCTATCTCTATCTCTATCTCTATCTCTATCTCTATCTCTATCTCTATCTCTATCTCTATCTCTATCTCTATCTCTATCTCTATCTCTATCTCTATCTCTATCTCTATCTCTATCTCTATCTCTATCTCTATCTCTATCTCTATCTCTATCTCTATCTCTATCTCTATCTCTACCTCTATCTCTATCTCTATCTCTATCCTATCTCTATCTCTATCTCTATCTCTATCTCTATCTCTATCTCTATCTCTATCTCTATCTCTATCTCTATCTCTATCTCTATCTCTATCTCTATCTCTATCTCTATCTCTATCTCTATCTCTATCTCTATCTCTATCTCTATCTCTATCTCTATCTCTATCTCTATCTCTATCTCTATCTCTATCTCTATCTCTATCTCTATCTCTATCTCTATCTCTATCTCTATCTCTATCTCTATCTCTATCTCTATCTCTACCTCTATCTCTATCTCTATCTCTATCTCTATCTCTATCTCTATCTCTATCTCTATCTCTATCTCTATCTCTATCTCTATCTCTATCTCTACCTCTATCTCTATCTCTATCTCTATCCTTATCTCTATCTCTATCTCTATCTCTATCTCTATCTCTATCTCTATCTCTATCTCTATCTCTATCTCTATCTCTATCTCTATCTCTATCTCTATCTCTATCTCTATCTCTATCTCTATCTCTATCTCTATCTCTATCTCTATCTCTATCTCTATCTCTATCTCTATCTCTATCTCTATCTCTATCTCTATCTCTATCTCTATCTCTATCTCTATCTCTATCTCTATCTCTATCTCTATCTCTATCTCTATCTCTATCTCTATCTCTATCTCTATCTCTATCTCTATCTCTATCTCTATCTCTATCTCTATCTCTATCTCTATCTCTATCTCTATCTCTATCTCTATCTCTATCTCTATCTCTATCTCTATCTCTATCTATCTCTATCTCTATCTCTATCTCTATCTCTATCTCTATCTCTATCTCTATCTCTATCTCTATCTCTATCTCTATCTCTATCTCTATCTCTATCTCTATCTCTATCTCTATCTCTATCTCTATCTCTATCTCTATCTCTATCTCTATCTCTATCTCTATCTCTATCTCTATCTCTATCTCTATCTCTATCTCTATCTCTATCTCTATCTCTATCTCTATCTCTATCTCTATCTCTATCTCTATCTCTATCTCTATCTCTATCTCTATCTCTATCTCTATCTCTATCTCTATCTCTATCTCTATCTCTATCTCTATCTCTATCTCTATCTCTATCTCTATCTCTATCTCTATCTCTATCTCTATCTCTATCTCTATCTCTATCTCTATCTCTATCTCTATCTCTATCTCTATCTCTATCTCTATCTCTATCTCTATCTCTATCTCTATCTCTATCTCTATCTCTATCTCTATCTCTATCTCTATCTCTATCTCTATCTCTATCTCTATCTCTATCTCTATCTCTATCTCTATCTCTATCTCTATCTCTATCTCTATCTCTATCTCTATCTCTATCTCTATCTCTATCTCTATCTCTATCTCTATCTCTATCTCTATCTCTATCTCTATCTCTATCTCTATCTCTATCTCTATCTCTATCTCTATCTCTAACTCTATCTCTTTCTCTATCTCTATCTCTATCTCTATCTCTATCTCTATCTCTATCTCTATCTCTATCTCTATCTATCTCTATCTCTATCTCTATCTCTATCTCTATCTCTATCTCTATCTCTATCTCTATCTCTATCTCTATCTCTATCTCTATCTCTATCTCTATCTCTATCTCTATCTCTATCTCTATCTCTATCTCTATCTCTATCTCTATCTCTATCTCTATCTCTATCTCTATCTCTATCTCTATCTCTATCTCTATCTCTATCTCTATCTCTATCTCTATCTCTATCTCTATCTCTATCTCTATCTCTATCTCTATCTCTATCTCTATCTCTATCTCTATCTCTATCTCTATCTCTGTCTCTATCTCTATCTCTATCTCTATCTCTATCTCTATCTCTATCTCTATCTCTATCTCTATCCTCTATCTCTATCTCTATCTCTATCTCTATCCTTATCTCTATCTCTATCTCTATCTCTATCTCTATCTCTATCTCTATCTCTATCTCTATCTCTATCTCTATCTCTATCTCTATCTCTATCTCTATCTCTATCTCTATCTCTATCTCTATCTCTATCTCTATCTCTATCTCTATCTCTATCTCTATCTCTATCTCTATCTCTATCTCTATCTCTATCTCTATCTCTATCTCTATCTCTATCTCTATCTCTATCTCTATCTCTATCTCTATCTCTATCTCTATCTCTATCTCTATCTCTATCTCTATCTCTATCTCTATCTCTATCTCTATCTCTATCTCTATCTCTATCTCTATCTCTATCTCTATCTCTATCTCTATCTCTATCTCTATCTCTATCTCTATCTCTATCTCTATCTCTATCTCTATCTCTATCTCTATCTCTATCTCTATCTCTATCTCTATCTCTATCTCTATCTCTATCTCTATCTCTATCTCTATCTCTATCTCTATCTCTATCTCTATCTCTATCTCTATCTCTATCTCTATCTCTATCTCTATCTCTATCTCTATCTCTATCTCTATCTCTATCTCTATCTCTATCTCTATCTCTATCTCTATCTCTATCTCTATCTCTATCTCTATCTCTATCTCTATCTCTATCTCTATCTCTATCTCTATCTCTATCTCTATCTCTATCTCTATCTCTATCTCTATCTCTATCTCTATCTCTATCTCTATCTCTATCTCTATCTCTATCTCTATCTCTATCTCTATCTCTATCTCTATCTCTATCTCTATCTCTACTCTATCTCTATCTCTATCTCTATCTCTATCTCTATCTCTATCTCTATCTCTATCTCTATCTCTACCTCTATCTCTATCTCTATCTCTATCTCTATCTCTATCTCTATCTCTATCTCTATCTCTATCTCTATCTCTATCTCTATCTCTATCTCTATCTCTATCTCTATCTCTATCTCTATCTCTATCTCTTTCTTATCTCTATCTCTATCTCTATCTCTATCTCTATCTCTATCTCTATCTCTATCTCTATCTCTATCTCTATCTCTATCTCTATCTCTATCTCTATCTCTATCTCTATCTCTATCTCTATCTCTATCTCTATCTCTATCTCTATCTCTATCTCTATCTCTATCTCTATCTCTATCTCTATCTCTATCTCTATCTCTATCTCTATCTCTATCTCTGTCTCTATCTCTATCTCTATCTCTATCTCTATCTCTATCTCTATCTCTATCTCTATCTCTATCTCTATCTCTTTCTCTATCTCTATCTCTATCTCTATCTCTATCTCTATCTCTATCTCTATCTCTATCTCTA